>VOQZ01001465.1:0-29441 GCA_008079305.1 Phytophthora palmivora
GTATACAAACTCTAAGTGAACGGCAGTTCACTAGTCCCTGGTCTGGGGGACTTAATAGCCAGTTAGAGTAGATTTTAGACTGATTTTTTATGTTAATTGGTTCATTTGCCCTGTAATACAAACTCCTAATTAACTATACTTTAAGCTAATTATGCATATAAAAGGTAGGTTAAAAACTATTGGTTGGCCCTCAGCCACCGAACCTACGTGGCAGTAGTGTGGCCCACACCACAGTGTGGCTCACACAACTCCATCAGAGTATTAAAAAATACTCACAGAAGTATATCAACTTCAAAGGCGGTACCCTTTAGGGGTACCCCTTTCAGGTAACCCCGTTACAGGTTGGCCCTCAGCCACCTCAACCTACGTGGCAGTAGTGTGGCCCACACCACAGTGTGGCTCACACAACTCCATCAGAGTATTAAAACAAATACTCACAGAAGTATATCAACTTCTAAAGGCGGTACCCTTTCTGGGGTACCCCTTTCATGTAACCCCGTTACATCCTCCCCCACTTAGGTTAGAAACACCCCAACCAATGAGGAGCTAGGAAGAGAGCTCCGCTCTCTTTCCTGTCCTTGTCGATACCCATCGACGAGCCACCGTTGTGGCTTCAAGGCTTTCATTCAGCCTTTTCGCGCGTTCAGACACCAGAGGTTTCCACGTCAACCTCCCAAGATGCCTAAGAAGGCAAGCACCCGCGGCGCTTCGGCGCCTTCCAAGTCTAAGACCGCGAGGTCGAAACTGCTAAGGCCAAGTCGAAAGACAAGGCCGCTTCGCGCAAGGAAGTCCGCAAGGCGGCTTCCGAGGCAGCCAGCAAGCGCACCGCTGCTGCTGCCAAGCGAGGAGGGAGTCCGCGACGCAGTCGCTCGCGCTCCCTATCACCCGACGATAGGCCGAACCCTCGGTTCGCCTATCGGGACCACAGTCCTGGGTCGGAGTCCCCGGAATTTAACATTCCTATGATCACAGGATCAGAGTCGGACGGGGACTCTCCTGGATCCACCAAGGATCCATCTTCTTCTCAGGATGCTCCTTCACAGGACGCTCCTGTTGATGATCTGAGTCATCAGAGGCAAAGGCAGCTTCGACGAGCTCGCCTGCCAAGAGCCTTACCTTAGCCGAAGGTAAAGCTCGAGCCCAAGCTGCGAAAGCAGCTTCTCCAAAGCGGGCTGGTGAGGGTGCTGCTGCTGCTAAGAAGCGCGCAGGCCCTGGCTCTCCTACGTCAGAGCCTTCAATCGCAAAGGGATTCAAATCCCTGTTCGACTCCTCAGACGAGGAGGAAGAGGAGGGGGCTGTCTCTGAGCCCCGAGAGATCTCCAATGATCTCGATGAGCAGCAAGAGCGTTATCAAACTGCTCAGCTGCAAGGCACTCCTGTGCCTGCCACGCCGGTGTATCCTCGCGGATACTACCCACCGGATGCGGGGTCTGGGTCTCCCATGTTTCTGGAGCACCTCAAGGCCCTCGTGGTCTTAACCATGGGCGCACTTCGCGTGGCGCCTATGAGCGTGCCTTGGTTCAGGACGAACCGCTCTTTGTCAACGACATCGAGGCCGCTAGGTGTGTGCTGCTTGCACCACACCGAATTCCTCTCAAGGAATTTACGAGTCTCCGGAAGAAACCGGAAGACCGTGGTGGGCTCTTCCCCGTGTGGGGGTACCCTTGGGTACAGCCCGAGAACACCGTAACCCAGACCCAGGCAGAAGACCTGTTCTGGAGATGGGTTTCTCTAAAGAACTTCACAGTTCAGGAGTTGAAAGAACTCCGGGAAGATCGCCTGCTGTCCTATGTCTTGGACCAGCGAGATCTTCGTATCGAGTTTGCCCACTTAGTCGCTAAGCGGCAACTCCACTCCGTCATGGAGGGACTTAGACAGCAGTCTAAGTCCAGCGCTCAAGAAGAGCGCGGGTACGGTTCCGTCAACCCAGGGACCGTACACCGTAAGGCGGCTAAGAAGCCGCGGACTACTTACGCCCCGGCTGTTGATCCCAAATCTCAACAGCCTTCGGGCAGTCAACCCGGAGCCGGTCTTCCGGCTCCCACGAGTTCTGTGACGAGGGGTAACCCCGCCACTTCACAAGCAGCTGGCGCTTCCCAGAGCGCCGCCGCTCCTGGACGACCCGCTCCACATGGTAGTGGAGCTCGCCGTTCCGGTCAAGGAGGGCAGGAGGAGCTCTCGCACGCGTATGAGTACGAGGCTCCTTCTCAGCCTTATCCTTCTGGACCCTCAACTTCGGGTCGGGACTCTGTGGGGTCCCTATTAAGCGACGAGGTCCGTCAGCTTCGAGATCGCGTCTATGCGATCGAGATAGCTCTTGGGCTTGGACCTGGTGGTCAGGCTGCCTCTCAGGCTGGCAAGCCGGGTGCCCTTGAGGTCCTTCGTCAGGACTTGGACGCTCTTGGTCGTGAGACTCATGAGCTCCATGGGCGCGTTGACCGCCGAGCTCCGGCTGCTGCCGTGAAGGAGCTCCGTCGAGGCTTAGACGTTCTAAGCCATGAGGTGCATGGTCGGATGCCCTCTTATGAGCCGCAGGGGTATTCGTACCCCTCGACTTATGGGTATAGCTCTTACCCGAGCTCTTCCCATTCGGTACCGTCATACCCTTCGTATGACTCGCGTGGGTACCAGCCTGCGTTCTACTCGCAGGCTTCGACACCGGCAGCTCCGGTTGTCCAGAGAGCTCAGCCTCGTTTCGAGGAGGTGAGTTCTCACCTTGGTCTTCCTCCGTCCGAGAAGGAAGACCCAGCGGATCGTGATACCGCTTAAGACGCCCCACGTAGAACGTCGGGTGCGTCGCCATTGACTTTGGGAGGTCAATGGTATACGCCGCGCCATGTCTGGCCAGGACCGCAAAGGGTCCGATGAAGCGGTGCTTCAACTTGTTGCTCTCTACAGAGCTAACCACCTTTAGCGGTAGGTTTTTAGTGTCTAAAAGGACTAATTCACCTTCTTAAAACCACTTAAGTTTCCTCTGTTTCTGTCTGAGTACTCCTTTTGTTTGTCTTGGGCTAACGCCATTGCGTCTCTAACCCGGCTGATTAACGTCAGCCTGTTGTCTATAAACGACGACAACTGTCTTTTCAAAGACTCTGGCTCGATTTCCGAGACCTGGGAGGAAAGGCTTTCCGAGCCTCTCCCCCACTTACGATGGAGGCCACGGTGCCTCCCCGCAAGGTTAGCGGCACCTGGGGGTGTCGTAACCCATTCAAGTAGAACGGGGTAAACCCCGTTGATGCGTGTACCGCATTGTTGAGTGCAAACTCAACCATAGGAAGCTGGTCCGACCAGGACCGGGTGCTTCCGCACAGATACTGCGCAGAGTATCTTCGAGCACGCGGTTGACGCGCTCCGTCTGACCATCCGTCTGCGGATGGTCCGCAGTTGACATCGTCAACTTAGTTCCCAACAATTGGAACAGGGTGTCCCAGAACGCACCCGTGAAACGCGGGTCTCTGTCTGAGACTATGGTCTCTGGTAGACCATGATAGCGAAACACGCTATCTAGGAACAGCTGTGCAGCTTGTTTCCCGGTGACCTTGTCACGTACCGGAGCAAGATGCACCATCTTGCTCAAACGGCAGACAAACACCAATATGCCGGTGTTGCCCCTGTCATCGGCCGGTAGGCCGAAGACGAAGTCGAGACTCATCGACTTCCAGCAGTCCGCTGGTACTGGTAGGCTCTGCAGTGGAGCCGAGGCGTGGCCCGAAGGCTTCACCCTCTGACATGTTTCACATGTCTTGACATAGTGTGCCACCCACTTATACATGCGGGGCCACCAAAATGTCTGAGAGACCATTTGGTAGGTCTTCTCCCGGCCAAGATGGCCACTTATCGGCGCATCATGCGCCTCCAGAAGTATGTCATACTTCAGATCCTCGTCGTTTGGAACGACAACCCGAGGAGGATCTCTAGGGTCTACTCTGTAATGGAGTAACCCTTCGGCCAGCTCATAACGATGGAGCTGCGCCCGCTGTCGAGGCGAAAGCCTGTCGACTTTGGCGTCCTTGCCATCGGACAAGAACTGCACCAGTGGTGTGTAGTTCTCGTCCCCTGATACGCCAAGCGTATCCGATCGTATAGATCTGTCGTGACCCGACTGACATGAGCTAGCTCATAGTCAGGTCGACGCGACAATGCATCGGCAAGCACTTCAGCTTGCCCGGCTTGTATTCAACGCGGAAGTTGTATTCCGCGAAGAATGACAGCCACCTCGCCATCCGCTGTGACAGATGCGGCGAGTTGGTGGCAGTCCGCAAGGACGCGTGATCCGTATAGATCACAAAGGGCCTCGTGCCCAAGAGATGAACTCTAAATTTGACAAGAGCGTACTTCATTGCAAGTAGCTCCTTGTCATGAACGGGATAGTTCCGTTCGGCAGCCTTCAGCTGCCTGGACTGGAAGGAGATGACACGTTCATGTCCTTCATCGTCCTTCTGCAATAGCGCACAGCCTATTGCATAGTCAGAAGCGTCACAGACGACGCTAAATGACTTGTTCTCGTCCGGCAAGGCCAGGACTGGCGCTTGCTGTAAGCTCGCCTTGATGCTATCAAAAGCATCTTGGTGCTGTTGCTCCCAGACCCAGTCGGCATCTTTCTTTAAGAGATCCGACAAGGGTCGAGCTAGTTCAGCGTACCCTGCGCTGTACTTATGAAGATAGTTGGCTAAGCCCAACCACTTCCGGAGGTCCTTCTGCGACCTCGGGGTCGGCCAAGCCGCTATGGCCTTGACCTTCCCTGGATCGGCGCGTACGCCGACCCTGCTGACAAAGCAGCCGAGGACCTTTATCTCCTCAGCTGCAAAGACGCACTTGTCGATGTTGGCATAGAGCTTGTTAGCTCTCATGACCTCAAACACTCGACGGAGGTGCTTCAAATGCACCTCCATAGCCGTCTGGCCACCTTCGGCACGGCTATGGACGAATATATCGTCAAAGTACGTCTGAGCGAACGTACGCAATGGTCTAAACAGTTGTGTGACCAAGCGATTGAACGTCGCTGGGGCATTCGATAGCCCTTGTGGCATCACTAGCCACTCCCAGAGCATCCCACTCGGGGTGCTCACTGCGGTGAGAGGAATGTCACTCTCCCGCATCAGGATCTGGTAGTATCCGTCTACCAGATCCAGGGCACTGTACAGCGTACAGCCCGACATGTTGTTCAACAACACATCCTTGCGAGGGATCGGCGTCTGTGCCGGTACCGTCGCATTGTTCAGCTTGTTGTAAGCGTGAACCAGACGCCACTTCCCGTTCGGTTTCCGAACGCAGAAGGTCGGCGTCGAGTGCGGGGACTTCGACTCCCGCACCATGCCCGACTTCGCCTTCTCGGCGAAGAAGGCATCTATGACCTCGCACTGCTCGCGAGGTAGAGGCCACTGCCTCGTGACACAATACTTTGTGCCAGGCACGAGATCAATCTCGTGCCGAACTCCCCGATCCGGCGGGAGTTGGGATGGTGGGTGCTTCGACACCACATCCGAGTATTCCTTCACAAGAGGATACACTGGATCCTCCGGGTTCTTGAGAATCTCAGAACCCAAGCGCGTTGCGCGCTGCTTCGTGAACCCCTCCAGGACATCCTCGTCCATTACGGAGGAAGAGTTCAAATCTTCAGGAGAGGTCTCCGGCTTCAGGAGCACCATCTCCGCAATCTCTCCGGCCTTCAACTCGGCCAGGAAGTCCTTCATGGACAATTCCTCGAGGTTCAGCAGTGCTGACACCTCTGGCAGTGCCTCCAGATGGACGGCACCTGCCTTCACTTGACGACCGGACACGCCGTCGAAGACATGGCATTGTTCTTCGACCGGCCGTGCCGGTGGAGTCTCAGACTCCGAGTGTGGTACTTGGTTATCCACACGGGAGGTGTTCATCGACACCTCCGCACTCGTACTGGTCTTCTTGACCCCGCGTGGAACTCTGTTACCCACGCTAGAGACGCACGCTGCGCTCTCAATCTTCTCGGTCTCCTCGACCTTGTGTGGAACTATGTTACCCACACCGGAGGCGCTCTCGGCGCCCTCCCCAGCAGCCTCAGCTGCTTGCGGACCTATGTTACCCGCTTGCGGAACTACGTTACCCGCCTGTGGACCTATGTTACCCACTTGTGGACCTATGTTACCCACACAGGAGACGCCTTTAGCGCTCTCCTCAGCAGTCTCTGCTGCTTGCGGACCTATGTTACCCGCCTGGTCAGTGCCGTCCGGCACTGCCACAGTCGAAGCCCATACGGCGCGACGACTCTCAGCGTTGGGACTTGCCGTCGCGGCAATCCCACACGCTTGGCAATGAGCCTTGGTCTCACGACCGGTTGCGAGGCTCATCGCAACATCTTCACTGGAGTCAGTGACTCCCAGTACTTCTTCGGGCGCATAAGCGCCTTGGCGACCATCTCTGGCGCCCCAGTCCCGGACAGAGGTGGGAACATTACTCACCAAAGCTCTGTCGGAGACTGCGGGCCGGCTAGCCCAATGGCTTTGCCGCGCCAATCGATCCAGGGCTCGTGCTTTTCGAGCCACGGCATGCCCAGGATCAAGTCGTACTTGTCCATGTCTAGGACAAGAACGACTCCGTGCTGTCAAAGTCTTCAAACTTTACAGCCAGGTCCATACGGACCCCAGGTACGTTAACCACTGTACCATCGGCCAGTCTCACCGAGACCTGGCCCCTGCCTTTGCTTTCTCGCAAAGCATCGGCATACTTGTCGCCATTCCGCGCGACCGTCTGGCGTCGAGCAAAGTTCGTCGACGCCCCAGAGTCAATCAGGACTCTAAAGGGATCTCCATATCCCCGTACACTTGCGTGTACCACGAGCAGTCCGCCGCTGCTCTTCCTCGTCTCGAGAGCACCCAGGCTCTCAGGGCTAAGCCTCCATGGCGTGCGCCGTCCGCACTCCTACCATGGGGACTTAGATCTTCCCCAGTAGGGCGCCCCGCCCCTACTGGTGACCCCAGTTCCCCTGGCTCTTGGGTCGCGGCTTCTGCCACGGGCCCCTCGAGCCCCTAGGTTTGGAAGGGAACTTCCTTTGCCCTCCCGCAGGGCAGGCACGTTGCATGTGCCCGAGCTTCCCACATCCGTAGCAACGGATGGAGCTCTGTACGGCCGTACCCAGTTCCATGGGTACCGGCCCGGTGCTAGCTCCAGCTGCTGGAGCTCCTTGCACTGCGCCTGATGACGCATTGTGGCCTTGCCACACCGACGTAGGAGTACGAGCCTGTCGGTGGCTGTACTCCTCTTGGAGGGCGATCTGTATCGCCTCCTCCATAGTGTTCGCATGCACGCGGAACAACTGTGTGCGGGATGGGCCCACCTTCAGGCCATCCATGAACACTGTCACCTTGATGTGTTCAGGTAGGGGGTTCCCCACCAGAGATGCAGCGAGCACTCGCATCTCTTGGATGTACTCGTGCAGCTCACGCTTCCCTTGTTTACAGGCAAGGAAGCGCGAGCGCTGGCGATACTCGTAGTTCGCCGGAAGGAAGGCGGCTCTAAGCTGTTGACACAGCTGAGCCCAGGTTGTGAAACAACCCGGCGTTGTCGCTTCGCGCGTGTACGCCCAGGTCTTCGCCCGACCTCCTAGGTTGGACAGGGCGAAAGCGACCCGAAGTCGCTCGGTCGAGATTAGAGCCGCGTCCATCGCGAGCTCTACCTCTCGGACCCAGAAGTGGAGGTTCTCCCCCTCCTTTCCCTCATAAGGATTAACCTTAAGCCTCAACGGCTTAGGTTGGGCTGGCTTCATCTCAGCCACGGGGGTCTGCAGCCCCTGTACGTGGGCGATTAGCCCTCTCTCGTACGTGTCGAACGCCTCGATGCGTTCGACCTGCTCGGCCGGCGTAGCAGCCGCCAAGCTTCGGAGGGCATCTCCTCCAAAGATGCCCACCATCTTCCGGACCGACTCAAACTGAGAGTCGGTCAAATGAGGGAACTCCCCTCTATCCATCCTGGCTTACCTTGTAGGAGCCACAGAGGATTCAGGTAGTCAATCTACCCGCGTAGGCGTGGATTGACTACAAGTGCTACCAAGTGTGACGGGGTCACACGAGCACCTTGCTTGAGGAAGCGTGCTATTAAGAGTATACAAACTCTAAGTGAACGGCAGTTCACTAGTCCCTGGTCTGGGGGGACTTAATAGCCAGTTTAGAGTAGATTTTAGACTGATTTATTTATAGTTAATTAGGTTCATTTGGCCTGTAATACAAACTCCTAATTAACTATACTTTAAGCTAATTATGCATATAAAAGGTAGGTTTAAAACTATTGGTTGGCCCTCAGCCACCGAACCTACGTGGCAGTAGTGTGGCCCACACCACAGTGTGGCTCACACAACTCCATCAGAGTATTAAAAAAATACTCACAGAAGTATATCAACTTCTAAAGGCGGTACCCTTTCTGGGGTACCCCTTTCATGTAACCCCGTTACAGGTTGGCCCTCAGCCACCTCAACCTACGTGGCAGTAGTGTGGCCCACACCACAGTGTGGCTCACACAACTCCATCAGAGTATTAAAACAAATACTCACAGAAGTATATCAACTTCTAAAGCGGTACCCTTTCTGGGTACCCCTTTCATGTAACCCCGTTACATCCTCCCCCACTTAGGTTAGAACACCTCCCAACCAATGAGGAGCTAGGAAGAGCTCCGCTCTCTTTCCTGTCCTTGTCGATACCCATCAACGAGCCACCGTTGTGGCTTCAAGGCTTTCATTCATCCTTTTCGCGCGTTCATGACACCAGAGGTTTCCACGTCAACCTCCCGAGATGCCTAAGAAGGCAAGCACCCGCGGCGCTTCGGCGCCTTCCAAGTCTAAGACCGCGAGGAAGACTGCTAAGGCCAAGTCGAAAGACAAGGCCGCTCCGCGCAAGGAAGCCCGCAAGGCGGCTTCCGAGGCAGCCAGCAAGCGCACCGCTGCTGCTGCCAAGCAAGGAGGGAGTCCGCGACGCAGTCGCTCGCGCTCCCTATCACCCGACGATAGGCCGAACCCTCGTTTCGCCTATCGGGACCACAGTCCTGGGTCGGAGTCCCCGGAATTTAACATTCCTATGATCACAGGATCAGAGTCGGACGGGGACTCTCCTGGATCCACCAAGGATCCATCTTCTTCTCAGGATGCTCCTTCACAGGACGCTCCTGTTGATGACTCTGAGCCATCAGAGGCAAAGGCAGCTTCGACGAGCTCGCCTGCCAAGAGCCTTACCTTAGTCGAAGGTAAAGCTCGAGCCCAAGCTGCGAAAGCAGCTTCTCCAAAACGGGCTGTGAGGGTGCTGCTGCTGCTAAGAAGCGCGCAGCCCCTGGCTCTCCTACGTCAGAGCCTTCAATCGCTAAGGGATTCAAATCCCTGTTCGACTCCTCGGACGAGGAGGAAGAGGAGGGGCTGTCTCCGAGCCCCGAGAGATCTCCAATGATCTCGATGAGCAGCAAGAGCGTTATCAAACTGCTCAGCTGCAAGGCACTCCTGTGCCTGCCACGCCGGTGTATCCTCGCGGATACTACCCACCGGATGCGGGGTCTGGGTCTCCCATGTTTCTGGAGCACCTCAAGGCCCTCGTGGTCTTAACCATGGGCGCACTTCACGTGGCGCCTATGAGCGTGCCTTGGTTCAGGACGAACCGCTCTTTGTCAACGACATCGAGGCCGCTAGGTGTGTGCTGCTTGCACCACACCGAATTCCTCTCAAGGATTTACGAGTCTCCGGAAGAAACCGGAAGACCGTGGTGGGCTCTTCCCCGTGTGGGGGTACCCTTGGGTACAGCCCGAGAACACCGTAACCCAGACCCAGGCAGAACACCTGTTCTGGAGATGGGTTTCTCTAAAGAACTTCACAGTTCAGGAGTTGAAAGAACTCCGGGAAGATCGCCTGCTGTCCTATGTTTTGGACCAGCGAGATCTTCGTATTGAGTTTGCCCACTTAGTCGCTAAGCGGCAACTCCACTCCGTCATGGAGGGACTTAGACAGCAGTCTAAGTCCAGCGCTCAAGACGAGCGCGGGTACAGTTCCGTCAACCCAGGGACCGTACACCGTAAGGCGGCTAAAAAGCCGCGGACTACTTACGCCCCGGCTGTTGATCCCAAATCTCAACAGCCTTCGGGCAGTCAACCCGGAGCCGGTCTTCCGGCTCCCACGAGTTCTGTGACGAGGGGTAACCCCGCCACTTCACAAGCAGCTGGCGCTTCCCAGAGCGCCGCCGCTCCTGGACGACCCGCTCCACATGGTAGTGGAGCTCGCCGTTCCGGTCAAGGAGGGCAGGAGGAGCTCTCGCACGCGTTTGAGTACGAGGCTCCTTCTCAGCCTTATCCTTCTGGACCCTCATCTTCGGGTCGGGACTCTGTGGGGTCCCTATTAAGCGACGAGGTCCGTCAGCTTCGACATCGCGTCTATGCGATCGAGATAGCCCTTGGGCTTGGACCTGGTGGTCAGGCTGCCTCTCAGGCTGGCAAGCCGGGGGCCCTTGAGGTCCTTCGTCAGGACTTGGACGCTCTTGGTCGTGAGACTCATGAGCTCCATGGGCGTGTTGACCGCCGAGCTCCGGCTGCTGCCGTGAAGGAGCTCCGTCGAGGCTTAGAGACTCTAAGCCATGCGGTGCATGGTCGGATGCCCTCTTATGAGCCGCAGGGGTATTCGTACCCCTCGACTTATGGGTATAGCTCTTACCCAAGCTCTTCCCATTCGGTACCGTCATACCCTTCGTATGACTCGCGTGGGTACCTGCCTGCGTTTTACTCGCAGGCTTCGACACCGGCAACTCCGGTTGTCCAGAGAGCTCAGCCTCGTTTCGAGGAGGTGAGTTCTCACCTTGGTCTTCCTCCGTCCGAGAAGGAAGGCCCAGCGGATCGTGATACCGCTTAAGACGCCCCACGTAGAACGTCGGGTGCGTCGCCATTGACTTTGGGAGGTCAATGGTGTACGCCGCGCCATGTCTGGCCAGGACCGCAAAGGGTCCAATGAAGCGGTGCTTCAACTTGTTGCTCCCTACGGAGCTAACCAAGTTTATAGGTAGATTTTTAGTGTCTAACAACACCAATTCACCTTGTTTAAACTCACTTAAGTTTCCTCTTGCATGTTTGTCTGAGTACTCCTTTTGCTTGTCTTGGGCTGATGCCATAGCATCTCTAACCCGGCTGATCAACGTCAGCCTGTCGTCTATAAACGACGACAACTGTCTTTTTAAAGACTCGGAGTCAATTTCTGAGACCTGGGAGGAAAAGGCTTTCCGAGCCTCTCCCCCACTTACGATGGAGGCCACGGAGCCTCCCCGCAAGGTTAGCGGCACCTGGGGGTGTCGTAACCCATTCAAGTAGAACGGGGTAAACCCCGTTGATGCGTGTACCGCATTGTTGAGTGCAAACTCAACCATAGGAAGCTGGTCCGACCAGGACCGAGGAGCTTCCGCACAGATACTGCGCAGAGTATCTTCGAGCACGCGGTTGACGCGCTCCGTCTGACCATCCGTCTGCGGATGGTCCGCAGTTGACATCGTCAACTTAGTTCCCAACAATTGGAACAGGGTGTCCCAGAACGCACCCGTGAAACGCGGGTCTCTGTCCGAGACTATGGTCTCTGGTAGACCATGATAGCGAAACACGCTATCTAGGAACAGCTGTGCAGCTTGTTTCCCGGTGACCTTGTCACGTACCGGAGCAAGATGCACCATCTTGCTCAAACGGCAGACAAACACCAATATGCCGGTGTTGCCCTTGTCATCGGCCGGCAGGCCGAAGACGAAGTCGAGACTCATCGACTTCCAGCAATCCGCTGGTACAGGTAGGCTCTGCGGTGGAGCCGAGGTGTGGCCCGAAGGCTTCACCCTCTGACATGTTTCACATGTCTTGACATAGTGTGCCACCCACTTATACATGCGGGGCCACCAAAATGTCTGAGAGACCATTTGGTAGGTCTTCTCCCAGCCAAGATGGCCACTTATCGGCGCATCATGCGCCTCTAGAAGTATGTCATACTTCAGATCCTCGTCGTTTGGAACGACAACCCGAGGAGGATCTCTGGGGTCTACTCTGTAATGGAGTAACCCCTCGGCCAGCTCATAACGATGGAGCTGCGCCCGCTGTCGAGGCGAAAGCCTGTCGACTTTGGCGTCCTTGCCATCGGACAAGAACTGCATCAGTGGAGTGTAGTTCTCGTCCTCCTGATACGCCAAGCGTATCCGATCGTATAGATCTGTCGTGACCCGACTGACATGAGCTAGCTCATAGTCCGGTCGACGCGACAATGCATCGGCAAGCACATTCAGCTTGCCCGGCTTGTATTCAACGCGGAAGTTGTATTCCGCGAAGAATGACAGCCACCTCGCCATCCGCTGTGACAGATGCGGCGAGTTGGTGGCAGTCCGCAAGGACGCGTGATCCGTATAGATCACAAAGGGCCTCGTGCCCAAGAGATGAACTCTAAATTTGACAAGAGCGTACTTCATTGCAAGTAGCTCCTTGTCATGAACGGGATAGTTCCGTTCGGCAGCCTTCAGCTGCCTGGACTGGAAGGAGATGACACGTTCGTGTCCTTCATCGTCCTTCTGCAATAGCGCACAGCCTATTGCATAGTCAGAAGCGTCACAGACGACGCTAAATGACTTGTTCTCGTCCGGCAAGGCCAGGACTGGCGCTTGCTGTAAGCTCGCCTTGATGCTATCAAAAGCATCTTGGTGCTGTCGCTCCCAGACCCAGTCGGCATCTTTCTTTAAGAGATCCGACAGGGGTCGAGCTAGTTCAGCGTACCCTGCGCTGTACTTATGAAGATAGTTGGCTAAGCCCAACCACTTCCGGAGGTCCTTTTGCGACCTCGGGGTCGGCCAAGCCGCTATGGCCTTGACCTTCCCTGGATCGGCGCGTACGCCGACCCTGCTGACAAAGCAGCCGAGGACCTTTATCTCCTCAGCTGCAAAGACGCACTTGTCGATGTTGGCATAGAGCTTGTTAGCTCTCATGATCTCAAACACTCGACGGAGGTGCTTCAAATGCACCTCCATAGCCGTCTGGCCGCCTTCGGCACGGCTATGGACGAATATATCGTCGAAGTACGTCTGTGCGAACGTACGCAATGGTCTAAACAGTTGTGTGACCAAGCGATTGAACGTCGCTGGGGCATTCGATAGCCCCTGTGGCATCACTAGCCACTCCCAGAGCATCCCACTCGGGGTGCTCACTGCGGTGAGAGGAATGTCACTCTCCCGCATCAGGATCTGGTAGTATCCGTCTACCAGATCCAGGGCACTGTACAGCGTACAGCCCGACATATTGTTTAGCAACACATCCTTGCGAGGGATCGGCGTCTGTGCCGGTACCGTCGCATTGTTCAGCTTGTTGTAAGCGTGAACCAGACGCCACTTCCCGTTCGGTTTCCGAACGCAGAAGGTCGGCGTCGAGTGCGGGGACTTCGATTCCCGCACCATGCCCGACTTCGCCTTCTCGGCGAAGAAGGCATCTATGACCTCGCACTGCTCGCGAGGTAGAGGCCACTGCCTCGTGACACAATACTTTGTGCCAGGCACGAGGTCAATCTCGTGCCGAACTCCCCGATCCGGCGGGAGTTGGGATGGTGGGTGCTTCGACACCACATCCGAGTATTCCTTTACAAGAGGATACACTGGATCCTCCGGGTTCTTGAGAATCTCAGAACCCAAGCGCGTTGCGCGCTGCTTCGTGAACCCCTCCAGGACATCCTCGTCCATTACGGAGGAAGAGTTCAAATCTTCAGGAGAGGTCTCCGGCTTCAGGAGCACCATCTCCGCAATCTCTCCGGCCTTCAACTTGGCCAGGAAGTCCTTCATGGACAATTCCTCGAGGTTCAGCAGTGCTGACACCTCTGGCAGTGCCTCCAGATGGACGGCACCTGCCGTCACTTGACGACCGGACACGCCGTCGAAGACATGGCATTGTTCTTCGACCGGCGTGCCGGTGGAGTCTTAGACTCCGAGTGTGGTACTTGGTTATCCACACGGGAGGTGTTCACCGACACCTCCGCACTCGTACTGGTCTTCTTGACCCCGCGTGGAACTCTGTTACCCACGCTAGAGACGCACGCTGCGCTCTCAATCTTCTCGGTCTCCTCGACCTTGTGTGGAACTATGTTACCCACACCGGAGGCGCTCTCGGCGCCCTCCCCAGCAGCCTCAGCTGCTTGCGGACCTATGTTACCCACACAGGAGACGCCTTTAGCGCTCTCCTCAGCAGTCTCTGCTGCTTGCGGACCTATGTTACCCGCCTGGTCAGTGCCGCCGGCACTGCCACAGTCGAAGCCCATACGGCGCGACGACTCTCAGCGTTGGGACTTACCGTCGCGGCAATCCCACACGCTTGGCAATGAGCCTTGGTCTCACGACCGGTTGCGAGGCTCGTCGCAACATCTTCACTGGAGTCAGTGACTCCCAGTACTTCTTCGGGCGCATAAGCGCCTTGGCGACCATCTCTGGCGCCCCAGTCCCGGACAGAGGTGGGAACATTACTCACCAAAGCTCTGTCGGAGACTGCAGGCCGGCTAGCCCCAATGGCTTTGCCGCGCCAATCGATCCAGGGCTCGTGCTTTTCGAGCCACGGCATGCCCAGGATCAAGTCGTACTTGTCCATGTCTAGGACAAGAAACGACTCCGTGCTGTCAAAGTCTTCAAACTTTACAGCCAGGTCCATACGGACCCCAGGTACGTTAACCGCTGTACCATCGGCCAGTCTCACCGAGACCTGGCCCCTGCCTTTGCTTTCTCGCAAAGCATCAGCATACTTGTCGCCATTCCGCGCGACCGTCTGGCGTCGAGCAAAGTTCGTCGACGCCCCAGAGTCAATCAGGACTCTAAAGGGATCTCCATATCCCCGTACACTCGCGTGTACCACGAGCAGTCCACCGCTGCTCTTTCTCGTCTCGAGAGCTCCCAGGCTCTCAGGGGCTAAGCCTCCATGGCGTGCGTCGTCCGCACTCCTACCATGGGGACTTAGATCTTCCCCAGTAGGGCGCCCCGCCCCTACTGGTGACCCCAGTTCCCCTGGCTCTTGGGTCGCGGCTTCTGCCACGGCCCCCTCGAGCCCCTAGGTTTGGAAGGGAACTTCCTTTGCCCTCCCGCAGGCAGACACGTTGCATGTGCCCGAGCTTCCCACATCCGTAGCAACGGATGGAGCTCTGTACGGCCGTACCCAGTTCCATGGGTACCGGCCCGGTGCTAGATCCAGCTGCTGGAGCTCCTTGCACTGCTCCTGACGACGCATTGTGGCCTTGTCACACTGACGTAGGAGTACGAGCCTGTCGGTGGCTGTACTCCTCTTGGAGGGCGATCTGGATCGCCTCCTCCATAGTGTTCGCATGCACGCGGAACAACTGTGTGCGGGATGGGCCCGCCTTCAGGCCATCCATGAACACTGTCACCTTGATGTGTTCAGGTAGGGGGTTCCCCACCAGAGATGCAGCGAGCACTCGCATCTCTTGGATGTACTCGTGCAGCTCACGCTTCCCTTGTTTACAGGCAAGGAAGCGCGAGCGCTGGCGATACTCGTAGTTCGCCGGAAGGAAGGCGGCTCTAAGCTGTTGACACAGCTGAGCCCAGGTTGTGAAACAACCCGGCGTTGTCGCTTCGCGCGTGTACGCCCAGGTCTTCGCCCGACCTCCTAGGTTGGACAGGGCAAAAGCGACCCGAAGTCGCTCGGTCGAGATTAGAGCCGCGTCCATCGCGAGCTCGACCTCTCGGACCCAGAAGTGGAGGTTCTCCCCCTCCTTTCCCTCATAAGGATTAACCTTAAGCCTCAACGGCTTAGGTTGGGCTGGCTTCATCTCAGCCACGGGGGTCTGCAACCCCTGTACGTGGGCGATTAGCCCTCTCTCGTACGTGTCAAACGCCTCGGTGCGTTCGACCTGCTCGGCCGGCGTAGCAGCCGCCAAGCTTCGGAGGGCATCTCCTCCAAAGATGCCCACCATCTTCCGGACCGACTCAAACTGAGAGTCCGTCAAATGAGGGAACTCCCCTCTATCCATCCTGGCTTACCTTGTAGGAGCCACAGAGAATTCAGGTAGTCAATCTACCCGCGTAGGTGTGGATTGACTACAAGTGCTACCAAGTGTGACGGGGTCACACGAGCACCTTGCTTGAGGAAGCGTGCTATTAAGAGTATACAAACTCTAAGTGAACGGCAGTTCACTAGTCCCTGGTCTGGGGGGACTTAATAGCCAGTTTAGAGTAGATTTTAGACTGATTTATTTATAGTTAATTAGGTCATTTGGCCTGTAATACAAACTCCTAATTAACTATACTTTATCCTAATTATGCATATAAAAGGTAGGTTAATTACTATTGGTTGGCCCTCAGCCACCTCAACCTACGTGGCAGTAGTGTGGCCCACACCACAGTGTGGCTCACACAACTCCATCAGAGTATTAAAACAAATACTCACAGAAGTATATCAACTTCTAAAGGCGGTACCCTTTCTGGGGTACCCCTTCATGTAACCCCGTTACATCAATTGTAGTGATGTGAGTCGATTCAGAATTGTAGCGCAATTTCGGAAAAAGCTTTTTTGTTTTAAAGCAAATGTTACGTTTTCCAGCCACTTATTTATCGATAAACTTTATAAATGATGATTAACGCCACTAAAGCCATTTCTTTTATCCTTGCTCTTATGCCAACAACTAGTTTAACATCATTTTCGATTTTAAGTACATCAAAAACATTGCGGCATGAGCAATAAGTCCCGCGCGAGCTCCGCCAAGTAGCGTAGCGTCTTCGGTACGTCTCCAATCTGCAACCAACGTCATCACATAGCTATGCTCTAAAGCTGCATATTGCATCTTTCCACGTCTCTCAAAACCCTCCAACCACCAATCACGTCATGCTCTCCACATATATTCCTTGCTATAATGCAAATGTACGTGGGGGCCTCGGAACCAGGGCGGCCGAAACGAGACTGGGAAGGCCTCCATGTTCTCAGTGGACGGTTTACACAGAGCGAATAACTTAATTCAGTTTTTGAGGAGGAACATAAATATTGGAAGGAGGTTGGGCATGTGCGTCTGTCGGCATGTTCCTTGAGCTGCAGCAACAGGGCGTACAGCTTGACTGGTCCCAGTCGGGTGATATTCAACTCAATAGCATGGACCACCATCTCACCCATCACCATCGTGGGAGGTCCTTCATCAATTCCGTTCCTGAAATTGCCTCCACTAGCTCCTGGTCGACTAGTGTGACTTCCATTGTCTTGACGTTTCCTGTCTGCTACTGCGGACTTGTCCCCACCGTCAGCAAAGTCCACACGAAGGTTGCGACCGTTGATCTCGTAGCCACCATTGAGGTTGCGCAATGCACTCAGCGCCGTCGCCCTGTTCGCATATTCACAGAAGCGGTAGTCTTTGGGAATACTATTAATAGGTACAACAGCAAGCGCGCAGCGAGATGGATACCCTCGTCAAATACGATATGGCTTCGGTGTTGGACATGGGTTCATGTACCGCGTTCTGGGTACATGTTCCCGTCAGAGAAACACGCTGATGACGAAAGTATAGTGAAAGCAAGATAGCGGGCATGACCACGTTTTGGATGATGCTTGCGATCAGGAAGCCACCCGAGCATGTCTCGCAATCGCACACCAGCACGAAAGGAGTCAGCGCAGGTGGCTGAACGAGTACGCTGGAGCAGAGGGGAAGCAGCAGGATCCAGACAGGAAGACCAGGCGGGATGCGGGAGTTGCTTCCTCAAGCGCATCTATGAGTCGGTCAACCACGGTGCTGGCGCGGGCTAGCGGACCAGCACGCACGACGTGAGAATTGCGATGTGCAAACTTTGCCAAGAATCTCGACATAGTCACTGCAAGTGCAAGTCGTGCTGGGCCGCTAGCCTATGACGTTGCAGCTAGGGCTAGGGGCTCACCTGCTTTGCTCTCGAACTTTTTCACGGGCTTTGATGGCGAGAATGGATGGAAAGGACCAGGCTGTCTTCGAGGCCGTCGCCTCCATCACAGCAGCCAGCCATAGATGTATGAAATAGCGCTCGAAGTCATCGCTAGCGTCATTGGGCCGTTCGGGAAGATTCTCGTCACCGTGTCGCACGTTTCAGGTTTAGCGCCGAGGCAACGCCTGTCGTTGGCAGCGAGGGATAGGGCTCTCCCATCTGCCCCTGCCAGGCTTTGCCTAAGAAAGCAAGCGAAAAAACTGACGACAGCAAAGTATGGCGTTCGGTGTTCAACGCATGATGCATGTGCCTGCTTGCCATGCGCTGATTTTACCTGTGTGGGAGGCTGCGAGAGAGAGCCCGAGATAGGTGTGGCAACGACTATCTCCTCGACCGTCGACGTCTGCAGCAAACCCCCACCCGCGGGTCGAAAAAAAGAAACGGGGACTCGCTTCAACACGGCACGGTACAGGCAGCAGCCAGCAACCGAACCGCAGGGCAGTGGATGCGCCGCCTCCCAGACCCTCACTTCCAATCCCAGCGGCGAGCGGCATCGGTTCGAGGTCACCACCATACCCCCGACTGCCATGGCGTATCCGTATCAGTACCCGAGCCAGACGGCGCTCCAGAGCCCCACGGCCTTCGCCGAGCCGCTGGGCGACGCCAGTCAGCAGCGCTTTACATGTAAGTTCCTTCTTGTCTGTAGTTGACGCGGCTGTTGTAGCTCACTTGGACGTGCCAGACCTCTTTAATCTCGCACACCAGCAGTACGTGGGTGGCTACTACCAGGAGGCCTTGCGTCTGTGTGAACAGCTCTATGAGTCAGACGCGTATCGCACGGACAACCTCCTGCTGCTCGGCGCTCTGCACTTTCAGCTCGGCAACTTGTCCGAGAGCATCTTCTACAACCAACAGTGCATCCGAGTCGCGCCTGACTTCGCAGAAGCCTACGGCAACTTGGGCAACGCGCTCAAGGAGCTCGGGGACGTGGCCGGCGCCGTGCAGTTTTACGTGCGCGCGATTAAACTGAATCCGCGTTTTGGCGACGCGTACAACAACTTGGCCAATTGCTACATGCTCCTGGGCCAGAACAACGAGGCCGTTGAGACGTACAAGATGGCCATCATGCTCGATCCGCAGCTCGTCGACGCACACAGCAATCTCGGCAACTTGTACAAGGTGCAGGGCCGACTCGAGGAGGCGAAACACTGCTATGCACAGGCCATTCGAGTCAAGCCTACCTTCGCCATCGCATGGAGCAACTTGGCCGGGCTCCTCAAGGACGACGGACAGCTGGAAGCTGCGATTGATCATTACCGAGAAGCCATCAGATTGGCTCCGGACTTTGCAGATGCATACAGCAATTTGGGCAACGCTTTGAAGGAAGCCTGCAGAGTCGACGAGGCAATTCAAGCCTACAAGGCTGCGCTACAGATCCGACCGAACTTCGCGATTGCGCATGGCAACTTGGCCAGCTGCTACTATGATGCAGGGCAGATGGAGTTGGCAATCCACACGTTTCGCCACGCGATCCAGCTCGAGCCCAACTTCCCTGACGCCTACAATAACTTGGGTAACGCTCTACGAGAATGTGGCCAACTTGAACAAGCTGTGACTTGTTATCGCACTGCGCTGCAGCTCAAGCCAGACCACCCGCATGCTTATAACAATTTGGGAAATGCGCTCAAGGACAAGGGGCTCGTGAAGGAGGCACTTCACTGCTACACGACGGCAGCGCGTCTGTTGCCACAATTTGCAGCCGCACATAGTAATATTGGCAGTGTCCTGAAAGAGCAAGGCAAGCTGGATCAGGCACTGGCGCACTATCAACAGGCTATCACGATTGACCCCAACTTCGCCGATGCATACAGCAACATGGGCAACGTTTTCAAGGACTTGTGCCGGCTGGAGGAGGCCATTCAGTGCTATTCGACCGCCATTCGTCTGAAGCCGCAGTTCCCAGATGCCTACAGCAATCTAGCTAGTGCCTACAAGGATGGTGGCCGTCTTGACGACGCAATCACATGCTACCGCAAGGCTCTGGCGTTACGCCCACACTTCCCGGACGCGTTTGCCAACTATTTCCACTCGATGGTGTTCATCTGCGACTGGCAGTCGCGCAGTCAGGATACAGAGACGCTGCAGCGCTTCGTGGACGAACAACTGAGCATAGATGGTGTGTTGCCGTCAGTGCAGCCGTTCCACGCGCTGGTTTACCCGCTCTCGATGCAGCGCTTCCAAGACATCTCTCGACGGTACGCTGAGCGCGCCAAACTGAACGTGAGTCTAGTGGATTTACCACCCATGCGCTTCAAAAGCAAACGCGCTTCGGAGCGGCTGCGTATTGGCTATGTGTCTTCGGACCTTGGCAATCATCCGCTGGCGCACCTAATGCAGAGTGTCTTCGGATGCACGACAAGAGCAAGTACGAGGTGTTCTGTTACGCGACGTCGCCAGACGATGGATCGATTTGGCGGAAGCAGATCTCGGGTAGTGTTGAGCACTTTACCGATATCTGTGCTCTATCAAACGGTGACGCTGCTCGTACTATCTATGTCGATGGCATCCATATTCTTGTGAACTTGAACGGATACACAAAGGGTGCGCGCAACGAGATCTTCGCGCTCCAGCCTGCGCCCGTGCAGGTTAGCTACATGGGTTTCTGCGGTACGCTTGGTGCCGACTACATTCAATACATGGTGGGCGATGCCACGGTGGTACCTCCTGAGTATCGGCGGTTCTTTACCGAGAAGCAGATCAACATGCCGCACTCGTACTTCGTGAATGACCACAAGCAGTCGGCACAGGAAGTTCTAGATACAGAAAAGTGCCCAACGCGAGCAGACTACGGTGTGCCCGAGGACAAATTCGTGTTTTGCAACTTCAACCAGGTTTACAAGATTGATCCTGTCACTTTCACGACCTGGATGAACATCCTCAAGCGTGTACCGAACTCGGTGTTGTGGCTTCTTCGCTTTCCGCCCATCGCGGAGGCCAACATTCGTGCCGAGGCTCGCGCTCGTGGAGTCAAGGACCAGACGCGTCTGATTTTCACCGACGTAGCCCCGAAAGACGAACACCTGAAACGTGGATACCTTGCTGATCTCTTCTTAGATACTCCAGAGTGCAATGCCCACACAACAGGGTGCGACATCCTGTGGGGTGGAACCCCGATGGTGACAATGCCAAAGGACCGCATGGCAACGCGTGTGGCGTCGAGTCTTCTGCGCGCTGCCAACATGAGCGAGCTTATTACGAATTCGTTGGAGGAGTACGAGGAACTTGCAGTGGCGCTGGCCAGTGACATGGACCGCTTGTGGGAGCTGCGGCGGCGGCTTGAGGACGAACGTCTGCACTGCCCGCTATTCGACACGCAGCGCTGGGTGCGCAACCTGGAAACTGGTCTGGTCATGGCCTGGGAGCGGCACGAGAACGGGCTCGCGCCTGACCACATTGACGTACCCGATATTTATGACCTGGAACAGCTGAGACAGAAGAAGCACATTGCCACTGGCAGCCATCCACAGCCTCCCGCCGCAGCGAGGCACGCGACGATCAGTAACAACCATGAACACATCAGCAATGGACTCGTCGGCAGCAGTGCGCTGCCGATGAGTGCATTGCTTTCCGGCGGGATGCCGACTGCCACGGGACCTACATCAGTTCACGAGCAACAATGAGTTTAAGGAGTCTAGTCCACCAACACACGCACCCTTTATCAAATGAAGCGCCGTTCCAGTGACACGTGAGTATATGATGTAGCACATGAAGTTTAGTTGTGATTGAAACCCTTGGGGTTTATTCTAGTCGCCTTGCCTTTTAGGCCACAGCTTTTATCTGAGTTCTCCAACATCATTCTTAACCTTGGCAAAATAGATGGGATACCACCAACTAGGCCACTATGTATTGTCAAAAGCTTGTGTTTGGTACTCAATACAAGTAGTGTTTGTACTGGGTCTCCACCGCAGCGTCATCTTGCCTGATCACTGCGGATCCTTGGTCGTGGCGATACAGTGCACAATCATATTGTTGACTCCGTCCTATCGATCGTGCAGCACGATAGCAGCACGATTCATGCTACCCGTGGTTTGATGGACATGTATAGGTACGTAACGCTCTTGGACTTCATGATGAAGTTCATCGCATGGTTTTGAACCTGCACCGTCAGACTAGACAACAGTCTAAAATGCAAGTCAGACGAGTCAATCGTATTGTTCATGTTTGCGGATGTCGAGCAAAATGTAAGCTGCACAAGCTCGCAGAGCACGGCATATGTACTGTATGGTGTAAATTTACTATCAAACGGTAGTATGTATTCTCTATCGCTCGTACGGATCTGTTCATTTATGGTTTTCACAGGTATGTGTTGCAGGCACGCTTTTTGTCGTCTGGATTCTGCCAATTGGACTCCCAGCCGCATCGCTCGCGACACCGTGGCATACTTTCATGTACCTACCAACAGCAGTATTTTTCGATTTGGCGTTATTAGGAGGGAAGTCAAGGTTTTAGACGTTGCGGTCTTTAACGTCGTTGCATCGCCTCCATGACGGTCTCCCTCGATGACCGAGCTTGGCCCTGATCTGTACGTATAGGATCGTCCTATTAGGGCGTGAAAATGTCCCCACAGCAGAATCGTGAGCAAGATATTGGGCCCACATGTCATGGTTGACCAGCCTCGCGTAAGTAGCGTTCTATCGCAACTCTACAGGTGAATCCAACCAACGGGGTAGTCGACCGATCGATGAGTCGGAATTTGAACGTGCGCAATATGTCCGTGAGTAACCCGACCAGGTTGTTTGAGGTGTCAAGCTCGACGCAGCGTGAACGTTAGTTCACATTCTTATATCGATCATGGTTGCGTGACCCCCACTGCTTTCGTTGTGATGTAGTAACTGAAAATCTCCCTGCTGAGGTCTCAGAGACCTCAGTTTTCGGTGCGACTGCAAGCTCCGTGACTCTACCTCATGGGATAGCCCCGCAAAACGCAGCATGCAGAAAATATAGAAAGCAAAGGAGAGGCCGAGTTCTCGGACTTTCAGTCGTCGGCGAAAGCTGTTTGTCCAGCAGGCTCCAGCTTTGACATGGAAGCAGATCGTGGTCGTATCATCGCAACGTCTCAACCGACTAGCCAGTTCACCTTATCACTTAATGCTGCGACCTTTCGATTTTCAACCATAGGTCTATATAAGGTCACCTTCCAAATGCAATGATCGCCGATAACCTATAAGACCGAATGCACTTTCAGAGGGCGTTCTGAACTTTTACGCATCTCCGTTGTCAATTCGTGCCGTGAATGGCTCTGCAACTTGTCCTCCTCGCTCTGCTGCCTTTGGGTCTCCGCATACGTCACTTGATCCTTGAATTCGTTGCTCGCGCGGCCTTTTTGCAATTGGTCCGCCGTCCGGGCTTTCCACGCCTCAAAAAAAGCGCCGTGTCACTCTCGAGTGCTCGCTCTCTCGGTCTCTCTTGGACGGGCGGGTCCTCGGCTCATTCCAAGACTCACACGTTCACGTGCAATCGAGAAAAGTGGCGCCTAACGTGCATTTTGTCAGCAACAGCGGAATGTCGCTCGCGTGGCTCCGGAATCACGCGCGCAACCGCGATGGCGGTACAACCAGGACACGTTCCAACAGCCAGCGTCTCGCAGCGCAACGCGCGCACCGCCAGTTCGCCGGCGCGGAGGCGTATGCGCCTCGTATTACCTACGACAACTCGTTCGTCGTGGACAGTAGTGTCACCTCCCGAGACGCTAATTGGACCACCGACGATCAGTACAAGCGCCAATACCTTCGTCTCGGGTGGGAGGTGGCGCCGATCCGCAAAGACGGCAACTGTCTCTTCCGGGCACTGAGCGACCAGCTCTACGGACATGAACGTCGCCACTTGGAGCTACGTCGTCGTCTAGTAGACTTTATTAATCTCGAACGCGCCTTCTTTGAGCCGTTTGTGGCTGGTGAGGGAGTCGTCGAGTACTGTGCGCGACTTCGTGAAGCAGGTGCGTGGGGAGGTCATCCCGAGTTGGTAGCAGCTTCTAGACTGCTGGGTATCACCATTATTGTCCATACGGGCCCTGTCAAACGTCTGCGCATCGACACTGACAAGTTCGCCAAGACGAAGGAAGGCAAGGGCAAGACGATTAACTTGCTGCTCAAACACGACCATTACAGCAGTCTACGCAAAAGAGAAAAGCCTCTCGATCAACAGCATGGGTGCTCAGATATGTGTCTATGTAGGCGAATTGTGACTCCGTCTCGAGCTTCACTCGACTCCAGGGCATCTCTGGGTGCACGTCCGTCCGAATTAGGCTCGAGTTTTGTTGGTCGTAGTTCCGATGTAGGTAGACGCAGTTCGCTTGGAGCTCGACCTGCCGATATCAGCTTGGGAACGGAGAAGCATCGACTTAAAGGTGCCTACGGCCGCAAGCCTGTGCCTGGTGTCGAGTGTAGCAGTGATGAGAGCAGTCCCGTTCACAAGAAGCATCAGAAGGTTTTCATCAAACCCAAGTCGCGACTATCCCCTCCAGAGAAGCCCAAAACTCTAGCACCAGCACCACCATCGCAGTCTGTACCACTGAAACCCAAGACTTCAGTTCCTGCTGCACCAGGCAGGCCAAAGGCTCCTGCACCTGCACCACCTACCAAGGCAAAGTCCCCGGTATCTAGCCCACCCAATACGGTGGCATCACCAACCAGACAACAGGCTTCTGTTCAGCACAAGGCGGCGTCACCTCGTACAAAACCTCGATCTACCATGCCGAGTCCGCCCGAGAAACCAAAGACTCCTGGTGTGGTGCTGTTTCAGCCAGAGGCATTGAAACCAGTGGTGAAGCCGAAGGCCCCCTGGTTGTTTTGTTCGAGCCTGAACAAAATTCCGCGCCCAAACCAACTTCATCTCCGGTGTCCAAGAAGGCGACTGTGAACACAGCGACGCCTGTGAAGCCTACGTCGGCTGTGGTTCTCGATGTTGAAGTGGAAGAGCCCGAATCTAACGCAGGCTTACACGAAGAAGTTCCTTTGCGCAGTGTCCACAAGCCACGTCGTGCCGTCTTCAATGGCGGTAGACGCCGTCGTTCCAGTGCTGCTGCGCTCTCGTTAATGCAGGAAGTTTCGGCCAGCCTGAACGTCAGCGCACCCGAGGTTTCGATCAAACCTGTGGCTGTGGTCAAACCCGTGGTGAGTGTCATGAAGCCTGTGACCACGGTGAAGCCGGTGGTGACTACCGTCACACCCGTCAGCGTGATCAAGCCGATAGTGAAGACGGTGAAACCCGTGACTGAGGCCAAGCCGAACCCACCCGCTCCTCGGTCCATGGAGATCAAGAAGTCGAGCAAAAAGGTTTTCCGCCAGGGTCGCCCTGTGACTGCCTGCTGAGCAGCGATGGCACCATGGTCGCGTGTTGAATGAAAACTCGCGGCTTGTAAGATATAGAGAACACACGAGAGGCACGAGAGTCTGTGCCTCCACCTTGTCTTCGATCGAAGAGGACGAGGCTCTTGTCTCGATGGAGGGAGACACGTATAATGTCAAACAAAATAAAAGGATGACAGTGCACTGCACCACTTGAAACGCCCCAGCGTCTTTCAGATTCCTTGAGGTCGCTTAAAGCTGCAATGAATGGAGACCTCCGTCCCGAGACCGATGGCGACGACGCCGTGAGTAGACTTCTGAGCACTAACACGACACTAGGAATCATCGCTGGATTAACGTTGGCAGCAGCTAACGAACACCATCTCGACGAAGGGGACATTCCCGATGTTCCGATGATTGAGACTGCAATGCGATCTCGACGGAGAAGTGTAGTCGGTCTTCTCGGAGCGGGTTCCCATGTTTTCGCAGCTTCCAGTCCAGCCAAGAAGCCACCAGGGACTCACCCTGCAGTGTTTTCGGTGCAAGCTCCTCGCGAGACCATCCAAAGACTGCAGAACCAAAACAAACTGCTCAAACAAGAATTATCCATCGAGGCGAGAGCAGCTCGCGAATTACTCGGACAAGAGAAGCGAAGTCAGATCGAGCAGCTTCGATCCACTATCACTACGTTCGTTCGGAAGCTTGCCAAGACCCAACGACAAGTGGAGCGAACTGAGCAAATGATGCTTCGGAAAACACAAGAGTTAGCTGCTTTGAGACTTGCGTTGCAGCCCATACCTGCTCACGAAGCTCTAGCAGCAATTTCAAGTGAAAGTGAAGCTGGAACGCCTGGAAAACCTTTGGCAGCAGCGGCCGCTGCTGCTGCAGCCTCTGGTAGACTCCGCATGGCGGAAAATCGACTAGAACTCGCTCTAGTTCGCAAGAATGAAGTCGATTCTGCGAACAAGCACTTGCTCGCTCGAGTAGATGCGGCTCGACGAGACAGAACGATCTTCGATGGGATATACAAGAAACTTGAGCGTGAAACGAGTGTATCCAAAGCACGCCATGAACAAGCAAGCGCTGACTTAACCCGAGCAACACAGGCTCGAGAAGGACTAGCTCGCGAAGTCGCCCGGTTACATGACGCTGCTGAGCGTGAGCAGTTCGAATACGAGCACCAATTCCAGGAACTAAAGCTCAGTATCGAGCATTGGAGATACGAGACGGGAGTGCGTCTAGCGGCCAGTGAACAGAAGAATGCTTCGTTGAGTGGAGCTTATGGTGTTTCGGATCTACTGGATGCAAACTCAGAGCAAGGCAAAGACAACCGAGGTGGTGCTGGTGAATTGTCACGAGTAACTGCGTTATCATCCTGGAAAATTGGTGTTGATCGAGCACTCACCACAGGTCCTGACAGTTTGGTAACCAAGTACGACCAAGCGTTTGCTGCTATCCGTGAACGAACAGGTCTCCAAGATGCTTCGGCGCTTGCTCAAGACCTGCTGGCTCGCGATGCAGCAAATTTTCAGCGCTTTAAGCGTGTGGAGGAGTTAAGTCGCGAGGAGGTAGCCCTTCAGACCCAAGTGGCCACGCTCACCACACAGATCGACGCATTCAAGGCACGTGAAGGCATTGCAAGTCGTGCTTCACAAAAGCACCAGTGTCGGCGAGTAGAAGCAGCTTTGCGAGAAGCGCAACAGGCATGCGATGAGCTGGACGCTGAAATTGAGGATCGAGATGCTGTGTTAGGGCGAATCAAGGCCTCAGTTCACTCAGTTCACAACACACTGGCACATGCAGCGTCAGGTGGATCTACAAGTGGAAAAACAGCTCTCAGCCAGGGTATTACGGACACGAATGTGATCGAGTACTTGCAAGTAATCGAGATGTACGCGACGGATCTACAGCAGAAGAAAGCAAAGGAAGCGAACGAATCATCGCCTACCAAAGCACGAGGAACAGCACATCATCAGCTTCTCCAACCACAGACATCATCGTCGCCGTTGCCGGTGGGGCGTGGCCCTCCGACGCTACCATCAGACCCACACCAGAAGCTGCATGTGCATGTGCCTTCCTTCGGCGGTGCGGACGGGGTTATCGTGTTGCCAGCCCAAGTTCTGCCTCGCTCGCCTTTGGCATCCGGAGCTGGTAGCACTTCGCCAACGTCTTCTTCGAAGCGACATGATAGCTCTTCAATGAACAAGCAGCAGCGTCGTCGTTTATCGTCGTATGACTCGCTGTCTCGACGTCAATTCGCAGCAGCACTCAGCACAGCGTCGCCTCGTGGCGATGAAGCGGTAGGTCACAACAAACGAGCAGGAAATGACAAGAGAAGTCCTCCGCATGACGAAGCAGCGGGAGAAGAATTGGGAGATGATGAAGAGGAAGAGCGAGCACTCACATACGACGAACTCAAGCGATTCGCGGAGAAAAACACGAAAAGCAAGCGACGTAGTGCATCAAAGATGTACCATTGAGAGTAGATCTTAGGATATAACAATGTGGTCATCTCAACTTCAACAACGGCAACTTTATGACCAACATTCTTAGCAGTTTTCAGGAACCGACACCAACGGACGCTCGTTCATACCAGCATCTACCAGGTCTCAAACATGTCTAGCCGATTTCAGCGGTCTGCTTCTGTTCCTGGTAAAGTTGGTGCAGAGCTCCATACCGGCGGAGAAGGAGCCGAGATCGCAGCTAAAAGTCGTGAGGTCATTGATGGACTTAAGAAACTCTACGCCACCAAACTTCGACCGCTTGAAAAACGCTATGATTTTGGGGACTTCCACTCGCCCATACTGAGCGACGCTGACTTTGAAGCCAAGCCACAGGTGCTCATGATCGGACAGTACTCAGTGGGCAAAACTTCTTTCATCGAGTACCTCCTGGGAAGACCATTCCCTGGCCAACGTGTTGGACCAGAGCCCACTACAGACCGCTTTGTCGCTGTGATGCACGGAGGGGAAGAATGCACAGTCCCAGGTAACGCTGCTTGTGTGTCACCTGATCTACCTTATGGTGGCTTGTCAATGTTTGGCACTGCTTCCTTAACAAGTTCGAGGCAGCACAGCTACCAGCACCCATTCTTGAGCAACTTACAATTGTGGACACGCCCGGTATTCTGAGCGGTGAGAAGCAACGTATTGCACGCGGCTATGACTTCACTCAGGTGGCACGTTGGTTTGCTGAGCGCTCCGACCTCATTTTGCTTCTCTTGACGCCACAAGTTGGATATTTCAGACGAGTTCCAGCGTGTGATCGAAGTGCTGCAGGGACAGAGTGACAAGTTCGGTGCGTGCTGAATAAGGCCGACCAAGTGGATCAGCAGCGTCTATTACGAGTTATGGTGCACTTATGTGGTCTCTGGGCAAGGTACTGAAGACACCTGAAGTCATGCGCGTGTATCTTGGTTCCTTTTGGGCTCAACCACGCCAGCAACACGGAGAAGACGGCAGTGGTAGCACTCCTGAGGCACTTTTTGATGCTGAGGAGCGAGACTTGCTCGATGAACTGCGTGCACTTCCACAACATGCTGCTGTCCGGAAAGTGAATGAATTGGTGAAAACGTGCTCGACTTGCTAAGGTTCACGCATGTCTGCTGGGTCATTTGCGTGATAAAATGCCTGCAGTCTTTGGAATGGAGAAGAAACAGCGTGAATTGCTAGAAAATATGGCCGAGAACTTCCGAGAGGTGCAACGGAAATATCACTTGCCTCCAGGAGACTTCCCATCGATCGATGCCTTTGTACGTCAGTGCACTGACCGCAAATTTACAAAGTTCCCGTCGCTGAAGGCTCGGGAGCTTCAGGATATCGACGACATGCTCACTAAGGACATTCCAGCATTAATGGCATCGTTGCCGAAAAACTCACGCGGAATGGAGTCTGAAAGTATCGATATTCCAAGTAACAATCCGTTTGCTACAGCAAGCATTGCCCCTATGGGAAGACTTCAGTGGGAGGAGCAGCTTCTAGGCTGTAAACCAGAGTACGATGCAGTCTTTGCCACACTAGCAGTGGATTCCGGCGGCCGTGCCTCAGGAGCGAGCTGCATGGCGCCGCTACAAAAGCAAGCCTCTGTGACCGTCTCTCAGGATATGTTACGGGCTATTTGGGACCTCGCGGATCAGTCGAAGGCAGGCAGTCTGGACGCCGATGAGTTTGCCGTGGCTATGCATCTCTGCGCTCGGGCTCTAAAGCTGGCGAGCCGATTCCGTCGG
>VOQZ01001466.1:0-124386 GCA_008079305.1 Phytophthora palmivora
AGAGCGGAGTCCTGGAACTGCAGTGTGAAATGGTTGAGCCGCACCGTCGAATGCAGCCTCTCACCCTCTGTCTTGCTCATACCGACGAATGACGATAAGAAAATAAAATATGAGAGTCTTCAACAAATCAGAGAACGGATACGCACATACTTTCCTATGCCAGTTTAGTGCAATTTCAAGTTGAGTCACGAGGTTTTCACGGTAAAATTGCAAGATATGCAAAATATTGATAGAAATAGAGGCCATTTGCTTGTTCTTTTGCTGTCGGTCGTCGCTGTCTTCTATATACGTTATTGTACGAGTAATATCTGCCATGATCTTCGTGAGTTACAAACTCCAGTTTGAAAAGAGTTTTCAGAGAATGTCATTTTATACGGTACACCATCGTTATTGTGCGATTACTTTGAAATACATCAATTTCCACTGCTACTTGCTAAGTTCGCTATTCATCACTGCATGAATTAAAGCAACAGAACTTTCTATCGAGATCCTTTCCATTTCAGATACTTCTTGGCACTTGGATGCACGCACTCGATTTTGGCAGCAGCTTAATCTCCGCTGGAAAATCTTGAAAACCATATTGATTTGGTGAGAGTGGAAGGTTATCTCCTCCGTTTGCTGGTAGTTTCATGGAGCATCCTATTGCTTACCAGCAGGATATTGGGCATGGTATGGTACACAATATGTGGCACGACTTCATCATCCCAAACGCACAAATCGAAGATGAAATGATTGACCATATCATGACGAAGTTGTCATGGAATCTCATGACCAGCTCCATATCCCTATGTATCTGCGTTGGCTTGACACCAGCAACACTTACACACTCTGAAAAAGATAAGAAGGACTCGACGATCCCATTCTTAGTGGTGATAAATAGCTCGTCGTCGTGTGCATAGATCCTGACGTGGCAATGGATTTGCTACGCGATGGAGAACAAGAAGCAAGCCACAGTGGTCTAGGGTTTTAAGCTCCGCATAGGAGAATATCCCGCTTGAGGCGTTTTTTGTCGTTATATGACGACTAGAGGTGCTACCTCATTCTTAAACAGCTTTAAGCCGCTCTTCATTCATTTAGATGATAGTTTGTGTATGAAAAACTTATTGCAAGTCATGGGAAATCATGAGCAGAATGGTACCAACGTGATTAAACAGTTTCCTAGGAACTACCTCAGTCCACAGTTTGTGTAAACACATGATGTTGGGTGTTCAGTCTGGTCTAGAAGTGGTAAAATCACAGGGGAGACGCGTTCTGCTTTACCAAGCGTTTATGCGAGCATTGATACAGCCGACGAAACAAGAACCGTTCTCGGTACACTGAACATTACTTGAAATAATTGCTACTGAAGGCTAGTCAAGGAGGTGTTTCCAATATTTGGTGCTTTACAAGTCTCACATTGGGAATTTACTGAGGACAGAGATTTCAGAATTGGGATTCTAGTCTGCAGATATCTCAATTATATTCTCGTGCGTTGGTGTTTACAACACAGAAATACGTGATTTTTCCGCCCTCAATCTGAAAGTGGGGAATGACGATCTATGTCAAATGCACTTTTACGACAGAAAGCAGAGGAACCAAATTACATTCATCGAAGATGATGTTCGTCTCAAGGGACTCAAGAACGATTTACCAACTGTGGGAAATAATGATTGACGAACTGGTTTATCTCCCGTACGATAGTTGCGTGACTTTAGTGAGGTGTGAGTTCAAAAAGCATGGTGATCCCAGAATATGACGAGTGTCAAGTCGACAACACTTGCCTTCAGACGACACAGTTGTTGAGTTGTAGGATATTGAATTGCATTTGTTATTGCTTGGGTTCGGGATTGCGGTAATGTTGGGCACTTTCTTCAAGCAATTAGTCTCAGAGTTTTGATGTTACAAGTTGCTATCATATGGCTTGCTCTGGATGCAATTACCAGAGATGATCATGACTCATGTGCAATTGTCGTTATCGAGTTGGTTCTTGTACGGTAGAGACTATTACATTACGGTGCTGCCCATAGGTAAACAGCGGTTGTAAATTAGTGAATGTTGTTCTTATCGCAAAAATAACGTTCCCTAAAGATTGTACTGCTTTATTCGTGAGCAGCCTATTTGAAACTTCGCTGTCGTGATTCCTTTTACTCGTGTACGCTGTAATTGCAGATTCTTCAGCAAAAAAATGCAGCGCCCACGCTCGGAAGAAGAGACGCCTGCCTCGCTCTCCCAAAATCCGTCGTCCCTTGTAACACGCTCACTCCAATTTAGCACGGATGATCATCAGGACAGACAGGAACGAAACCAACCGCGTCGGGCCGAATACTACTCCGGTATTTCTCTGTATCAAGATAATATATGTTTGCTAAAAGTTTGAAGCTAACGATATTGTGGTATTGTGTTCTCTGTGTTTACAGAAGCCTCACATCCAGCGTCTTCTACCCAGTCCTGGACAAGTAGCAGATTGGAATTCCTCGCAACAATTGCTATCATTGCCTCCTTCGACACTGATCCGCCTGCCGGACTCACCACCACGTTTACTCTCAGAGCATCATTGAATATATGGATGCTTCTAAAGAGAATCACTGTGCTCACGACAGCAGCACAAGTAATAATCCCACAGCTTCCAGTTTATTTTCCTTCGCTACAGAAAATCGTTCAAAGGTTGATGAAGACACACTTGCTGTTCTCGCTGATTTACTTCAGTCAGATTCTGGCGTTCACGACGAAGCGAGGTCATCACTGGAGGTATTTGCAGGCAATGACAACAGAAAAGACCCTGGTGAAACAAATCGGGTGAATGTGAAAGTAATATTGACATGCTTGAACCACAGCAAAAAGATGGAGAAGAGAACGACAAACATGACTATTCTACTCAAATTGGCCCGCTTTTAATCGACATTGGAGAAGATCAATCCGACGACGGCGATGACGAATATAATCAAGCACTTGCAAACAGAAAGCAATTGCTGAAAAATGAGGCAAACCGGCAGCGCATCCGTGAAGAGCTGGAATCGTATGTGGGCTCACTAAGGTCGCGCACAGATGAGAATGGAGAACACTTTGTTGAATTCCCTAGAAATTATCAGCAAATTGTGTCCCTAATGACTCAAAAGGATGTAAGTGAGGAGGAACCTAAGTCTCAGGAAGGTCAACATTCCCATCACAGCTGGTCACGGGTCCTTATAGAGTCAGGCCTATCCAAGCAACAAGCTTTCGTAAGTGTAGCGTTACTTGCTAATCTCTTCGCTAGCAAACTCATCGCGTTTCAGATACAGGGGATTATTGAAGAAGCAAATGGTGATTCGGAAGACAGCAGTAGCTTAGCAGCCAAAAATTGCCTTCAAGATGGCACGCATCCGTCAGTTAGACGCCATTCTGGAAGAAAAACTGGGGAGAAATTTGTACGCAAATATCATGCCAAGAAAACAAAAGAATGCGCAGTCGTCTCACAACCTTGCAGAGCCGGTAGTAACTCTACCAGTCGAGTATTTGTGACGCAGACACAGGCTATCACGGTAGTGTCAAACGGAGGTGAAAACTTGTTGCAGTAGTACAAACAGCAGACAACAAAGTCAGTTAGACGATGAGGTTGCACCTGGGACCAAGAAGAGTAACAACTTCATTGAACGTAACAAGCAGGTGGTGGCCAACGGGATGAAAGCCAACATGACAAAAGATGAGGAAGACAGACTTGAGAAGCTACTCTGCGAGGAGTATACAGTTGGTAATGACGGTTCAAAAAGTCTCGCTAGTGAAGAAAACGCCAAACCAGAAACTGAAGCTATTTACCAAGAATGTAACGAGTTCACAATGCCAGATGATGACAAGAAAGCCATCGAAGAGCTCATCGCAATGAAAAGTGACACGTACCCATTGTTCGCCATCGATGAGCTACAAGATGGACCAACAGATGAAGCCTTACTATCGTCTAGAGATAGTAATCGACGAGTAAAGGACAACATTATTCAAGAGACAAAAAGAGAGCGTCTACAAAGACGACGTCTCAATCGAGTTGAGCAGGAACTCCGCTTCCTGAAAAATTCTCCATCGGTCGTAATTGTTGGAGATGATCGTGACGAGGACGATAATGATGATTGTCGCAGCGAAATATCGTATACGACCGTCGCATCCTCGACGTGCTCCACTCGTTCCGGTGTGATATCACGTCACGATTTCAAATGCTTTCTCGCCCAACAGAAAGAGAGATTTCGTTCTACCCCCACAGCTAGCGCCGGAAATCCGACAACTCTTGTTGTCTATGGGGCAGGAGGCAGCAGTATCATCCAACGCTGTGTCTGCAACAAACAGGATAGAACCTGCAAAGACAACAAAATTCATCTCTTGACAGCAGTGCAAACACTTACAATTCCTCATTTTCCTTCGCTTCCGTTGCAAAGAGTTTGAGCCATCGTTCGCCGATCGGCTGAAACTCAATATGTCGAATCTCTGCATCTTGCTCGTCGTACGAGATCCGAACATCCAGTCTCTCCGCCGGGACACTCTCCTGGTCAAAGCGTTCAGGCCATTCAACCAACGTGATGCCTATACAAAACAGTTAATACATTCATATCCATTCCTACAATGTTGTAGTCTCCTTTACCATTATCAAAGGCTTCACTGAGTCCCAACGCCGCCACATCCTGCTGCGTTACAGCGTCCAGGCGGTAGAGATCCACATGAAATACCGTCGGCACCGCCTCGTCGTACGTATTCACTAAGAGATACGTAGGTGACGTCACCGCCAGCGCTTTTTGTCCCGTAAAAGACCGAACAAAACCGCGGGCCATACACGTCTTGCCACAGCCCAGATCCCCACACAGGAAGAGAAGTCGCCTGCCTGCGTCCGTGCCTTGCGCCATTTCTCCATTCTCTGCCTAAATTTCTCGCTGAGATTTTGTCGTATGAAGACGAGACAACCATGTATCTCCACCATTTTTCTCACTCGTATTGAACACATTGGGAGTCGCAGCAACCGATAGCCAGCGACGTGTGCAGGCGCGACGGAGCACCTCGTCGAGCGCCACAGCACATTGTCTGCTTTTCGTTTTATTTTTGTACTTCACGTATACACCAATTACATGTAATGTACATAACATACATGTGTACCACACGAGAGAATTTAGTCCAATCGGAATTTGGATCGCGAAGAAACAAGATGTCGGGGTGGGTGAGCGCGTGGCTCCAGGGCAAGAGCGAGGGCGACGAGGAGAGCAAAGCAGAGAGCGGGGGGTTCCAGACCGGTGGCAATACACTCTCGGATGGGACGACACCTGCATCAGCTGATGAGATCCGACGCAAACGGCTGCAGAAACTGCAGGAACAGCAACAGCAGGCAGTAGACGCAATTTCAGCCAATCCGAATCCACCAAATGAAAAAGATGACGTCATTATGACCAATCAGGACGTGTCGTTACTTCAAGCAGACAAGAAGCAGCCTATGGAGGTATTTAAACCTGCTCCAGTGCCCGTCGAGCCGCCTAAAGAGATGAAGAAGACCAAGAAACAAGGATTGTCATCGGAGGTTTACGTAAACGACATGCTGCAGCGTGTACTGCACGTGACTCTATCCCCAGCCAATAGCAGCAGTGAATTGCTGTTGTTGCCGCAATTTGCAGCGGAGAATGAGGCCCAGGACGTGATTTTATCAGCTGCCAATGCCAGTGAAGTGCTCTACTCTCGGGTTATCATGAACCCCAGTGATCTGCCTGGAGGAGCTCAGCATCCATTGGCTGCTGTGGCCTATTTGGAGCAGGTTTTCTATCGTTGCCGGGACGAGATGCAGAAGTTGCAATCGTCTTTTGTGAGACTGTCGGCGGAGAGAAGAAACAAGAGGCTCAAGACTGTCTAAGCAGCATCCGTGAGATGTGCATCAATTATAGTGCAACAGCGTTGACGGACCCAGAGATATTCCCCTTTGAGGTTGGGACAATTAATACTGATGCACTAGAGAAAATTGTCAGATTGCAAGCTAACGCACAAACTCCAGAGTTTGTGGATGGAGTGGTGGCAGAATTGGAAGGAAATGGAGCCACCCTGACAGTTTTCGCGCCGATTTTCCAGAAATTGTTATCGGAGTTATTCCTGATTAACCCACCATCGTTGATGTCCAACTTTTACAACAACATGTATATTCTGACGGTGTTGTGCCGTAACAAGGCGTTGGCTATGGCATTCACCCAGATTCCCGGATTCTTGTTGACCCCAGGCCCACCTATGACTGGTCGTCGGCTCCAGGATGCTACTGCACTGGGATTGTTGTTGCGTTTTAGCTGCAATCAGGACCCTGCAATTACGCAGATGTTCACAAATATTACAAAGCGTACCAAGAATGATGTGGATAACTCTATTTTGACGATTCGAAACAAGCTGGACAGTGTACAGAGTACCGTATCTGATATTGTGACGTTACTGCTGAAGGCTGGTGGTCCGGCTCGTGAACATGTATTGGCATGGTTGGAACAGGCATTCAGGTGAACGCTGAGCGTTCCAAGGAAAACCCAGATATGAACGTCACTGCTACAAACGGTATGTTTGTTAATCTGACGATGGTACTTCTTAAGCTGTGTGGTCCTTTCCTGGCTCCAAAGTCGAAGAAAGCTCAGTTGATCAAGACAGAGTATTTGGTAACGCGAAATCCACTTTTCCCGCATGACGAAACAAGACTGATCAGCACTAGTACAGACAATGCAGTTTCACATCAGGATGATCGACAGACTTTGACTGAATCCGACTTTAACTTCATCACGCGTTGCTACTTCATCACAGCTCGAGCGATGCACCTTGGACCTGTCGGCATGATGGGACAATACATGCGCCTGCTCCGCCAGCTTTCGTACTTCCAGAGTCGTATGAATGCGTCAAACGCGGACCCTCGTCTACGAGCTCACTTCGACCAAATGGCTGCCGCAAAGATGATTATGGATGCTGAATTATTGCATCCAGACTTTTTGCATGAAATGCTTCGGTTTTCTCTGCTGACGTGTGCGGTTGTGAACTCGATTTGTACTGGATTTGATGTGTATGATGAAAATTCACTTGAGTTGCCTCTTTCGACACCCGACACGAAGGCAAACACCGTTCTCAAGTACATCCCCGAACATTTGGTCGATGACTTGTGCACAGCGCTGAAATTTGTCGCTCGATTGCAACCGAAGGCGTTGAATGCATTCGAACTAACGGAGTTACTGAGAATGATTGTCATTTTCTTGTCTAGCCCAAGTTACGTGCATAGTCCTCATTTGCGCGCCAAGATGAGCGAAGTTCTATTCCATATTTTCTTGCCGTCCGAGGAATCTGAAGAACGCGAGACCGCTGGAACTGCTTTCGGAGTGGAACTACTCATGACAGATCCGTTGGCACAACGACATCTCGCACCCTGCCTCCTGGCCTTGTATGGCGATGTAGAACACACTGGCTTCTATGAGAAGCTTGAGCATCGGTACAACATCGCCTGCTTGCTTAAATATTTGTGGAAATTGGACGGTCATAAACCAGCTTTCCTTCTCATTTCTGAGGACCGCGAGAACTTTGTGAAGTTTGCTCATGGTTTGATGAACCACATTAACAGTTTAGTAACCGATGCACTTATTGCTCTACCGGAAATTAAGGTGCTGCAAGAGGAAATGCAAGACGTTGCACGCTGGATGGCTCTTGATGAAACTGTACGGGAACAAAAGCAGAGTTTACTTTCAGACAAGGAACGCACAGTGACCTCCAGTCTGCAATTAGCCAATGAAACTATCCATATGATGTCCTACTTGACGTCGGAAATTCAAGAGCCATTCGTAAAGATGCCGGAGCTTGAAGACCGTCTTGTTAGCATGCTGAACAGTGTGATTGTCAAGCTTGCGGGTCCTCGTGGCGTGGAGCTCAAGGTAAACAACCCTGAGCAATACAAGTTTCGTCCCAAGATCATGCTCAAGGAGATCGTTGAGACTCTGCTGCACTTTGCCCACTACTCAAGCTTCCTGGAAGCAGTGGCGACAAACGGTTTTTATGATGGTCAAGTGTTCCGAAAATGCGCTCATATCGTAGCTCGTACTCAACTGTTGGAACCGAGCGACGTCGCGAAATTCGAATTGTTTGTCATAGACGTTGAGAAGGCAGCTGAGGGTGCGGCAAATCTGGAAGAGACCCTTGGTGATATTCCAGAAGAGTTCCTCGATCCGTTAGTTTTCACACTGATGAAAGACCCAGTGTTGCTACCGAGTGGGTACACGATGGATCGATCGTGTATCACGCAGCATTTGATGAATGATCAAAGCGACCCGTTCACGCGGGTTCCTCTAACGATGAACCAATTGCAACCGAACACGGATCTCAAAACGAAGATCGACCAGTGGATCCAAGCCCAGCAGCAGAAACACACTGCAAAGTAGATAAGGTGATGAAGTAAGATCCTCCAGTTTGCTGTACCACACTCACTCCTTGTTAGATATTCTACATGTGATTCACATGATGTGAACTGTATCTTGTACACTGTAGTATCTTGAAAAGCACTGCTTGCAATCGCAGACGATTTTGTCCATTGAGCTTCGCAAGCAATGATTGCTGCCATACGGAGTACTAACTGGGAAATGCAAAAACGCTCTAACTTACCTCATCTTCAAAGTTCAGGTTGCGCAAGTTGCCAAAACGGAATTTCTGATACTACTAGTAGTAAAAAAGTTGCGGACTCAGATAAAACCAAAATGACAATTCCCACTGCTGTGCGAGCAGTATGTTTTGTTGCTTTGCAATACAAAGTTTGTATCCACCACTCAGTTTCATTTTGAGATGAACCCGCGTGAATAGATCACTTAGGTCAGTTATTCGACAAGTGCTACGTGATACACCCGCCTTGTACTAATGGGGATTCATGTAGATTCACAAATCTGATTAAAGTTCATGTGCTACAACAAATGGTACATAGTCTGCGTCGTCCTATCTTACTACATAACAGCAAGCAATTCTAGTGGCACAGTGCGCTGTGTACAGTAACAGGGATCCCATTAAGCTCTCGTCCCCAATGCAATATAGGTTGAGCAGCATCACCAAAAGACTGATATTCTCCCTTATAAAGCTGTGTTTATAATCGAAAAGGAGCTGGGGAAATGACCCGCATCACACAAGTGCAGTATAGAAAAATGAATTGATCATTCCTATGCACGCGAAACTGTATGAACGGTGTGAATTTCACGCTTTCACCGTGAGGTTCACTTGACTGCATGCTGTACCACTCATCAGAATCGAACTGTATATGTTCCCTGTCCTCGAAACTGGTGGCAGAATTATAGCAGTTGCAATCGACTTGCAGTTGTACACTTCAGAATTCGCTGCCGAGAGCTCACGTGAAGCCAAATCAAGAACAGCCAGATGCGTCTGAATCCGATCTTCCTGGTAGTAGCAGTCATCTTTTTGCTGAACAGTGGTGCCACGTTGGCTGTCGCACATTTCGAGCGTGTTCATGCATCCGAATTGACTGCGGTCGACACTATGCTAACAGGACAGTCTGTTATCGTTTCCAGCAAACGTTTCCTAAGGACTAGCGAGGAAGATGTTTCATCCAGCGAAGAGAGAGTTTTGCCCGACACGAAGTTGGCAAAAAAGATGATCTCGAAGCTGACGGCTGCCCTGCACATCAAGAAGGCTATACCCAACAACCAATTAGCGAGAACCGAGGGGACCGAAAAACTCCAATTTGCGCTGTGGTTTCTGCACGGAAAAAAACCCAGTGATGTTGAAAAAATCTTGAAGGTTTCGGCAGTGCACGGTGATGGACCTCTCCATTCTGTGTTGATGCGTTACATCAATTACTTCAGTCGGTGGAGGTTCCGAGGAATTACGTTTCACGTGTAGCTTGGTTACATTATGCCAACCGACAGTAAAATGTAAGGGTGCACAACGACATATTCATTTTAAGTTTATGCTGATTACTATTTTAATGCGAATATCTCATGTTTCTGTTCGCAGCCATTGTTACTGTGACGTCGTCATTCCGTAGTTATCAACACTACAAAAGTTGTGCCATGATGCGTAGGCTTGGAGTCGATGGTAGAAAGCGGCCAAAGAAGATGAGATTATCCCCACGTAGCAGAATTAGGATTAAGAAGGAAAAACCTCGGTGTGTGGTGTTCGTAGGAAACGAAGACACTGCTGGGGGAGCTGACTGAGCTCCCATGTAGTTACCAGTATTGTGTTTCCGGGGTACGATGAAAAGTGCCTTCATATCTGAAAAGCTAGCCTACTTGTTCCTCCTGCGGCGCTCGACCGCTGCCGGCAATTTGGTTGGACACGGTGATTGTCATCAGCGTTGTCGTTATGGATCGTCTGCATCATCGTGGTTGTCGATATGCACATCGTGTCGTAGACAGCGTTATCGCTATTGTATCCAACATGTTTCCCTCCGCCATAGCTGGCACAGGCTAAATGTATATATGTGTATGCCGTGGGCTACACTACACGGTGGTGGTAACCCCTCTGCTTAGACAAAACGAATCGTGTTCTTCATAATAAAAACCATTTATATACAGAGGAAGCTAATTATGGAATTAGTAGACGGTCTGTTTAATTCGTGTTGGGATTGGCATGCAAGTACAATATTAGTGAAGATTCGTATACCAAATAGTATATTATCATCGAAGTGTCCAATCCGCAAATGATGTTGCTGGAAGAGGTCGATCTAATAGAGATCCAGACTACGAATCTTACACCTTGAAAATCTGTATCTATTTGCATCCCGGCCTCTTTCAATAACATTCCCACTCCTATCACAACCCATCCAACACAATTGTGAGTCGCTTTTTGCTTCGTATGCTTTCGCTTTGTGTGTTTGATGTTGTCACTACCAAACCTTGTCCAGGCATATACAGCTGCGTTGGTTTGTGGAGAACTTCGTTCTTAGAGTCTTGATGCTTCCGTTTGTTGGTGTGCATTCCGATCTGAAGTGCAACTTCATATTTCGTCCAGGTCATGTACTCCACTGTTTGAATTCATCATGCTCTTCAAGTAAGATGTGCGCATTAGTCGTCGATTACAATACTAATCTTTTCCATCATACATCCATTGTGTTTGGACTCTCATTCCACAACTTGATTCCTCCTGCCAACTCTTGCCAAGACTAACGATCATCAAGCAACATGCGTGCCTATCGATTCGTGATTCTCACTACTGCTGTTTCCCTAGCTACCACTGGAATTATGACGGCAGCAGAACACACCGAAGTGTCCAAGATTACTATACCCGAGCCACAAGCCTGGAACCGTGTGCTTGGTGCTGAGCAAAGTGAATCCGCCAAACGACTTTTACGATCCGAGAAGAGTGTTTCGACCGAGGAGAAGGAAGTTGAAACAGAAGAGGAACGGGTGATGCCTGGAACTGCCGCGGCCGAACAATTAATTCCAAAGCTAGAGAAGGCTCTAAGCAACAAACAGTTGGTCCGGAATTCGGAAGAGATTCAATTTTCGTTGTGGTTCATCACTGGACGAAGTCCCGACTTCGTGGCAGAGAACATCTGGCAAATCAACCCCCTCGCAAGTTCCGGCAAATACATTGCTAAATACCATCGTTACGTTCAGTGGTTCAGCAAGTACTTCGCGCTCGGTGGGATTAAATTCCACTTCAACTGAGTCGATGTCACGCAACCAAATGCTCAGCAACCTCTGTAGATGTCGTGTCGGTTGATAACTAAACTCTACATCGTTTTGGCAACAACACAGATATTAACACGATTAAAACGTCGTTTTTGTACTAACAACGCTTAGTCGCGCTTTTCCGGCTGGATCCAGACACGAGTTTCCATGAGCACGTTTCCAAGCAGATTCTTTCCAAAGCACATTGCTTTGGTATCGACGTCTACATCTCCGGTTCGTCGAAACGATTCGGTCTCACGAAACATTTTGGTCACGCGATCTACACTGAGACCAATGCCCCAGATCGTGTCACGATGAGAAGCTTCATACAAACTCTTGTTGCCAGTAGCCAAGAGTTTGTCTGCTAGTTCTTGATCAAATGAAAATTTGAGTTTGAGAGCCTGCAGCATCACTTCGTATCGGTGTTCACTCCACACTGCATCGTCATAGTGTTTCACCTGCCTTCCCAGTTTCTTCGCGATTGCTGGTGTTTTCGCTCGAAGGATGGCGATCGCCAGTTTTTCATTGTCAGGGTCGAACATCTCCTGCTTCCTCTTCATGAAATACTGTTCACTGTAATAGAACCGTCGACCTTCTGCATCTACGAAGTCGCAGGGGTAAAAATTGCTTAAAAACCCAAATTTGGGCTCACGCTGGCCGTAAAAGTACACAGCATGATCCGTCTCCACAAAATTCATCTACCTAAGTGCTAGCAAATTCACAATTGAAAAGCTGAGTTTATTATAAAACTCAGCTTTTCAATTAAAACTTTTATATGACTCACATGGGTTGAAAACCCTCTAACATTGAAGTGTCACACACAATATTATGTACGCTTCTGTGTCCAATCATCACTACCAGAAATGACGACGACCAAGATGGAGGTCTTGGCGCGGCCGGCGGGGGCTTCACGCGGTCCGCCGCGCGTCGTCTCCGATGCGTCCATGACTCTAAGCTTCTCTATACCAGCCTCGTTCCTCCAGGCGCGTGCACCGCTGTCTACAGCCTCTGCAATGGAGTCTTCAAAACCTGTCGAAAAGGCCGAAAAAGCCGTTGAAAACGTGGAAAAGTCGTGGGAAGAGCGCGACTGGGAGCACGAAGGTCCAAGTAAGCAACAAACCAAGTCAGCAGAGCAGGACGAAGACGACTGGGAGCAAGAGACGACGCCAGAGCTGCCTGATGACTTCCCCAGACTCATTGTGAACCTCACGAGGGTCCAACGCCAGCACTTTCCCGTCGCTCAGGAGGAGGATTTCGACATGATGGACGTGTTTCAGCGTGTTAAAACGACTTTACAGCAACATTTCACGCAATTGGCTGAAGTGCTCTTCGAACAGAGTAAGGCACTAAATTGTAGACTAAGTGAGCTGATTTGACTAAATTGTCATGTTGACAGACGCATGCTTCCACTGCACTTATGGCACGTCACGAGCGATGATGGACGGACTACATGCTGCATATCCAGAGGACTTTTTCGCCATGGTGGACTACCCGACGAAGATTGATGATATTCCACTGCATGAATACCTGCATACGCTGTCGTATCCGTCTAAGTGGAAGAGTGTTGAATATTTGAAGGACTGCTTGCGACGCTGCTCGCGGGATATCAGGTGGAAGAAAGACGTTATGACAGAACTGGAGTTGCTGGCAGAACAGGAATTTGCGCAGTACGAAGAAAAGCAACAACAACTGAGTGACGAAATTGATGAGGTAAGTACAGTATACAGTTTGGTGGTGCATTGATATGCAGTGGGCTGATGTGGTTCTACCTGCGACCAGCTTACTCGGCTACGCGATTCGTTCCGTGAGAAACTGGAGAAGTTGACGTGCCAGGAGGGTAAACCGAAAGGACAGTACATGATGCTACGCAAGCTGGAGGATATCGAAAACAGGTTGATGACGCTCCTAGATGATTATTTGAAAGAACCGGAACTGGAAGAAGAAGAATGCTACAGTGTGTTTGGTAACCCAGGTGGTGAGAGTGGTGTAAGCACGGGTATGAATGTGCTGGATATGGTGATTGCCATGGTTTTTAGTCGTTTGCCCCGTGATTTCAGCCAGAAAACAACGACAGAAGAGCATTTCCAAATGCTGTTCGACCACCATATTCACATCTTGCGACTGTGGAAGAAAGACTTTGGACGACTTCCTCTGAAATCTCGAGTTACAGTACCTAAATCTGATCCAGAGAATGTTCATGTGTTGTCAGACAAAGAAAGTATCCCCGGTGCCTTCGGTGAGGATGACATAGAGGAGTATGATGAGGTATTATCATCATATGACAAAGTAGACGACAGTTCTGTGGGCGTCTTAGATGAGACTTCATGTGTTGGAATAGAGGACGGCTGGGAAAGTGTTGAGGTTAAAGACAGTGGTTGGGACCATGAGGAGTCTAGTCGCCGAGAGACTTGCCACGACAACGACTCCGATGGATATGGTGCTGATTTTGATAGTGATGAAAGCGAGGATGAAGTGGACAAGGCTCTTGTAGAAGAAACAGTACAGAAGTTGGAAGAAGCAAAACTCGGTGTCACAGGTAATTCAACTGCACCTGCTCGACCGCGCCGAAGACGCTTCAAGCGTACCAAACGATCACTAAAGCTGCAGAAATCGATGGTTGAAAAGAGCTATAGTGACGATGAACATGATGGAGTGCCATTCCAACCGTTTGCGTGCACGGGAGCTGTTGGGCTTCTCCGTCTTGCGAAAGAAAACGAAATGTTTTGAATAACAAAAGAAATGTAACTTGAATGAAAGACCGTAACTGTACATGTGGAATGAGTATAGTAAATTAGCTGCGAGGAGGCAATCGTACGGAATACAGCAATTTTTCTCGTTGCATATTACAAAAAATGACATTTATTGGTGGTTTATGTATAACTAATGATATCGTTGTGTGGCTGGTTACCATGCACACACTTGCGATGGTAGCGCAGTCAGCGCAGTCAGTAGAGCTGTTACGTTTGGCCTTGTCAGTATCGTGTGTGATTTTTCCTGCTTTACAAACGTGTACACCTTTTCCAGCACAAGTTCACAAAGAACAAACCCAATTTCACAAAGAACAAATCCAAATTCATGAAGCCAAATTGAAATCCACAAAGAACAAAGTCAAATGCATCAAGGCAAGTTAGGATATTCCGTATGCCAGTTTATGTAAATTTGGATTCCAATTTGGCTTCATGAATTTGGATTTGTTTTGGTGTGACGTGTCACTCAGGAATTGGAAGCTGGGACCCCCACCAACGGTCAACGTGTATTGATCGTTCGATGCAATTTGCCTGAGACTAACTTAGCTAGGCTAAACTATCTCTTGGCCTCGCCTGCTGTGTCTCCAGCAGCCCAGGGATCCGTGAACCTGCGTGGTTCTCTGCCACAGTGTGTTATTCACGCGTGCTAGCTTCGCCCATTATCTCGTGGTGCTTCGATCGATCATTGAGGTGCATTACCAGCTAACACTAACCAAAGTTTTCTAGTCATCTCATCCTGCTGGACGCACACGAAGTACTAATTCCTGGTCGCTGTCACTCCCGCTTTCTCCCTCGTCATCAGCATTCCCACGTGGAGCTGAAGCTCTCGGCGCGTTTTCTACCACTTGCCTTCTTCCTTACGAAGTCGACGCAGCACAACCCTTTTACCCAGCGTGGCTGGGATAGTTTGCCCGCACTCGAAATCATCGTGCCAGATCGCAAAACAAGTCTTCGCTCCGCCGTCGTAAGTATGGTGGATCTTATTGCATAACCAGCACTTGGCGTTGTCGATAGAGCAACGCACACAAAGGTATGTTGTAGCGAAGGAATTCTTTTTGGTGTTTGTCCGCAGTAGGGCGCATACCTTACAGAAACGCTGGCGGTGCTTCTGAACTCCACTTACCGTCACCAAGTCTTCAGATTGTTCCACGGCATGCGTGAGCCGAACGGATGCGCGCGTGCGGTTCTGGTTGCTGGAGGGTGGCGTCGTGACCACGCCAGCAAAGTCTTCTGCTTTCAACTGCAGAAGCTGGTTTGCAGCACAGAAAACCACTCGCCTCGAGAGCCAGCGAGGTTTGCGGTCACTTTGTGGGAAATATAAAAGTTCACCAACGCTAAGTCAATAAACCTCATGAGCAGGCTCTTATAGTACTTAAAAAATCTCGTAGATGTCTGCAGCGATAATTTCTGGAGGCGGAGTTGGTCGTGGACGTCAACTCCGCCCATCCAGCGTTGATAATCATTCACAGCAGCTGAACATGGCACTGTCATTGAGCCCACTTGCTTGACGTTCCGGTTGATTGTCGACGTCGTCATAGCAGAGCCGGTGCACAAGTAATGCACCGGCTTTCGATCCCACCAGCTAAACACTGCTAAACACTAACATCTTCGACACAGATACAGAGCTAGCAAACGTGAAGGTTCCACGATAGATTGATGCTGGTTGCGTCTTCCGTTTGTCTACGATGTGTGTGGCATAACCAAGGCGGTCAGTCAAGATGGCGCTGATTACGTAGACGCTCACTATGAGCAGCTCGACGGCAAGGAGGACGGAGGAATAGAGTCGATCGATGATGACAAGGTGCCAAGGGTGCCTGGTGTTCGCTTCGAACACTATCTTCAAATTCCGCACGCAGCTCCTGCCCTGCTATCAGATGTTTCATTATCATCTTCACGTTTGCTGGTATACATCTCGAATCTAGAGTAGTAGGTTACGACATACACAGTTAGATACTTGGTTCGAAGTAGGAACTTACGACATACAGCATACCTGTGGCAATAAGCCGTTTTTGAATCACACAAAATATACATTTTTGAACCATATCGATGGGCTTATACGTATGGTGTTACGCTTCAAGGTAGAAAGCAGTACGCCTTCGTCAAACGAAAACACAGCAGGAAGAGACCACCCGCCAAAGCCTGCTGCTGCAACTTGTCAACAATTAGGCGCAGTTTCCAAAGTTTATCACGTGCGCGGTCCGCCTCGTTGTACACAAAGTGCAAGTCACGGAAAAAACCCTGGCACCGGTTTCGACCCATAAATTGACCAATGTCCCGGCCGGAACAGCGCCATCAACAGACATCAATCAGTGTGCTACAAAACGACGCTTTTAAGGGCAAAGCATACGAGCTATGAGAAGACTAATCACTTTTAGGATCTCGTGAGTCTGATATGCAGGCAACGCTTTCAAGCGGCGTCGGATCTTCATAACAGTCTCTCGATTCTCACGTGGGCAATCCCTCTGCCTCGCTAGTGTGATTTGCTCACGACGGTCTACCTGCTGTACGCCGTACCTATTTGTCACCGTGTTGATCATGACCCAGAGAGTCTTCTGTCGTGTAGGACACGATAGAATTCTCACTTGTCGGGTGAGTTCCCACCAACAACACACGCTTCCCCGTGAAGGTCAGCGATTGTTGGATCAAACCTGAAGACCAGGTACGATCCCTTACACCGGGTCGGTTGTAAGCGCTTCTGTATACCGAGGTTGTTTTAGGTAACCCTTATCTACACCACTAGCCACGAGCTTAGACTAGGGTGTTATATTGCGCTTTCGCGCGTAACCCTGCAGTCCCTCAGAGGAAAGGGTACCGGCGTGTTAAGCCTTATACAGGGGTGTCGAGGTACAACCTCGACGGGGAGCAAAATATACACTAGGACCTTAATAGACCCTAAGTATACACGTAACGACACTTCACTGTCGCCTCCGATCTCTCGGCCACACCAACTCTTGGCCTGACCAGGATAAACTCTCGGTTCAATGTACCTTGAGTCTACCAACAGGCATCCCACACCACTGAGCGTGTCCTGGCACTTAAATAAGCTAGCTACACTTACCTAAGTCGGACTTGACTCTTGTTAGCTGGGGGGAAGACTGCGTTTTATAAACTGCTTAATGTGAGGCTCAGAGAGCCTCTGTATGTCATCCTATGTTTTGTCCTATGCCTATATACAAATATCAAGTGTAAACAAATCACTGTAGGAGCCTCCGAGGTTTCAGAATAAGTACGACCGAGGGGTCGACAACTCACTCTTAAGTACGGATTTGGGACTGTACAGACGTGAGACAAGGGATCTGAGATGGGTACAGAGCCCTATCTCGGCCTAATCCAGGAAGCCTCGGCCAGGTTATATTAGGCTAGCCGAGGCTCCCGGATGTCACTATTCCTTCTCTGTCACTCCGCCGCGGGGTGTATAATCCTCCAATGGTGTGAACCCTCGCTTTTCACCGAAAGGTTCTGTGGCGGTTGCCCCTAGCGACTGGGTCACTACCTCACCGTTAGAACCCAACACCACAACTGCCCCCGCCTCGACGCGAACCTTCCCAACTGGTGACCGTCGTGGCGCCTCATTCTTCAATTTTCCTTCGCCCGCCATGGTCCGCCAGTCACGAGCTCTGGAGCGGGCCACCGCCGCAGCCATGCAGGCTCTCGGGTCTCAAGAACAGGTATGTAGCAGCTTGTGTATCCATCCGAGGTATCAGTCTATACCTTGGCTCACTTCTTGCATCTTTAGACGTCTTCTGGTACGTCCTCAGAGGGCTCACACACTGTCTCCGAGGGTCGTGGAGCCGCTGAGCAGGCGGCGGAGGCCCCTCTGTCACCAACTCCCGCGCTGACAGTGGATTCAGCAACTCGCGGGGTGTCAGGAGGGTCTTCGCCTGTTTTATCGCCTTGTTCGCCTCCGACGTCTCCTCTTCCGCCTTCTTCCGAAGCAGACTCTCGCTCGACACCAACTCCCGCGCCGGCAGAGGATTCGGGAACTCGCGGGGTGTCAGGTGGGAGTTCTGTGGATGCCCCCGAAGGAGGAGGTCCTGCTGGTGACGCCACCGAGCTGTCGACTCCGGTATGTGCCGATCTTCAGCTCTTGCAACTCGCTAAACTCATCGTTGGCGTTGCTCGTGATCCTCCCTGTCGGGTCGACGTTAACTTGGATCGTCGTCTGCAAAGTGCGTAGAACCTCGGTGAGGTTTTGGCTGCTGCCGTCGCTCCCGTCCGGAATCCTCTCCATGTGTCCGTTCAGGTGGCGCGTCCAGTGACGATGAGGCTTTGGATTCGGCTCAACAAGCCATTTCGGCGCCTCCAAATACTTCAGGTAACGTTGGGGACGAATCCGAGGATTCACCGCCTGTTAGACCATCTCCAAAGCGCCGTCGACTCCGTCAGCACCAAGCGCCGGTGGCTAGGCCCCTTCCGTCTACTACGATGGTTCCAAAGTCTCCGCTGCCACTCAGTCGACGACTTAGTCATCCTTCGGTGAAGCTTGTGGGACGACTTGCTGTTCCGTCTCAGTCTCAACCGCCGTCCGACGTTAGACAATCTTTTCGTCCTACTCTGACGTCTACACCAGTCTCGTCGACGTCGGCTTACACGGCTGAGGCTCAGTCTGCCGCGGCTTAAGCTTCGTCGAGGACTCCGCCTGTCACTGTCGCATCGTCCGTTCCGGCTCAGTCTGCAGAGACTATTCCTGCGGCAGCTGTCCCTGAAGTCGGCCCCGAGGGCCCCGCATCTCCTATGGAGTCGTCAATTGCTTCGGACTATGAAGGTGGAGGCACTGAATAGTTTCCGGCCTCGGACGAAGAAGCTGAAGCTGATGCCGCTCCGGTTCCGACGCCCACATCTAGCGTTGTGGTCTTGACTTCAGGTGCGGCATATGCCAAGGCTTCACCGCCTGCTAGCAGCCCCTTCTCATCGCCGATTGATACACTTCCACGCAAAGACGGTCGCCTTGTCCGTGGAGCCTCAGTGATGTCTGGTCTTTGGTCAATGGAGATGGCTGAGCGAGAGCTTGTTGCGGACGACTTCGCCTTGGGGCTGTCTCGGTCTGGGTCCACGTCTCAATCACTTTCCGTGGCAACGACGCCAGTCACGGCCAGCAGCAGTGGTCCACCTGCTTCGTCAGCTCGGTCTCCAATTCACGAGTATGTTTACTTCACATGCAAATATGCAATGTTCGGTACAGTAATTTTCATCACTCCTCTCTGTAGGCTGTACCGGCCCCACCGAGGATTCTCATTTCAGTACAGTAGCTTCTCTTCGTCTGTCACTGCAGGCAGGTCAATCTTCGGTGACGTTCCATTTAGTCCTCGTCGGCGACTTGGACCATTTGCAACCGTCGGTCACTGCGCTTCTCTCTCAAGTAGTCATAGAGAAGACCTCCACACGACAAATTGGACGCAGGTTCCCATGTTGGTTCATCGTATCCCAACCACTTCACTTTGAACTCTCGGACGGCTCGTTCGGTGCCTGTGGATAACGGGACGCGGTCGTCGAGAATAGCCTCGACCTCGTATTCACCGGCGAGTTGATCAGGCTCCCAGCTATCTTCGGGAAGCAATTCCTCGTCGAAATCTAGTCTCGTTTCCTCTGTCACCTCCGGTGTCAGCCGACTCTTCGGTCGACTCCCGAATTCGTTCACAGCTTTAAGTCGTGATACATGCACAACAGGGTAGAACCTGTACCCGCTTCGGTCGGGTAGTTCCAACTCATATGCGAACTCTTCGACCTTTCTCTTCACCCGGAATGGCCCATGCCATCGGTGTGCTAGCTTCTTCGTCAGTCCTGGTTTCACACGTTCCATGTACAGCCATACACGGTCACTGGGCTCGAACAATGGCCTCGGTGCGGTGACCGTGGTGTCAACTGCTGTCTCTGAGACAGAGTGCGCCCTGTCCGAAAGCTCGGTCTCACTCGTACTCGGTATAGCCGCTTGCTCTCTTCCACTAAGTGCTTCATTATGTTTCCGAGCTCTCCGAGACTTCTCAGTGGCTTGATACTCTTTAGCCATTTCCAGTGCGATCTCCTGTTGGCGGTTCACTTCTCGACGCCATGCTAATGCGTCAGTTTGCTTTCCAGACCCTCGTTTGAGCGACGAGGTCATCGCTCGGAGCGTAGATTGTGCGTCCCACCCATGAACAAGGTAGAACGGAGTCTCTTTCCTCGTTGCGTCCATCGAGTTGTTGATCGCGAAGATCAACTTCTCGGCGATCTCATCCCAGTCTTGTTGGAGCGGGTCCTCGGCGTACACTCGCACTGATTGCATGACGGTCTTCACCGACCGTTCTTGTTGGCCATTAGCCTGCGGACGGTAACTCAGGGTCGCCCTTGACCTCGATTGCATCATTTCAGCGAAAGCTTGGAATACCTCGCTCATGAAGCGTGGGTCGCGATCATGGCGGATCATTGTCGGAGCACCGAATCTTCGGTAGACACACTCTTCGAAAGCTTTTGCCACACAGAGCGCGGTTGTGTCAGCCATTGCCTTTCCCATCACGAAGCCTGTGAACGCGCACTGGAAGAGCAAAAGCGCTGTATTGCCCCTCCGAGACTTCGGTAGTGGTATGACAAAGTCCATGGACACAAGTGGGACGGTCTCTCGGCGAGTACGTTGCCGGGCGAATACCCTCGGAACTGTGGTCGGCTCTTGCTAGAGCTGCAATCGGGGCAAGACCGTACGTGCCTTTCGACATCCGCGTAGAGACCGATCCAATAGTAGTCTTGTCTGATTCTGTTGAAGGTTCGGACAATGCCTTGGTGGCCGCCTTCTAGCGAGTCATGGCAGTTCTGCAATACCTCCTGGACCATCGTCAAGGGCACTACCAGACGTAGGATAGTCTCCTCTTGTTGTCGGTCGCTCTTCCGACGGCTCGTTCCGAGGTAGTATAAGACATTGTCTTCGCTTAGCGTGAACCGGTCCGACATCTTCCATGAATCTCTCGCTGCTCGATAACCGAGCTTCGAGTCTTCACCACGGAGCACTGTCTTGAGGTTAGACCATCTCAACTCCTCGTCCTGGGCTACTGCAATCCGTCTCCGACGCTCTCGTTGGACCGTCAGAGGTTCTATGTCGTTTGCACTTGGAGCTGTTGAAGTTGAATCCTCGGTGCCCAGTTGCACCTCTCGCACGTGGTTTTGAGCTTTGGTAGGCGTATCGTTCGCTTTGTCTTGACTGTCCGCTTCTTTTTGGTCGACTACTGAAGTCTCGTTGGCAAATCTGACTCGCTTCTTGTTAGCTTTAGCTTGTTGCCGGGTGGTCACCGTTAGTCGTCCGGTCTCAGTGTCGTCTTGTACAAAATCGAAAAAAGTTTTGCGACGGGTAGAGCCTGTTCTCACATGCGTTCGGACCGTGTTGACCGATGGTTTGTCCTCGGTCTCGGCCTTGGCAGTTGGTTCGTAGATGACGTCTTGAATGCGGTTTAGCGTGGTCAATTCTGACAGCCTGGCCTCGGTCGATACCACTTTAGACACCTTGCTCTCGAGAGTTTCGCTTGCTAGCGAATCTGCAGCGGCATTGAACTCTCGGACCACGTGCAAGTACTTCACTGACTGGAACTTGGCTGTAAGCTCTCGGTGGCGGTTCAGTTGTGTCAACAGTGATTCCTTACGACATGCGATCACCCCTAGGGACTGCTGGATTGCGAGTCTCGAGTCGCCCACGATGACTAAGTCCTCGGTCGTGTGCTCTAATGCAGCTTGTACTCCGTTGTTCATTCCCGAATACTCGGCGAGGTTCACCGTGGTCGCCTCGAGGTAAGCACTCGCAGCGGTCACTATAGTCCATTCTGGTAGTTTCCACAGTATCCATGCACAACTGCCGTAGCCACCGTGCTTTTCGGTCTTAGCCGAACCGTCAAATGACAGCACGAAGCCTTGGTAGGACCTCGGTAGACGTGCGTACAGCAGGTTCGGGTCCATCCTAATGCTCGGTGACCCTTTGGTTGGTGGTGCAACTTGTGCTAACGAATCATCTAGGTCGACGAAACTCGTCAACCCGCTTGAAGCAACTGCGCGAATGCGCAATCTCGTTCCTTCACCCGCTGCACCACTAAGTGCCACGGGGACAGCATAACTGCAAACTGGGTCGTGCGTCCGAACAGTGTCTTGGACTTATGTACCCAGTCGAGCGTCGAAAACCGCGTATAGACGTGGATGGTCCGACCTGCGAGCTGAGTGTAGCACACCTTCAGCAGCAGTAGCAGGGCTAAGACCTCCTTCTCGGCCGGATGATAGTTCATCTCGGCGTCCTTGAGAACACGCCCGCAAAACCGAACGGGGTGTAACGTGCCGTTGTGTTCTTGCATGAGAGTGGAGCTCAGCGCCCACTCGTTCGCGAAGAGCATGACGTGCGCTTCTTTGTCTCGGTCGAAGTGCCGCAATATCGGGGCGTCCTTCACCTTCTGTTGAAGTGCTGCGAAGCTTCGTTTAGCCGCCGTGAGGTCACCCCCAGGTGCAAAATCTGCGTCCTTCAACTGGTACAGCGCAGCGCCGTACACTGCAAAGTCCTGGATGAACCGGCTGTAGTAGTTGAGCGCACCAAGGAACGACTGCATACCTTTCTTTGACGTTGGGAAAAGGACCTCCGTCACTGCCTTGATCTTCTTCGGATCGGCTCGAATGCCTTCGGACGAGACTTCATGGGACAGGAAGTCCACCTTTGACTGCACGAATATACTCTTCGTGAAGCTGACGCTGATCCGACACTCTGTGAAGCGTTGGAGCAGTCGGTCCAGTGTCGCTAGACAGCCGTCGAACGTCTCGTTACCGAAGCATATGTCGTCGACGAAGGATCGTCGGTCGAATACCGGAACCAGCGAAGACTCGTCCGACTCGCCGTTCGCAAACATGTCACCCGTGGGACTATTCACCAACAGGGACACTGCGTCCATAATAGTAGAAGACTCTCGGTCGGCCTCGAACTTGGTTCGAGTCCTCGGTGGAGCCTCTGAAAGCTGGTTACAATCCTCGGTAGCGACTGTCCGGGCGTCTTTGGTCTGTTCTTCGGCTTCACGCATGGCTTTCGCGAATTGCGACCACCCGCCCTTCGGCTGGACAAATCCCCAAAGGGCATTGTCGATCATCCGCTGGTAAATCATCGGTGCGTTCTTGAGACCAAATGGCATCCGTAGCCACTCAAAATGCCCCAGTGCGCAGACGAATGCAGAGATCTTCCGAGCTCTCTGTGTCATCATTATGGCCCAAAATCCGCTCGCTGCGTCCAACGAGCAGAACCATAGGTAAGCTTCCATATCAGTCAAAAGGTCGTCAACGAGCGGCATGGCGTACTCCATGATCGCTGTGACTGCATTCACCATCTTGTAATCAATACACAGACGGATATCGACACCGTTCTTTTTCAGAACAATCACAATCGGGGACGCCCACGGGCTGTCCGAGAAGGTAATCAGTCCAGCCCGTAGCAATCCTTTCAGGAGCTCATACAGCTTCCCGAGAAATCGCAACGGCGTCCTCCGAGCCCTCTGTTTGATAGGCGCGTGCCCTTGCACGTCAATATCGCACACCACACCGTATGCCGGTGGTGGTAGCGCATTACCACTTGAGATCATGATCTCCTCGTGACGCTTCAACACCTCAACAAGCTTCTCCTGCTGACCCTCGTCCAGGTCTTTATTCTGAACATTCGGACCGGTGTAATCTAAAGCGGTAACCGTAATCTCGGTCAGGTCAGGCAGGAATGCCAATTCCTGTGCGTAGTCGGTGAGCTCGATGTCGTTCGCCAAATGCTCGGACACGTCATTTTCTTCAACGTCTCGCCCCGCCTCGACCCCTGCTGCAATCTCGTGCATTGCGGACACGTAGGCTGCGTTCAATATACACTCTGGATCTTCAGTAGGACACGGGGTATGTTTGGCTCGGTCGTCTGGCTCGTCCAGAATCTGGACCGAGGTGCCGATATTCTCGGATGTCACCCCTGTTGAAGACTCGGTGCACGCGGCATCATCCGTAGCGTGAGTCGAGGACTGCCTCTGAGCTTGTTCGGACACTCGGTCGTCGTTCCCTGACTCTAGCGTGTGCTCCAACTCCTCGGCACAGTAGACTTGAACCTCTTCGCTTGGGTCCGGACCCTCGGCGCCTCTAGTTAGAATATTCTGAGGTGTCGGATACTCTCGGCGCTCGACCGCAGGCGGCTGATCGGCTAGCCAACGTTCATAGAGCACGCGCTCTCGTTCAAACAGCGTCTCGTCACGGCTCTCCGCGTAGGCAAGGATCTGCCACTCCTTATACTTGTTAGACCGTAGGCGTACGTACCCAGGCTCGCGCGGAAGTTCGCCTATTGGTACCCATAACACAATCGACTCATGTTTCGAGCAATTAGCGATGGTCGGTGTCACATTCGTCAGCCGGACCCACGTCGGGTGCCCCCGTCTAAACTTCGTTACCGTCGGGACGAGTCTCTCCGTCCGTCGGATCCAAACTTCGTGAGTGTCTCGAGAGGGTCGTTTACACCTAAGCCGGAACTCTCGCCACTCATGACCGGGGATATACAAATCCTCGGTCGGTCCACCAACTACCTGAGTGCCATAGGGTTCATCATCCGCCGCGCTCAGCGACTTAATCAGTGGCACCATCACTTCATCTGGCAGTCTAGCTGTCCCGTGGAACAGGTCTAGCCGGACACCTGCCGGAATCATGAAATCCGTTCCGAGGACCACATCGACTCCGGCACTGTGGTTCATGACCCACATCTCAAACTCGTACACTCGCTCCCACCCCAGGGTGATCTTCACGAGCGCTCGTCGACGAGTCTCTAGCACTCCAGGGTTAATTCCCCGCACTTCCAAGCTTCGCCGTGGTCTGGGACTTCACGCAACCGCAACCTCTTGGCGTAGTTCGCCGAGATCACGCTGACGTTGGCTCCAGTGTCCAACAGAATCCTCGTTCGCACATCATTCACTGCTCCCTTGACCAAAGCTCTCATTCTCTTCCTCTTGTCGTACCGTTGGGACGACCACCACCCCAATCTCTCGCCCGGGAGCAACTTCGTCCTCGGGACGAGACTTCGGGGCGACCGTTCAATTCGGGACATACTAGCAATCGAACCCTCGGTCTTGCGGCCACTAGGTTCGCCAATGCTCCACTCCTTCACTCCACACTCACTGAGGTATACACCTCTCTCCTTTTCATTTTCCATCGTTGTCACACTCGTAATCTCTCGGTCTTCGGGCCAATTTACCTCACCCGCGAACGCGAACATATAGTCGGCGTCTATTGCAGGTTCGGTTAACTGTGGCAGCCCGATTGGGACCAACCCAGTTTCAGTTGGCGGGCTGCCTAGTTTAAATGATTCCCGAACACTAAGCTTTGTAGCTCAGGCGTGAGATCTTTCTTGTCGACCTTCGATCGTAGGAGATTGGTGAGCTCATTTAGGGCGTCACACTTCCCAGCGTCGTGCACTTGTTTGCACAACTTGCATCGCCTGTAGCAGTAGTGCACTGAGTGCGACATACTGCCACAGGCTGTACAAGGACCGTACTGGTGCTGTCGGTTGTCTCGTCCGTAGCCTCGGTCTTTGTTGACGTGACTATTACCACCCCTGGGGTGTCGGTGGTCGGACCGGGCAAACGTGCCTTCTGCAGCGGCACGGCGTTCACTGTCGTTGGCGGCTGCAACGTGACCGTATTCACCGTCGGGACTAGATTCGCTGTCGGAGCTCTCACTGGACATCGGCTGCCGTCCCGGCGCCGTTCGTCGTCGCTAGATGTTTCGGTGCTGTCATAACCATGATGGCGCGTCTCTGGGCGGTTCGATCGGGACCTAGTAGCGTCGTTCACATTCAATGCAGCGACGAGGTCAGTTAGCGCGTTCGCTACCGTGACTCTCGGGCGTGAATCGTCGCGACGGCGTTCTCGGTCATGTCGATCACGGCGGTAGCTGTCTCGCGAACCCTCTGTGCGCCTACCATCATGTCGGCGGTTGTCTTCTTGGTTCTTCGGACGGCGTCCTGACGACTCTCGGGATGTTTTACGTTCCCGACGACGGAGGATGTCGTTGACCATATCTTCGAGGTCATGAATGTCCTTAACTCGGACGTGACACAGACGCTCTTCCAGACCTCGGTCATCACACGTATCCAGAAAGTGTTCCACATGGTCCTTGGCGTCGCGTCCACCGTTTTCGAACTGCACTCCGGCATTGCGGGCATAGCCGTTCAGCCTATTGAGGTAATCACACACGTGCTCTTTGTCCTCTCGTTTCGCTGAATAGTACCGAGCCTTCGCAGACTGAGTAAACCGTGAGCAGTAGTACTTGATAAATGCATCGCTCAACAACTTCCACGTACGACGAGTCTTGCGTGGAAGTTGTCGGTACCAATGTAGAGCTCCATCTTGGAGACTGAGTTCGAATGCCATGCACCACTCGTTCGGTGGCGTATGCGTTCCCTTCATCTCGTAAATAAAGGTTCGGAGCCATTGCATTGACTTCTCGCTCTTGTTCCGGAGTCCAAAATAGGGCTTGATATTGCCGAGTGGAAGGTGGGTTGCGAGCTCAAGCCTCGGTGTGGAGCTTTTAGTCTCCGCTTTGCTCAGCTCGCGAATCTGGCGCGCCCACTCTTCGGTGAGGTCCCCATCGAGGTAATCGAAGTCACCTGAGTCACTATCGCTGTCCGACGAGTCTTCTGGACTATCGCAGTTCCTGGCGGGACGTCGGCCAGTCTCTTGACGAGTGTTCGGAGTGGGGCGTAGACTTTCTGTCTCCTCGGCTAGCCGCTCAGATCGACTTGCAGACCTCGGTGTCACCATGTGCGAATCTTGCATGTACAGTGAAGCCTCGGCCGTAGCCGTAAAAACGCCAGCATCGGAACCCTCGTTGATACGCTTCTTGGGAGTTTGAGGAAGCGGGACCTTTGATGGGTCCGCTGCTTCCGGTGCGCGTCGGGCTATAGGTTGACGGCCTGCCCCAATCTCGGACACCCCGAAAGACGTCCGCAACTTCTTCTTCCACTTTCGCAACGCTGTGCCGGCATCAGTCGGCGTCCAATCCTTAAGTGCGGCGTCAGATGGAAACCTCTGAGGCTCGCACCCCATAGCACGGAGGAGTAGCACAGTATCCTGAGCCACTTGTCGAGTGCTCGTTGAGTCAATGGGCACTGCTAGCTCGCCCCCAAGGTCCATCCAGACAGCCTGGCGGGCCTGCATCGGGCCGAACAGTTGCATCCAATTGCTCCTAGTCTTCATTAGTTCCAGGCAGCGACCTAGAACCTTGTTGGCAGCCGGCGTATCACCATTGACTGGTGGCCGGTTGCCTGTCGACCGAGAAGTTGCCTTCCCGGTCATCGCCGACGGCTTCAAACCGTCGGACCCATCATCACTGTCCTCTGTGGCCGGTTCACGACCAGCTACGTCGTCCAGCTCTTCGGTGAGGTTACGCGCAAGCGACCTCACCCCTCCGCTGCGGCCTACAGATACCACAGCGGCTTCCGAAAGGTCGGGCATCGCTGCCTTCTCTTCCAGGTACTCTTCGTCATCATCTTCCTTGGCGTCGGAGTAGCCAACCGACTCGTCGAAACTTCCTGAACGTTCGGCAATCGTCACCAAACGAGATGTCGGTGGTGTCGACAATGAACTTCCAGGGTGCACCGTAGGTTCGGTGCGTGTTCCACTTGACTTCATCGGTGTTGCTGGTACCGCTGACTTGCCTCCTTTCGCCATTTTCTCTCTTCTTCTCTCTCTCGAATGCTCGTTAGGGTAGAACCTACCACAACCACAACACACAGAAGGTCACACCAATCCCGGGTCGCGGCACCAGTTGTCGTGTAGGACACGATAGAATTCTCACTTGTCGGGTGAGTTCCCACCAACAACACACGCTTCCCCGTGAAGGTCAGCGATTGTTGGATCAAACCTGAAGACCAGGTACGATCCCTTACACCGGGTCGGTTGTAAGCGCTTCTGTATACCGAGGTTGTTTTAGGTAACCCTTACCTACACCACTAGCCACGAGCTTAGACTAGGGTGTTATATTGCGCTTTCGCGCGTAACCCTGCAGTCCCTCAGAGGAAAGGGTACCGGCGTGTTAAGCCTTATACAGGGGTGTCGAGGTACAACCTCGACGGGGAGCAAAATATACACTAGGACCTTAATAGACCCTAAGTATACACGTAACGACACTTCACTGTCGCCTCCGATCTCTCGGCCACACCAACTCTTGGCCTGACCAGGATAAACTCTCGGTTCAATGTACCTTGAGTCTACCAACAGGCATCCCACACCACTGAGCGTGTCCTGGCACTTAAATAAGCTAGCTACACTTACCTAAGTCGGACTTGACTCTTGTTAGCTGGGGGGAAGACTGCGTTTTATAAACTGCTTAATGTGAGGCTCAGAGAGCCTCTGTATGTCATCCTATGTTTTGTCCTATGCCTATATACAAATATCAAGTGTAAACAAATCACTGTAGGAGCCTCCGAGGTTTCAGAATAAGTACGACCGAGGGGTCGACAACTCACTCTTAAGTACGGATTTGGGACTGCACAGACGTGAGACAAGGGATCTGAGATGGGTACAGAGCCCTATCTCGGCCTAATCCAGGAAGCCTCGGCCAGGTTATATTAGGCTAGCCGAGGCTCCCGGATGTCACTATTCCTTCTCTGTCCCTCCGCCGCGGGGTGTATAATCCTCCAATGGTGTGAACCCTCGCTTTTCACCGAAAGGTTCTGTGGCGGTTGCCCCCTAGCGACTGGGTCACTACCTCACCGTTAGAACCCAACACCACACTTCGGCATAAAATAAGCAAATGTTAGCAACGGGGAGTGACAAATACTGCGCAGCTCAAGCGTGGCCTGAGCATCTTCCATGTTCAGACCGGGGTATGCGAAGACATTTTCTCTTCATATACTGGGTGACATACCACGCAGTGCATTCGCGCGTTAATTAGCTTCTCTCTTGCTGAGCGTATCACTGTCAAGTAGAAGTGACACAACAAATGCCTCACCCATCTGTACCGCGTCGCCGGAAGCTGTCACTCCAGCAGGGTTATCATCACCATCGTCCAAAAGTTCACCGTCGCTGTCACCAGAGCTGTAGCTCTCATACGCCCCCATGTCTTCATTATCTGGCACAAAGTTTACGTCTTTCATCACACCAACCCGCGGCCATAGAACACCGTCACTTGGTGCAGCCGGAACTTCGACTGTGATCTCACTGTCGGTCACAGACTCTTCAGATTCTAACTGCACACATATGGCTGCATCGCTATTGAACTCCGCAGCATGCGAAGCACATTGGGATGGGTCAATCGCCCTGGTCACAACTTAATGCGAGAGATAGATGTCCGAATCGTTAGACGTACTAAACAGCTCGTTCAACGTCTTTGAGAGAGCTGAACGCTCGTATTAATCTGCGAATGGAGAAATTATTTGGCCGTTAGGTTGTCTTTTGCACCATCATCAATTCGAAATTCGTCAACTTTTCTCTCTTCTTCACCATCCACAATATCACCCAGCAACTCAGACTCTATTACATGCACGACGACAGCGCCCTCACTAGCAAATTTGTTAGCGCCGTCTGGGCTCATGAAGCTTCACTCTGTCTGGACTCCGGAAGACCGCTTAGCCGTCCATCAAACCCCATGCAACTGACGCCAAACATGCCTGAAGTCGATATCGCGAGCTGCGGCAGCCACAGCATCAGATTTGCTACTTGACTGTGCGCGCGCCATCCAGCAAATTCGGAAATGACTGACTGCGTTGCGTCTGTATCGCAGCTCCCCCTCTCTTTCCCGCAGCCTATCTATCGCCCTATTTCTAACATTTCCCTTTCGGATCTTACCTTTTTGAAATGATTTGATTGAAGTATGGTCTGAGCCAATTCCTGTTGTCAGTAGCTTAATGTCGTGAATTACGACATCGTAGTTTTGCCATGTTGTAACGTTACGCTATCGGGTAGGAATTGGGGTTAATAGGTATTGGGTGATTTACTTCATCGTAATACAAAAATCAAATCAATATGGAGTATTCTATGGCTGTTTTGGCGCATACCGTATCCGTACCTCCGAAAGCACACAACCGGCTAAATTTCGCGCAAACTGTTAGACGAGCAAAATATGGTGATTTGTGGCTTGCTGCTGGTATAACCCGACGTGTTGTCTGTATACCACTGGTGACTTTAGCCAAGAGGCGTGGGCGACCATTGTTTGAGGAACTGGGGTTGCGCGAGCAGTCATTTACGGTTGCTAGACGACACAAAAGAAGTTCGTACTGTAGAGCTGCATTCACGCGCAGCATGTTGTCGCGTGAAGCACTCTTTGGGTACTTCTGAAAGGCGGCATCAAGAACCAAGAAAGGGTCAGACGCGCATTGTCAGTAGCGGTCGAGTCAAGTCCCAGTCATCTCCGCCGGGTAGAAGCAGGGCTCATCGCTCGGACACAAGACACTAGTATGGCAACACTTGCCATAGTCGCCAAAACCAAGTAGATACCATGGGTATATTCAGCTCAACGGTGGGTACCATGAATATGGCCACAAAAATCAGGGGTACACGCGATGAACGGGCGAGTCGCCTCGTCGTTCTGTTGAAATCCCGTCCTCAACTTAGCCTTGTTCTGTATTTCGCACTCTGCTGCAGCTCAAACTTATGTCACCAAGAAGACTGCCTTTGGGTCACTTAGAATGGAAGCTTTACCACAACTATGAATGCTATTTACGATGAGGAAAAGTGCAGTTAGATCAATCGCTTTATATAGATAGACACCTATTTGGCCTGTTTATCAAATAAAACTAATTGTTGCATAGAAGAAGCCGTCAATGGTACCTCCATATTATTAGCACTCGATGAATTTTGAGAGTAAATTGAATTGCTCGATTCAACTTCAAAGGTAGGTAACATCGAAAGATACCTCCCAACAAATTTCTGCCTGGAAATCATGGTACGCACCGCATCCAACGTTCCTCTCCACGAGGAGAGACTGCGTCATTTCTGAAACGAATGGTTTGTCGTATTCCCACACGCAAACACACAAGCGGTCTCTGCAGCGAGAGATGCAACAGTCGAGGCAGACCAAAAACTATCGGATCCTTACAAGAACCTGGTCGGAGAGATGATCACCAAAGACTTCAACAAATATCGCCAGACGGTGCCGCCGTCAGAAGGATTTGACCGCATTCAGATGGAAGTAAAAGATGTAACGGACAGGCGAAACGCGAAGTGGGAAATATTAAAGATAGTTGTGATCAAGTCCACACCAGGAGGCGCTGAACAATCCCCACACTAGAACATGCTAGATTTCGAAAATGCAGAAGCTAGATAAAAGCAGGCAAGGATTCTAGCAGGTGTTTTGGAAGTGACTATGCCCAAAACGAAGGTGGCAGTATATTCTCACTGGTATTTAAAGCACATCGACCAAAGCAGCTTACGATAAATATTGGCGCTAGATCTTGTCTACGCTGCCGAGGCGCTTTCGTACATTCTGGAGCTGCATACGGCATCACGAACTTCAGGATTCACGCTACACTGAAGATGCAAGGTGTGAGGTAGAGAGTCGAAGTCACTGAGGCTGCTGCCATTGCGACGTACAAGTGTACATACAGTCCGTTCGTCTCGCACACCAAGGAGAGGGTGCGCCAAACGCTGCTCTCAACATCACCCTAACGTCGAGGAGATTCGTGCAAGAAGAAGACCGAGCGACCGTGAAGGTATAACTTGCCAATTTTGCGGGAGACGATTCAAGTCAAAGAACATCTGCAATCACCGCTTCACGAAAACATCACAAGGTTAGGGATTAACGCTATAGCGCTCTTGCCTCCAGCTTGCTCGGTTTAGGCTAACAACCTGGAGAATGTTACTATCTATAGCTTCGCAACCACGTGATTTATCGTGTGTGAGTAACCACCTTTCTGTAGCATGATGTAAACTTCATTCATTCATGGCTTTTTACACCCCCGAGCTCCCCATATTCACGTAGGTCGCCGAATACGCAATGGCTGCCGCCCTTGTCACGTCGTAATACAACGACGCCATCAAGAGCGTCACCGCCTGAGTGTGGCTCTCGCACCCACTCGTATATCCTTCATGCTTCTACCTACCTCTTCTTGGACTTCTTAGTGGTGAGGTGCGGGTGAGTCAATCGCAGCCCAACACCACCAGCCTTTGGCTGTAGTCTTGACGTCCGACTAGCTGTCTCTCTTCAAATAAAGCACACGGTTCCCTCCTAGCACATACTCTACCAGGTGTGCGTCGAGAACCTTTGGCAAATCGTGCTTGTACAGTATCCTCTCCAGCATGACAACCAGTTTCATGATGTCCGCCAACTTTCCTTCTTCCGACTCGTTTTCTCATCTCCCTTCAGTTCTCCCTTATCAGCTCCACTGTGTCCAGCACGAGCAGAATCTCGAGATTAGTGCGCCCAAAAGTAGCTAGGCAGCCGAGCGGGAGATATCGCCAAAGATCGAGAACAGTACATGCAAGCTGATCACGCATTGGCCAACCACAAACCTGTGGATCTAGACCTACCAGATCACAGGTTTCGAACCCAAACCAGTGGATCGGATCGAAATAGCTGGATCTAGGAAGCACTAAGACCTGGCAAAATAGAGACGTCACTCCTGTCACAAGTGTGGAGAGCGACGATATCAGCACATCACTACCTCGTCGTATGACGCGGATGCGTAGAACCCCATGATAAGGGTGAATGCCCTATGGGGGAGTTCAATAATCAGACCCTCCAACCGTTCAACCCGGCGAAGCATGCAGGCATTCTTCCGGAGATTGCAGGAAACGATGTTAAACTATGGCGCTGGCCAAGTTGGAATCCGGTACAAGCCGGGCGTTCTACGAAATGCTATTTGGAAGCAACAGGAACTGGATCTGTGGCTTAAGCCGACGGATCAACAAGATATATCAGCGATCCAGAAGCTTAATCGGGTCAGAGATCCGGTGATCTGGCGTTGGGACTACTGTGGATCTTCTGCCAGAAAAATTTCGCGGGTATTGGAAACACTAAGCACCAGGGAATTAGCTCGACAAGCTAAGATCGCCGATAAGATCAACAATGAAAAGGGATCCTGGCTGTAGACACAGACGCTGATGTGTCTATTATGAACACCACCTTTGCTCGTAAAGGTGGTGAAATGTTAACACGGGCCAAACCCAAATTGCGTCAGGATCAGTGAAAGTGTTTACAGAACGGAAGGAAGTGCGCGAAACAAGGTCACCCTAGCTGTATCACAGGAATATTTTTTGATACTTGGGTAGGAGATCTAGCCGGTCAGGACACGATCTTTGGCATGGATTTCATGGTACCCGCAGGAATCTGCCAAGATCTAGCGTGTGGATCGATCAGTCTACCAGATGAATTGCGGATCCAGCTCAGTGGACACCGAAAGCTTTACAGTGATAATGCCAGGCTAGTAACGCTGGGAGAGCATGTGCAGATCACGACCAGACAGTCAATAGAGCTTCGATTGCCTCTCGGGATGTTGAATCACGAGAATGTCTGGGTTACCCGAGGAGATCACTGGGTGCCAACGGTAGTAAAAGGTCTAGGAAAGAGGCGATACCAGCCAATCACTAACGTAATCAGTGAAAAAACGATCACCCCTACAAGAAGGTGTGAGGGTTGGGATCTAGCAGGCTAGCTGGAGATCATATCCCACACATGCCAGGTTTCGTCTCGGTCGGATCCCGCCGATATATGGGTGGCAAACCTGGAGGGAGTGTGTTACCACCAGCTGTATCGTTTGTGGCATCGAAATGGTAGAATATCATCACTTATCCGACCGTACTTAAGTGCGACCATTACAAAACTCTAATAAAATTGTGCAAATCATCCGACCACATATCAAGTATAGTCCGTTCAATATAATGCGATATGCAAGCTCTCTGATTGGTCGGAACCAGGGGGCGGATGTCATCTTCGGTGCCTGCGGTTTGGAGCCCGTGTGCGAAGCACACGGATGCAAACCCAGGACCCAGCGTTGCCCTTCCGGCAAGCGAAGGCTCGACTTGCGAGCCGTAGCGGGCTTAGGGTTCTGTCACCTGCTATATGAAGGGTATTTGGGGTGAGGCAGGGCGACAGTTAAAGGTGACACCCCCTCATTTGTCCTGGCTATGCGTAAGGTTAGGTAGGTTGGATATGTCGGAGGGTCGGATATTTTATGGTATGGGTAGATGCTAAGCCAATCGCTCAACGAGCGCGGATGATTGCACCCAAATTCCGCGTGTAGTTGTCGGATTTGATCAGGGAACTATCATCAGCCAAGATCATTCTAGATCACCCTGGGCTTCCCCGATCGTGGCGATTGTCGAGAAGGCTGGGGTCGATATAAGACTGTGTATTGGTTACCGTCTGGTTAACAACCCCATTTAGCTGATGGTTTATCATGCGCCACTGATTAGTGATCTTCTCGAAGATCTAGATAGGATTCTATGGTATTGCTCACTAGACAACGCTAGTGGATTTTGGGGATGACTATGACGAATCGAGCTCAAGTGATCTCGACGTTTCTCACTCCTTTTGGACTATTTAAATGAAAATCGTATGTTGTTTGGACTGAAAGATGCACCACATATCTAACAACGCCTTATCGACAACGCCCTTTATGGATTCACTCGGATCTCGCCATCAAGATTCGATCCGAGATATAAGAATGTGTTTGAGGTGGGGGACCCGAAGATCCAGGCAACCATTAGTGATCGGAAGTAGATCATATATCGACAACCTCTACATACCGGCGGGTAACTGGGATCAAATGTGTGTTCGGGTAGATGCTGTACTGGAGGCGAGTGATAAGTGGAATCTGTCGATCAGTGTGGTGAAGAGCTTCTAGGGTATGAGTAAAGTGGGATCTCTGGACCATCGAGTTTTGAGAGAAGGACTGGAGGCGAACCCGAAGGATCTAAAAGCATTGAGAGATCTGGTTTGCCCTGGATCACTGAGATCGTTGTAATCATTTCTGGGGGTCTAAACTGCTATAGCGGGTTAATTAAAGATTACGCTATCTACACCGCCGTATTATATGAATTGATAGAAGTGGATTTTGCTGCGAAGGCTAATAAAGGTGTACGGATCCTGATCGAACGAAGTTCTGAGATCTGAAAAGCTAGATCTTCCTGATCCGAGTGAAACAGGAACTGGATTTAGCGCCGAGACCAACAGGGATATCGAACCCGGAACGACCAGAAGGAGATATGGCGGATCAGCAATGGATCCACGCTCATCGAGCTTTCGAGTCACTTAAATCGAAGATCACGTCTACGCCGACCCTGCGTCATTTTGACGTGGATCGCCAAGAGGTGGTGATCGTATATGCGAGCGATAGGGTGATCTCTGCGGCTCTTGTGCGGGAATATGACCAGATCTACCATCCGGTTATATTCGCCAGTCGAACATTAAAGTCGAATGAGTTGAATTGCGATGTGGTGGAGAAGGCGGTATAGTGTTGCTACGGATTCCAGATCTCGGTTACAATATGCTCGTGGGACGCCAGATCCGGGTGTTGACAAGAAACTTAACATTACCATGGCTGCTCAGATCAACCGGACGAAAGCAACTTGCCAGTGGGCGTCATTGTTATCGCCGTGGACACTGGAGATTGTGAAATGTGTTAACGGAGAGGATGGGATCCTAGAGACAATCGTGGCCAGTATGACCCCCTAGATTCAAGGTAGACGAAGCCCTGATCTAGATCTCCCCGAAGTAAAAACCCCGATAGCAGATCCAAGCTCCGAACTCCGTGACACGAGCGGATAAAGAATTGCATGAAGTCATCTTTGACAGATCTGCACGCGTTAAGCGTGGGCGTGCATACAGCACAATCTTGTCGAAATTATATGGATGGACGATGATGAAGGCCAGATCCACCTATGCAGAGGACCTCACAATCAATGAAGCGGGACGGCCAGGTTTGGACCCTCAAGTATTACGAGAGGTGGAGACATCAGGATCGATCGGATTCGACATACACCGAACGACGAAGCGTGGATCTCAGAATGGAAGAAGCATCTGATCGGAAATCGGCAAGGTCTGGCCCAATAGAAGGCTAAATCCTACGCCAATTTGGCGGCGGACTATAAAGTTGATCAGATCAATTCTTCTATTGTCCTTCGACCAGATCAATGATGCAGATCGGATAAGTTGGTGAAGTTGGTGATCCCAGAGATTCTACATCAGGATTTACTAAATCACTATCATGTGAGCCTAGAAGGTTGACATCAAGGATCGGCTGAACTTACCGGTGGATTCGATATCACGGTCGCTGTATTGCGCTAGCTGTTCAAACTTTCAAACTACTGTTCTGTTCAAACTTTTAAAATTGGCTGAAGTGGATCTTCTAGAGTCGGCTTGTCATTTTATTTCTTGTTGGCACCACCGGATTCATGTCAGTCAGGGGCAGTCGTGTCAAGTGTGCCTCAGCCCAATGACTTTGTTTCTTGCGCGGATTATGAGACGCTGACACGAGTTAGATAACACAGTTATAACTATAACATCCACGATAGTTGTTGTGACCTGAAGAGTAACAGCGGAAACTTATCCTCAGATGAAGATTGAAAGTGTTTAATATTTGCTTATTAGTAGCATCGATCGTTTTCCTATTCCTGTAGACAACAATCTCCATTTAGAATGGCGTTAGAGCACCCTTAATTACGATAGCACAACAACGATGGCGCGCCCTTAATAAGGGAAATGAATTACCAGTACGCAAACGAAGGTTCACAATAGCGATTTCGTTATTGACAACTTTGTGAAACTGCAAATCCGCTTAAATCTGTTGACGTAATTCCCACAAAAGATTCCATATTTGACATGAACGAATATATATTAGCATGTGAGCTGCTGCACTAAGAGCGTGTGAACTCCAAGCAATGCAAGACAAGATGCAGATCGTGTCAGAAGCACTAAGTAATCTACGAACAGGAGGAATTTAATTCAATGCTGTCACGAGAAGTTAAGGTTATTAACGATGTAATAGCTTGTATTGGGGATGTCCAGGATCAAGTGGTTACGTTACATGGTTTTGCTTGAACGTGCTGTCGAAAACTCGAGTTTCGACATGGGGGTATCTTGTTCTGTACATACTCGCGATAATTCTCCATAGCCACGCGCTCCGTTTACGTTGACATGCGTGTGTGCAATCAGCATTTTGTGACGTCGACTGCTGGTTTTCTTGTGTGGTTGTCTGGTCTAGATATCTGACGTGCACGTAAGAATAGAGTGGTGGTGCTACTTCATTTCCGTTTCGCAATACCACTACAAATATCGTTCACATGATGATTTAGGATGTTCATCTATTCATGACAGCGATGTTGTTCCAGTTACGATGTTTGTCTTGCATTTGGATAGATAGAAACACTTACCTATCTCCCCAAGTAATTCTTGAACTTCCTCACTCGAATTGCTCACGTGCTCATAGTCTTCGTCTCGGCCATCCTCCGTCCCATCACTGGAAGAAGAACTGGCGCCAAAAAGAGAGCCTACAACAAAATGCATGTATGTGATTTAAACTCGAGTCAAAGAAATAACTTGAAGAGACTCATACCCTCTTTCATAGCACCTGGAAACTGCGAGTTTCTGGCTAAGTGAATGCTATCGTAGCAATCTAATGGTGCAGGGGTTGACGCACTTCAAGGAATCGGCGGCTAGGCAACTTTCTGACACGTATTTCGTTTTCGTAAATGAACGTCAAAATCTACGATCAGCATGCTTCGGAATTAAAAGGAAATGAACTGTAGTGCTCGGGAATTTCGCTGTAATTTTCACATCATTTTGTCAAAATGCTTGTGGCGCTGTAAAATTATGTGCCCTTAATGGTACCTTTTATGATTTTTGCTTATGGCGCTTGAACCACTCCATCTACCCTCCCTTGCGACGTAAACAGTGTGAAACAGTACAATAGTTATACTGTGCATTGTGCTTGAAAGACACATCATTGATGTGTCTAGGTCACGCACAATGTACCAATGGTAGTAAATATGCTGAAACATAAACATAACATTGATTATTAACGACGAGGTCACGATCTTGGAATGGCAATAAAACGGTATTCAATTGTGGCGATAGATCTGTCTCCTTACAGAGTGAGGCAATTATCCCAATTGAAACCGATGCTGGTGGCATGGAGGTGTACATTAGATAATCTAGCATTTACACGTCTTGTTATTATTAATACATGTCTTACTTGACAAACTGATCAGTAGATTGATTAGCATACGAGTTGATGAACTGTGTCGATCACAGAGGATAGTTTCCAAACAGTCGGCAATCCTTCATTAATCCTCACAATCTAGTTGTCGAGGGAACGACACACGTCGAGAATTTGTTCTGCATAAAATATGCCTGTTACCATTGTTGTAGTGTACAACTTATACTCTATCTAAAGTGTAATTGAGCGCATCTCACCGATTAATAATAACCACGAGCGTCAAAAGCTGCTTCAGATCTCGCACATCTCGTCGTAGCTCTTGTCTCGATTTTACACAGCACACGATCATATGTCAGCTCCATGGCCAAGAAGGTAAAATTTAACTCATTCCACAATTTCTTCAATAAGCAACGCACCTCTGCGAGCTGTTCCAGCCATGCACTTTAAGCAGTTCCTACTGTTAGTGATCGTCACCTTCATTGCATGTAGCAGCGCCGCCGCAACTACAAACGCCGCCCAGACACATAATCTGGTGGTCGAGTCTAGCCGTGAGGTCGTCGAAATGGGACGGCGTTATCTCAAGGTCAACGAGAAGACAACCGATGCGGATGTCATCGACGAAGAACGAGTTGGTGCGACTACTCCCAGTTTCAAGCAACTTTTTGGGTTTTTAAAGCTTCCTAAGTTTCAAGGCTTCTCACAGCTGCCTTTGCTAAAGCAGATTAATGCAATCCGAAAGAAATTTGGAGCCGCTACCGGTAATGCATATTTGAGGTGGGTGAGAAAGCGCTACAACTCCAATCCGCAAAACTTCATGTGATGAATGCTTCGGAGGAACTCGCGGGATAGTCAGTTTTAAAGAACTTGAATTATCCTAATACTATCAGCGGTTTCATTTTTGGGTTTGAAATCTTTCAAGCAGTGAGTTTTCATCTTGACGACTGTCAGGATGAAAACTCACTGCTAGTTTCTAAAACTACTAGCATTAATAATACGGTTTTACCTACTGGTACAAGTGCTAACAGTAGAACAGTTGTGTTGCCGAACAATACGTCCGCAAAACAAGAGCAGGGTTGACATGCTACCATTCAATGCCTTACTCGAAACTAGTACTCAAGTAGTGTTTTACTTCGCACTAAAAAGCATTTCCGGATCGCTATTAAATGTTCGGTGTCTAGACTTTGTGTAGCAAAAACTTTCATATTTCTATTAGATTTTACCAGAGCTATCGCCGAATTCTGTGTCAAGTGTCTGGATGAGAGAAGTCAAGGGCAGAACACCTGATGCGGTGTGGTGTTTGTAGGAAATGAAGACACTGCTGGGGGAGTTGGCTGAGCTCCCAGGTAGTTGCCAGTATTGTATTTCCTGGTAATATGAAAAGAGACTTCAGATCTAAAAGCTAGCCTACTTGTTCCTCCTGCGGCGCTCGACCGCTGCTGGCAATTTGGTTGGACACGGTGAATGACATCAGCGTTGTCGTTATGGATCACCTGCATCATCGTGGTTGTCGACATGCACATCGTGTCGTAGACAGCGTTGTCGTTATTGTATCCAGCATGTTTCCCACCGCCATAGCTAGTAGCACTGGCCTAGTACAGACCGGATGTCTGTGTATATGCGCTGTAAATTGTGTCACTTCGGCAAGACGAAATCTCGCTTTTAATTGAATATATATGTATCGAAGATTTTAAAATTGGAGCTGACATTTTTGAAGACCGCATTCATGAACGAGTATGGGTGATGTACCTCAAGTCTTGCAGATACTGTATCGACTCCGGTAAATATTTCGCACGCTATCTGCTCTGGAGGATGAATTATCGTCGGATGGCATCGGGTTGTGATATTTTTGATGCAACTAGTTAGAGAGAGAATTTTGGGTATGCTGGGCGACGGAGCCTTCTACATTGTCAATAACACAATTACGCGTTTTCCATGAGTTTTTGACTTTGTTGCACTGTCCCCAGATTCACTAGTTCCAGAGCCGGAGGAATCGCTTAGTATGCGACCCCCCCTCTCGATGCTCGGTGCGTTTCTGGTTGGTGGAATTATGGTTCGAAGAAACTCGGCGACGGTGTTTACTGTAGCGAACTCGATGGGAACAATAGACAACGACCTATTTGTATTTTGTAAATTTTGTAATACCACTTGTTGAAGTAGAACGGAAGCATGAGCTTCAAGGAATTGTCAATCATGTGTCTTGAACACAACTTCTGTCAGCTGTTCGTGAGTCGAGTTCGTCGGCATGTTAAACTATGTTTAATGAAGGGCTAATCCGTACTGGTTTGAGCTTATCTTAGGGTCGAACACGCCCATTTATTGTACTGTACTGCCCGATTTTAACTCAGAAATGGCCTCAGAATAATTTTGGGGTTAGCTTGACACAAACACTTTGGGATATTATTGATTGCAGAGACACAGCGCATGAAAGTCCATGAGATGCAAAGTTCATACACTCTGTCTTCGCATCAATAATATCCCCAAGTTTTGAAAGTATCGAGCAATTAAAATGCTCGTTCGGCTGACTCGTATCAGTGATTTTACCTTGACTCGAATGAGAAAGTCTATTCCATGATAATCCCCACTTTGTCAGCGACACTTCAAGGTCCCAACAAGCCAAACACACATTTTGATAACAACATACAAATCACTACAATCGAAAAACTTGTTGTAACGACTCATTCGTTTACCGTGGTGTGTTTGCTGCCAACACGGTATCGGCGTTGACATTAATGGTCGAAGGGTTCACCTGGGTGTACCAAGACTACTTCATTCCTTCTATCCGGAATGTCATCACTCACAACATCACTCTCTGTCATAAGGATAGTCCTGGCGCTGCCGTACTCGATATATCCACAACAACCCATAAAAGGATGTAAAAGCTGTCTGTACCACGCCGTATTATTATCGCGTCAAATGCATAGCCGTCGATCTCAATCATGTAACTCAGTTCCAGTAATTTTAGAGGGGGCATCGCATTCAAGAAAGCACATCCCTGTTTGATGAGGGTGCCAAGGCGCACATGTTCCAACAACACCACCGAGGCGTCAGGAGCGACCTTAAGAAAATTGCAAAATGTCGTCCGATCCACATACACCAGAAAGTCGCCCAGAGCAGTAATACCACATACGCCTGGAATCTTCAACACAAGACATCTCTCTCCAAATACGACCCGATGCCAACTCGCTTGAGTGTTTGGATTTTCTTGTTATTAAAGCACCGGTCACATTCTCCTGGAGGAATGTAATGCTTGTTCGTCTCTTCGATCCTGCACCCGGATTCAAGAGGCAAACGCGGGCTGAACAACAATCAGTGAAACTTGCAAAGTGGACTGTCAAGTCTTGAGCAGTATTAATACGCGGTGCGACATCACTGCCGTTGCACAGTCAATTGACTTCTCGCAGCGTAAGAATGCAGTCATCAGTTTTTCGCTGACAGAGCTACTCCAGTATGAGGTATTCCTTCTATTTGCATACAATGTTGTTCTCAACATCCCAAATGTAGCCATCTAGCACAATTATATTCATGTGTCCCACACCATTTCATGTGCCTCACATCATTCCCATAACCAACCGTTGCTGGTCATTCATTGTGTCATTCGCCATGGAGGCGCTCGCTGCGACTAAAGGCCATCGCAAGGCCAAGTCTGGAGCTAAAGTGAATAAGCAGAAGCGCAAGGCATTCGAGAAGCAGAAGAAGGAGCAGCCGTCATTGGCCGAGCAACGCAAGAATCCCAAAGCTTTCGGAGTAGCCAAGGCGGGACGGGCCCGCAAGACCATCCAGCGCAACTTAGACCGTGCGCATCGGAAGGAATATGTCCCGCAATTGAACCGCGCAGAAGAGCTGCCACCGCCTATTTCAGTGGTCATCATGGGACCACCAGGCAGTGGCAAGAGTACCGTCATCCGGTCGCTAGTGAAGCGCTACACTCGTCACAACCTCGTGGAAGTGAAAGGTCCGGTGACTGTAGTGAGCGGCAAAGACCGCCGCATCACGTTCTTTGAGTGTCCCAATGACCTCAATGCCATGATCGACTTGGCGAAAATTGCCGACTTGGTTTTGCTCTTGGTGGACGCCAGTTTTGGCTTTGAAATGGAGACGTTTGAGTTTCTCAACATTTTACAGGTGGTCGGCTTCCCGAAAGTTATGGGCATTTTGACCCATTTGGACAGTTTTAAAAAGAACAAGAGTCTCCGAAAGACGAAGAAGCGACTGAAAGCGCGCTTTTGGACCGAGATTTATCAAGGAGCCAAGTTGTTTTACTTTTCTGGCATTTCTGCCAACAAGTATCCGAAAGGAGAAATTCATAACTTGTCGTTGTATATTTCACGCATGAAATTTAGACCTTTGACATGGAGAAACTCACATCCGTACATGTTGGCGGATCGGTTTGAGGATGTCACGGCGCCTGATGATGTACAACGGAATCCGATGGTGGATCGTCGGGTTACGTTGTATGGATACTTGCGTGGAACACACTTGAAACCAGGCATGAAGATGCACATTGCAGGTGCTGGTGACTTTTACATGGACAGTGTCACGGCCATGCCCGATCCGTGCAATGTGCCGTCTAGCAAGAAGGGAGCCGATGGAACTGTCAAGAAGAAACACTTGACACAAAAGGATACGCTATTGTACGCACCCATGTCGGATGTTGGCAACATTATGTACGATAAGGATGCCATGTACATTAATCTGAGCCAGCTGAACTACACGAACCCCGATACAGGTGATATTGTGCCTGATGAACAGGACCCTGATGCTGCTGAGGGTACTGGTAAAACCGGAACACGCATTGGTCTGGGCGGTGAAGGCGTGGAGATGGTGCAGAGTATGCAGAAGATGGATGTTGGTCTTGATGAGAGACTGAAGGGTGCTAGTCTGTCACTGTTTAAAAACACCGCTGCTATTCGTGCGGATGAAGTAGACAGCGACGAAGAAGAGGACGACGAAAGCGATGAAGAAGATGATGATGACGACGACGATGAAGAGGACGGAGAACCCAACGTCGGTAAACCCAAGGAGGCCATTGTCCGTGACAGCACTGGACGTATGCGTCGTCGTGCAGTGTTTGAGGAGACCCCAGAGACCAAGCAAAGCGGCGATAAACCGGACTCGGATGATGACAGTGACGATGACAGTGACGATGGCAGCGAAGAGGATGAAGACGAGGAAGAGGAAATCACTGAAGAGCAGTCCCAACTGCGATGGAAGGAGAACATGGTGTCTCGTGCTGCAGCCAACTTCCTGGAGCGTGAACAAGCCGACGTAAACCTGATGGAACTTGTGTACGGTGAGCGACAGAAGTTTCACATGACTGAACGCGACCTAGAGAACGAAGAAGAAGCTAAGAGTGGCAAGCGTGTGCAAAAGGAAGATAGTGACGATGACGACGACAGTTTTTTCACATTGAAACGTAAATCAAACGCTCAGGGACAGTCTTCATCAGCCTCTGAAAAATACAACACCATCAACGCAACGGACTGCTCGCGCTTACATCTGGGCACGGATGATATGAACGACTGGACGATGCCCGATGTGCTCGAGGGTATCCGCAACCGCTTTGTTACTGGATCCTGGAAACGTGTTAACAAGAAGAACAATGATGACGATGACGAACGGGATGATGATGGCGACAATGCTGACCCGATGAACGATGATGATATGGATGGTTCGTTTGAAGATTTGGAAACTGGTGAGGTTCATAAGGGTGCTGATGGTGCTGACAGCAGCAACGAGGGAAGTGATGATGAAGAAAACGAGGAAGAGGAGACCGATGAGCAGATCCGTGAGCGTCTCCGTGCGCAAAAGTCAGCTAAGCGGGCGGTCGAGGACGATGATGATGTTGAAATTGGTGGCCAGAAGAGAAACAAGGACGATGAGGACGAGGAGATGACGGAGGTGATGGTCGAGGCCAAACGCCTTCGTGAAGAACAGGCAAAACGTAATGCAGAGGAGTTTGGTGAAGAAGGTGAAGACATGCGTCTTCAGCTGGAAGGCTTTCGTAATGGTTTGTACGTCCGCATTGAGTTTTCAGGTGTACCTGCTGAGTTTGTACGCTACTATGACCCGAAGAACCCGATCGTTGTGGGTGGCCTGCCCAACATGGAGGACTCACTGGGCCTCGTGCGCATGCGATTCAAGAAGCACCGTTGGCACAAGAAGATTTTGAAGACCAACGACCCTCTGGTGTTTTCCATTGGCTGGCGGCGATTCCAGAGTCTGCCTATGTATTCCATCGAAGACACGAATGAGCGTCACCGGTACCTAAAGTATACGCCGGAGCATATGCATTGCCACGCCACCATCTTTGGCCCCATGTGCCCTCCTAACACTGGTGTGTTGGCCTTCCAGACGCTGTCTAACAATGCTGAAGGCTTCCGTGTGAGTGGCACCGGCGTTGTGCTGGAGTTGGATCACAAGTTTAACGTGGTGAAGAAGCTGAAATTGATTGGTACACCTAGCAAGATCCACAAGAACACTGCTTTTATTAAGGGCATGTTCAACACGGAGCTGGAAGTTGCAAAATTCGAGGGTGCCAGCGTTCGCACTGTGAGTGGTGTGCGTGGCCGCATCAAGAAGGCACTACGTGGTGAGAAGGGTGATTTCCGTGCTACCTTTGAGGACAAGATTTTGAAGAGTGACCTGGTGTTCTGTCGTACGTGGGTGCCTGTGGAGCCTAAGCAGCTGTATAATCCGGTGACATCTCTTCTCACCAACGTAAAGGGAGCTAAGAAGAGCACCTTGGGTCTTATGAAGACAACGTACGAGCTGCGAAAAGAGCAGAAGTTGGCAGTTCCTGTGAACCCGGATTCGTTGTACAAACCTATTGTACGCACAGAGCGCAAGTTCTCTGCACTGAAGGTTCCCAAGAAACTACAAGCCAACTTACCGTTCGCCAGCAAACCTAAGGAGGATAAGAAGAAGGGGGCTAAAAAGGGCTACCTTGCAAGCCGCGCTGTGGTGCTGGAGCCGGAAGAGAAGAAGAAGTATGGCTTCATGCTGCGTGTCAACACTGTGCGTCGTGACCGTGAGGCTACTCGCAAAGAGCGTCAGAGTCAGCGTAATGCTGAGAACTTGAAGCGCAAGCAGCGTGAGGAGAAGCAGTTCGAAGGCGTGCACAAGGCAGAGAAGAAGGCTAAGTATCGTGCAGAGGGAAAGGAGGCCGCCTACCGTGCCCAAAAGGCAGCAAGAGGATAAAACAAACAGCACCACGATAGCCATGTTGGTGTCGCAATACAGCATTCAATAGACCATTATTTTTCTGCTACTGATTTTAAAACCCTTTACATCCACCGACATTTTACATGTGTAGAGTTTGAAACTTCGCAGTTCTCCGCATTTGACACATTCAACTGATTTGCTGTTTGATAAGTCAAACTCAAAACTATCGACCTTGATGGGACTCGAACCCACAACCCCCTGATTAGAAGTCAGATGCGCTATCCATTGCGCCACAAGGTCATCTGAAAATCTATCCCAGCCAACCAGTACCAATTCTATCAGATGAGCATTTATGCAAAATAGTACACTTTTTGGAACAGCGTCTGATTGCCGACTTTGCAAGTTTAGAGGTTTACAAAGTCGCGATCCATGCCTGGGCAAGTTTAACAATGTTACAGTTTATAAAGTTGCTTAAGCTAGGATTGAAACCTTGAGTAATTTCTATCGCTATGTTAGTTGTTCTTATCGTGCAAAAGTTCAGGCCAAGTGAATATTCTAGTGTACAAGTAAAAAAAATCACGTATGTATTTATGTACGTGAACTACATGGTACCTTCTAATCTTGTTCGATTCCAAAAACGTGAGGTGCGCATCAAGCATCATTCGTTCATTGCGATCGTCGCGCATTTTCAAAAGCAATGACAAAGGTACAGGTGTATGCTCTCGAGTTCTCTCCATCAAGCATGTTACAGACAAACTGACCTCTCTATCTCGTCACTTTCGTCCACTACAGATTGTCAGAGGGTTGTCCCAAGTGCTCGCCAAATACGACGTGGTCCTCATCGACCAGTACGGGGTTCTACACAATGGCACACAACCAATGATCGGAGCTGTCGACTGCTTTAACCACATCGTCCAAGCTGGAAAGCAAGTGGTGCTCGTGTCCAACACTGCCAATCGATCTTCTGGACTTCCAACCAAGCTCGGTGCAATGGGCTTCAATACTGACTTTCAAGGTGTCACTGGTGGAGACGTGTGCCACCAGTACATCCAGGAGCGACATGACACCCATTCTCGCTGCTCGGTTATGAGTCATGATCTGGATAAGATGATCTCAAAGGCGAACTCAGAGTCCATTTTTCACGGTTTAGACGTGGAAATTGTGGGATTAGACAAGGCCCAGTTCCTCATGGTGGAAGGCACGCAGCAAGTTTGCTACAGTGATCGGGTGGCTGAAGCTTTACCCACGGATTTTCGCTACACTAATAAAACGAACGATGCCATCGACGAGTTTCTTCATCGCGGGTTGGAACGCAAGCTCCCGTTGCTGTGTCCAAATGCGGATGCAGTGGGTGTTGTAGAGGATGACCGCTTCGTGTACATGGGAGGTGGCATCGCCAAGCTGTACGAAGAAATGGGTGGCAAAGTTGTGTATTTCGGCAAACCGATGAAAGAACACTTCGAAGTGTGTTTGCGCTTAGCGAATGTGACTAACAAGACAAAGGTCGTGCACATTGGCGACTCGCTTCATCATGATATTCAAGGAGCGAAAAACGTCGGAGTGGACAGTATCTTCATCACTGGAGGAGTCCATGCCAAACAACTCCAAGTGAACGCATGGAGCGAGTCTGAAGAAGAATTACGCATTAAACCAGAATTGCTGGAGCAATTATTAGCGCAAACAAAGCTGGATCCGACGTACACTACCACTCGCTTCACATGGTGAAGCCATTTCATCAATGTAGCCATTTCTAAACCATTTCTATTTGCATTTCTACCATTGCCAACCAACCACTTTTAACCAGCAACGATGGACGAGATTCCGTCGCTCAACGCCAAGCAGCGCCGCAAGCTCCTGCGCGCGCAACAGACCAAAAACTCCGTTGTCATCAAGGACGAAGTGAAGGAGGAGGTCAAGACTGAAGTCATTAGCCAGGAGGCCGAACCCCAGGCAACTGCCACCCATGACGTACTTAACGCCAAGGAGCGACGTCGTTTGGCACGACTAGCAAAGCAGAAAACTGAAGTTGTGACTGACGGAGATGAGCCCGACATGGCTACATCGACCGATGATGACCCGAAGCTGAATCTGAATGCTCAGCAGCGACGACTATTAAAACGTCAGGCCAAACGCCAAGCCGACGGAGTCGACGAGAAAAAGCCTTTAGCAAAGAAACACAAGAAGAAAGAAGCAACGGATGAACAGGGCAAACCTAACAGCCACAAAAGTATTCACTTGACGCTGTTCGTGGGACAACTGCCCTATCGAGCCACTGAGGACATGATCCTCAAACATTTCGCCGAAGCGGGAGACATTAAGTTGCGCATGTTGACGGACAAGAAGACAAACAAGTTCAAGGGCACGGCGTTCATTGAGGTGAAGGACAGCAAGGCACTGGGGGCTGCACTATCGCGTCATCACACGTTGTTGCAAGGACGTCGCATCAACGTCGAATTGACTGCCAGTGGCGGCGGCAATAAGTCGGAAAACCGACGCAACAAGATTGATTTACTGAGGAAGAAGCAGAGCAATGTCCAGGTAGAGAAAACCAAGGCATTGATCCAGAAACACATTGACGGACCAGAGTATAAACTCAAACAAGAGGATGTGGACGACCGCATGATCGACTTTTTGTCGTGGTTCGACTATGAGACAGCGAAGAAGGCACTTGAGGAGTATAACCGGTGTGTGAATGACAAGGTGAATAATCGCAAGGCATTCTTCATGGGTATTCTCAAGCGATTCCGACAAACGGATGGCGTGGAGTAAAGGAGTTGGACTTCATGACTCGGGGCCAACCAGTGGTATAGATAAATAGACAACTTGCACGAACATATTGTAGTTATATTTTATGCCATTTGCCGCAAATTTTGGCTTGAAAATATTCCCGGAACATGAGCTAGAACTTGATAATGCTGGACTCGAATGGTACGTTCGATAAGTACTGGCTAAGCTTCAGTCCACTTGGTTCTGATCAGGTCGATAATCATCTTGGTCCTATGCGTATCGACTCAGCAACCTTCAAGAGATAAAGGGTCGAGCCGAACACCGCTGCTAAAATCGCGGTAAGAGCCAAAATTGCTAACGGGTTGGACATTCTTGACAGAGTACGGAAATGAGACGACTTGAGCAAATAAATGCAGGTTTCGTAATGATGCTAGGGGCTCGATCTGCAAATTCATTTTGTTCGTAAACTCCCGTCGTCGTATACAATGAGTCAAGACTTGAGACTCCTCCAAGATCTGGTTGGCCACCTACGTGTATCGCTACTCGTGCCGCCATTATCCAGTTGATTCAACATCTGCCGACATGACTGAATTTCTACAACTGCTAAGAGCATTTACAGCTACTTGTAGTACCACAAGCAAATCCATTTATTTGATGAGCGTGTGAGGATCAGCAGCAGTAACAGATACAGTCAATGTTGTGCGGCATGTGCGGCACAATTCCGTGGTAACAATTGTGCATCGATGATGTCGTATCGGCCAATTTCAACGCATCACATCAAATACCACATAGGATGGCTTCTTTCCACCTTGATCGTCTACTGTAGAGGAACGTTATACTCCAACCACTGCCATATTTCCAGTCTCGTTCCTCAAAGAAGCACAAATCTCTGATTTGTTGTTTCAAATTCCATTTGCCCTCTTGACATTATCCAGACTACCAGATCTTTGGACAGTTCTTGCTTGCCAGTGACCAAACCATTGACAAGACGAATGCGTGTACAGTAGTAATACGACGTTGCCACATTAGCTTCAGCCGTGTCATCGGCCCTGCGAGTGAAGCCATTGCACCATATTTTCGTGTCCAGTATCAGTAGCAGCAGCGAGTGCTAGAGTGATAGCACTGTCGCTCAGAGTCTTAGGATACGTTGTCTTGAGCCACTGGGCAACTTCGACGTGGCCGTGATCGACAGCAGCAGTGAACGCCCAGCCGGACCATTGCATCTCGTCTGGACATCGAACAATCTGCAGCAAAAACTGTACCACATGTAGATGACCGTGAGCTGAAGCGCCATCGATAGCCGCTTTTGTGCAGCCTTCAGTTCGAATTGAGTGTAGCCATTTCACGACGTCGAGATGTCCGTTCGTCGCAGCCCCATCCATCGCCCATGTCGTGCATCCTTCTTTACGATTTTCATGTAGCCATTGCACTACCGCCAAATGTCCATTGGCAGCAGCAAAATCCATGGCATAATAATTCACATCGACATCCGGTCTGTTGAAATGTAGCCATTTCATGACTTCCAATCGCCCGTTACTCGCTGCCCAACCCATTGCGCGTCCTGTATAGCAGTCGCTCAAGTGTTCATGTAGCCATGTCACGACATGAAGATGTCCGCCTTTGGCTGCCGCGTCCATTGGACTAAAGTTGTAGTCCATCCACAAGTTTTTAACATTGTGGTCGTCGTGCTCCTTGATCCATTTCAACACATGAACGTGGCCGGATGCAGCTGCGTGGCGTACCATCTTTTGACTCAATGGCGTTGGGTCTCTTTGATACAAATAATTGAGCTCTCGCTCGCTGTCTCCACGTTGGATGGAGGCTCTAAAGGTTCCGCCCCGACTTAAAGTGTCCAAAAACTCGCTCACACGGCGCGTGACGTGGGGCAACGCACCACCCGCAGCTGGAAAACACTCGCGAGTGACCACGACTGCAGCCGAGAAGAGAGGCCACTCGGGACGCGACGTCATGGACAAACAGAAGCGATCTTGAACTGCGCAGGATGACTCGAGCCATAGCGGATGGTGGCTGCTGACCAGGGATAGGGCCATTTCGGCTGGTGGCAGTTGAAGCTGGACATCTGAGACGTGTTATAACCGACAGTGCATAGCTTAGTTGTATTGTGAGATATATAACATCACTATCGGTTTTTGGCAGTTGAAGAGGTTGCACCCTTTCGGCGTAACGGCCGACTAAGACATTGGCACGTTAACAACTACTGTACTACTGAAAAAAACTTAGTACGTTTCAATTCCTCCACTGGATTAATGAAAGGGTGGGGAGATTTTTCAGAAGAGCATTACCCACTTTCAAGGCAACATTAGCTCTCGATCCACGCCGACCATTATGGAAGAACTACAAGAACATTTCCGACAAGTTTTGGACGCTGGAACTAGCGGCGATATGGACGCGAGTGCTTTGACCACTGCGAGCAATAGCTCGTAGGGATAAAATTCGACACACCACCAGATTAAAAGGCGTACACCTGCACATTTGCATCGAGGGTTTTACAGACTCCCGGCAGAAGTGCAACACGTCGCCACCACTATCCCAACTGGAAATACATGTAACCCCGAAGGCTTGAACATTAGTCAAGCGGTTGAGAGCTTATCAACAGTATACTTTAGGTAGACGAACTCCTCTCTCATGAAAGGGTAGGACATTATTTTGAAGATATCAGCACTACGTGGCCACTACAACATAACTGACGAGAATGAATAGATTAGAGTAACACGGTCATACTAATGGTGAAGTAGTTCTAACTACTACAGTTTTTAATAATTTAACAACCTACCATACGTCATAAAGTGCGAAAAACCTATCGATAAATCCTATCATACGTCATAAAGCATACGATTCCCACATGGTCAAATGTTGGCACGCATGACCTCCAAAAAGGGCCACACGAGTCTCTCTCGGTCATTCAGCAGCTGGAGACGCTGTCCGACCTCGAGTTTCGACAATACCGTGCTACGGGAGCTTCCAATCGACGTTGAACCCAAGAATTTCGTGCGCAGTGCCGTCCCTGGCGCCTGTTTCTCTCGAGTGGAGCCCACGACCATCGCCAATCCAGAGCTGGTTGTCACGTCTCCTAATTCACTACTTTTAGTAGGTATCGAACTAAAAGACCAAGATATTACAGGTGACGACCCAGGAATTAGCCATTCAGACGACGAATTAAAGCCAATTGAGACCTTGGTGCCAATTTTAGCTGGGAACGAGCTGCTACCAGGCTCGCAGACTGCTGCCCAGTGCTACTGTGGCCACCAATTTGGCTTTTTTTCTGGTCAATTGGGAGATGGAGCTGCTCTTTATTTGGGTGAAGTGATCACTGGAGACGAGCGGTGGGAGCTGCAGTTGAAGGGCTCAGGACTCACTCCATACTCTCGAACGGCCGATGGTCGAAAAGTTCTAAGATCGACGCTACGAGAGTTTCTTTGCAGTGAAAACATGCACGCACTTGGGGTTCCTACCACTCGTGCAGGTAGTGTCGTCATGTCTAGAGAAACTCAAGTGTTGCGAGACATTTTCTACAATGGTAACGCCAAGATGGAACCTACAGCGGTGGTGACGAGAATTGCCAAAAGTTTCCTGAGATTTGGCAGTTTTGAGATTTTCAAAGAGGAAGATCAATACACGGGGCTTGCTGGACCTAGTGCTCATTTGGAATACAAGGAGGAGATGATGAAGCAGATGCTGGACTTTACTATTCGGCAGTATTTCCCTGAAATTGACGGAGAAAGGAAATATGAACAATTTTTTGAGGAAGTGGTGCAACGTACAGCGAAACTGGTTGCAAAGTGGCAGACGATTGGATTCTGTCATGGTGTGTTGAATACCGACAATATGAGCATTATGGGGGATACACTGGACTACGGTCCGTTTGGATTCATGGAGCACTTTGACCCGAAACATATTTGCAATACGTCGGATGATCGTGGTCGCTACCGCTACGAAGCTCAACCCGAAATTTGCAAGTGGAATTGTGGAGTACTTGCTGATCAGCTGGGACTGGTAATCAACCGTGCAGATCTAGAGCCTGGGATGGAAGCGTTTAATGCTGTCTATGAGGATGAATATTTGCGCTTGATGAGTGAAAAACTTGGTCTTACTGCTAAAGACGGCCAAAAGAAGGAGGACAAGATGCTTGTGGATACTTTGTTCGATGTGTTGACACACACGGGTGCCGATTTCACTTGCATGTTCCGGTATCTGTCGAAACTCAACGCTTTCGATATCGATTCTCGTGAGCATGTGCTAAACCAGCTGGTGTCTGCCTCGGAGACTTTAGCTCAGCAAAAGCGCAAGTTGGATAAAGAATCTGGAGGAGTTTCTGATGCACAATACGACATGATCATGATGCTGCTCAAGGAGAACCCCGCACGTGCTCGTCAATACGGGATCACTCCATCTTTGGTTGCTCAAGTGAAGGCCAATCGTGAAGCAAAGGAAGCGCTTGACGCAACTACGGATGATGAGCGCATGGAGAGTGTCCGCACTGCCTGGGTAGATTGGATTGACGTGTACATCTCGCGTATCAAAGAAGAGGGTGATGCAGCTAGTGATGGGGTACGCCGATGTCACATGCTTAAAGTCAATCCTCTCTTCGTCCTTCGGAATCATGTGGCTCAAAAGGCAATTGATTTGGCGCACGAAGGTGACTATGAAGGTGTTCAACACATTTTCGAGTTGATGGCACATCCATTTGACGAGCCAAGCGATGAAAAAGACCTCGAATTTGCTCAACCACAGGACCCATCTATGGCCCCGCTCTGTGTGTCATGTTCGTCTTAGAAGACCATGAACTTGGATGAGCCTGTGAGAGTATTTCGGTTGCTGGGTATTTATCGCCTTCTTCACTATTGGATAAAGAGCACCTGAGCTGCTTCAAGAAAGTTCGCTTTATGATCAAGCTCCAGTTCCAATCTGTTCGGTTGTGAGCAGAATCATTTCCGGATAGGTTCCTGTTCTATCCAGATCATCGACCAGAAACAGTAATGTAGTGAAGCTTCATCTATTATTATATAGGAATGACAAAACTGCAAAGCGCTGACGAGGGAGTACTGAGCAAGATACAGCAACTCTGTATGATATCCCAATAGTTATGTTCTGTTATGGGATCGTTAGCTGCAAAATGTACACAAAGCTAAACTATCATCATCTGATCATATAGGTCAGCAAATTTGCTCAAATAGAGGCCACTTATCATCATCAAATCATCTGGATAATAAAAATACATCCGGATCTAGGTAGTGTTGACTACCACTGTTTAGAGGTTATTGACTAAAACAATAATCCATTTTCGTGCGAAAGACTCTACTTTCGCACTCTAAACGCATATTGTATGGTGCAACAGCCTCATCACTCTGGCTGCACACTCACTACATCACTAGTACTGAATAGCTTGGTCGTCCACTGTAGTGGCTCGCGTAGCTCTTTCGACGGTGACATCTGTTCGAGTATCCCCAAGACACTCTTTTTCATGCCGTTCATTGTCGTGCTCCACAAGGCTTTTGTCCGGTGGATTAAGCAGCTCATCGACGGGCATAGGGTCCTTTGTGGGCAGATGCGACGTCATGGAAATTAGTTTGTCTGGTACAGCATCATTTTCGTCAGGATTTCCAAGTCACAGTTGACGTAATCTAGGGGACCTGTATGTTTCCAATATTTTCAAAATAGATGATGATCTATCATCCCAGCATTCCACTCTCTCCATCAAAGCTGTGTCGGCAAATTTGTTGTTTTCGGGCGTTGTAGTCTGGTACGAGAGATGCAAGACTTACCAGCTTACTTGTACCACTTACATGGTACGATTCCGGATAGTAATAATCTCAACTTTTTTACCAAATGACCAGAATGATTAGGGAATGTATAGTAAATATGGTACGGTCAACCTGGGATTATAGAAAAAGTCTAATCCTTAGGATATTACGTTGTTCACAAATTCACCAGATGTGTGATTTGCAGATTGCACTGCACTTTTGCAAATCACACATGTAATTATTGCAGTCACTTAGCACGCGCTAAGTAGGATAATTGCCTGGTCGGACTGGAGATTCAGTTTCGATTCCGCCCACAAGTGAAGAGACCTCCAGTACTATGCGCTTCTTCAATGTTATAGACTATAACATTGAAGAAGCGCATAGTACTGGAGGTCTCAATAACTTATAGTGGTCTTCATGGTCACTCTTCTTGCGAGCACCAATGCCTTTTCAACCATCGTCGCCTCCAACCAAGAAAACCATTTGACATCAATTTACTCGCTTGGTACAGTTCATGCTGATACCAACAAGAATCGCAACCTAAGAGGTGAGACTGCGGTTGATGAAGAGAGAGTGATCAAGATCCCCATCGTGGACGAAGTCATTGAGTATTTGAACCAACAGACGCTCAAGTACTGGTTGGCGCATGACAGAAAACCCAAGGAAGTTTGGGGTCTTTTGAGACTCGACGGTTTAAAGGGCAGGGCACATCTAAAACCGAGACACAGATACTATCGTGAATATCTGGCCAAGTGGAATGCCAAGCAAGCTGCTAAGAAAGCCGCCAATAACGCTGCTATACCGGTAACCGCATAATTCGATTATGCTATCAATATCCAAAAATGTCATTTACAGTTAGTTCAAAAGTGATCAGAGGGACGTGTCGTAAAACTGCTATAGCTGAATTATGGACACAGTTCGCAGTGAATACTCTGAAGGAAGTCTCACTTCTAGTCGACTGGATGATGGCGGTACAACTGACCGAGGTTCAATATCCTTTTCCTTATCAAATTCCCATTCGAGTCGTCTATCTATCGACAGTGCCACTACTCGATCCGACTATTTTTCCAGTTATGAACGGAAGTTCCAGGAACGAAAACTGGCAAAGCATAAAAAATCGGAGAAAGCCAAACGAGAAAAGGAGAAAGCAGATCGACAAGAATTACTTTCAGCAGATCAACGACGTCGAGCAGAGCGAGAGGCAGAACGACAAGCTCGAAAACAAGAAATGGGGACGTGGTTAACTGATCCCAATGAATTGCGACGGATTGAACGTCGATCCCAAAAACGTAGTCGAGACCGAATGCGAACGTTAAAGGAATGGTATAAACCAGTAATTTCAGGACCACTCGAAGAGATTCAACCTGTGTTTGTAGCTGCCATGAATCAGGAGAAAAACAATCAGGAATATCCGACACGGAAAAGAATAGTAAAACCAATTTTGTCTAAAGAAGCTGCTGCTCTCAAGGACGAAGAAGAACGGGAAGCACTGCAACTTGTACTACACAAACAATTGACAGCTTTTACGTCCAAGTTAGAGTATCTTGAACAGTTCACGGATACCTCGATGAATGTACAAATTCGAGCTAAGGCTCGTGCAGGTTCTAGACGACGAAGACGTATTGCAAGAGAAGACATGATTCTAACACCACTAGACCCAGAACGTAATTTAAAAACAGCAAAGAGTGTTGCTACTCTGCCGACATACAGCGAGAAAAAGGAAAGGAAGTTAGCAACATCTACGTCTTTACAAACACTTCGATCGATATCTCGTGCACAAGTTGGCAATGAATATGCCGAGGAAGCATTAGATGACGCAGCAGTCGACGAGTATTTGTTACGTCATCGCAAAGGAGCCAAACTAGCGTATGCTGCTATAAAGCTACAAGCAACCTGGCGAATGTACTTGCGTCGGCGTAAATATCTCCCTTGGAGACAACGTCGAACTCGACATCGACGTGCCATTTTCGAGATCTGGGTCATGACTTACAAGGTAGGATATCGAGCTCAGCGCTCGCTACTACGCAAGTATTTTACTGCATGGCGGGCCCATGTGATCGAAGCCTTGCAACTTCGCGAGATGGAGCTCCATCTCTTTCGACAAGCAGCAACACAGACAGAATTGCCTCGTATGGTGCTGAACCTTGTATTTACATCCGACTGGGAAGACGAGCGAGCAAAACGACTAGCAGCAAAAGCGGCAGAAGCTGACAAGAAAAAAGAAGTCGCTCCTTCTAGCAAGGCAGCATTTCTGAATGCATTTCTGAGCGCAGCTTTTGGCGACGTGGAGTCTTCGGCTGACAAGGGACGGAGTCGTGTGCATCAGCTACGAACACAACACGTAGCAGCACGTGAAGAAGTTCGCAAGAAAATTGTGCAACACGTTTTTCGACTCTGGAAACGAGTTCACGAATCTAATAAGCGGGTGGGGCTCAATGCTCAATTGTGTCTAAAGCGTGCGGTACGAATGGCCTTCGGAACGCGCCAACGTTGGCCAGCAGAGATATTGTTATCTGTGTTTGAAATCTGGGCTCGATGGGCTAGTTTCAATCGCTGTAGGCGTCTTGGTCTTCCACTACCGCAATTCGCTCAATCGAATCCGCACTGGGATATCTGGTTACACAACTATCAGGAACGTCAAGTGCGGTGCGTCAAGGCATCCGCAAAAGCCCCTGGTGCCCGACTAAGACGATTTTTTTTGCGACTACATGCATTCGCGAAGAAAACTATTCGCGAACGATACGTCTTAGCCCTCGCATCAAAGCATTATGATGTAACTCTCCGACGAAATGTACTTCTCGAGTGGCGTGCCGCAATTGCCGACAGCGCAGCAGAGAAAAAACTCACAAGAGGTGTGATGTTACGAATGCATCGTTATGCAAGTGCCAAACGCAAGCTCCGTCCACTTAAGCAAGCCCTTCACCAACGTCAATGTGAATGGTTTATACGCCGAGCATGGAGGGCTTGGAAAAATGTTCAACTTCACGCATGTTTCAAACGAGAACTCAATCTGTCAAGACTAGAAAATAGTCCTGCATGGCGCTCACGCCTTCATCGTACACTCGATATATGGCGAGATGAACGCAATTCACTTTTGCTTTGGAGAACTTTCGAGGCCTGGACACATTTTGTGCGCAAACGCAAGCTTTTCCTCACACTTCGCTTGCTGTGCACTCGCCTGCAACGAAGAAACTTATTATTTGGTGTATTTAATGCATGGAAAGCTGCGAAATGGGACCGCGTCGATGGTTTCTTAGAAGACGATTTACGTCTGGATGCGTGGGATGCCTACCGTGAACTCTCGGCTTTCTTTCCGATGATGTTTTATGGCAGCTTCTCCGATGCAGGCTCGATTTTTGGTGGACTTCCAAGCAACATGTATAGTGAAAATATGCAGGGAATGAAGAAAAATAACCAGGAGCTCATGCTTTCTGCATCAGGTGATGCCGTACGACATTTTCATGGTCTATTAGTGCGCGATAGTGTTTTGGAAATCCGCAATGCTATTTTACAGACTCGACATCTTGTCAATGCTGTTGACGAGTCTTCAGGAAACACAGCGTTGCATGTAGCTACGCAGATTGAGGAACCTGAAAGGCGTTTTGAAATTGTGTCATTGCTGTTGAGCGAAGGAGCAGCAACATTGAGACGTGTTAATCGACATGGACTCTCTCCAGTCGAACTTGCACCTGATCGTGATACCCGCCTTTTACTTGACAAAGGCATTTTTGCTTTTCACTCACGAAATGTTTTTGACTGTGAGGTCGTAGCTGAATCCACTGGGGAAAATCAACGTTTACTATGGTGCATGGTCTCGCTAATGACCCGAGAATGGGGAATCGGATTGCGAATTCCAGCAAACATAAGAAATGGACAATGGCACAGCACACTGCGTGAGGAATTGTGGTTACGGCAGACGCGAGTTCGGTTTAATCCAAACTCCACGTTCGCACCTGCCGTGTCACGATCCCGTGGCTTTCTGAATGCTCTCAAAACTCGACTGTGTGGTTCTCACCATGATTTCTTGCTTGCTATGCACTCTCATAAACAATCGAGAATTAGTGACCCAGGAATCACACGTGAACAGCGCTATGCGAAATGGGAAGAACAATCAAAGATCAAAATTGTACGAGCTAGTGAGGTTGGAGAATATGCACCTTACGCTCGCTACCTCTTGGCTACGACACTAGACACTGACGCTTGTGAACAGGAGCTCATTCCGAGTTTTGTTGGTCTTCTTTTCTCTCTGGAATTTTCAATAGATGACGTGCTTTCACAGGCATATCGACTTGAGGGAGAGTGCGTAGCCGCTGAAGGCGAGTTATGGAATCTCTATCAGCGTATTCAAAATGCAGAAAAATCCTGGAGTAAGCTGCTTGCTCGAAATGTTCAAACGACATCATTGTCTTCGCCTACTATTGACGTTGGAATGCTGCGACTCTTTTCCAATGATGAGGACGCAGATCTCTTCTTCCGACGAGAAATTTTCCTACTTGAGTTCGCGGAATTCAATAGTAATGATCACGGTGTAAGTTATGATGGCATGAATATTCAACAGGAAGCGCTCACAGTGGAGATTGACATCCATATGATTACGACCAAGCGAAAACTACGAAAGACTGAGAAGAAAATCAAACGTGTCCAAGATCAAATTGACGAGAAAGAAAAAGCATATCGTGAAGCATTGTTTGCATCCACGAGGTATGTCGAGAATATTTGTGTTGCACGTATGGCGCTAGAGCACTCCAACCTTAGAATGGCAAAAACCTTGATAAAATACAACGAAGTGAAAAAAGTAGTGGCACGATTGGAGTACGCGAAGCAAGTCCTACAGAGTGAAGCACAACCATCGATAACAGATGAAACTTGCCCTGTTCCCGATGAATTATCTCCGTATGATGCCTTGTCGATCTCTGAGAGGAAATCTCTGTTGAAAGAAGAGATGGCAAGATATAGACGAATGTTTCAGACGAGAGTCATTCTGGAGCATTCAGCAGCTAACCCGGACACCTTTGACCAATCTAAGATTGAACAACTACCAGAAGCTCTTCATCCACTGCAAAAAGAGGCAGTGGGTAAACTGCATAAACTTTTTGTGATGAATCTGTTGCGTATGTGCTGTTGTTGGCTTGCTGAGAACATGATTGCCATGGAAGAAGCTGATGAAGTAGAAAATTTTACCGACACTGGGAGTGAAGCAAGCGAAGACGAATCAACTCTCACCACTGAACCGACTTGCTCTACAAGGCGGGTGTCACGTATGCTTAGTACTGCTGGAGTCATGTTTGGTGAAGGAATGACTCGACGACGCAGTAGCATTCACAACTCGAGGCGAGTTCTCGAGAATTATCAAGGAAACTCAAGTCTCAACCTCTTTGACCCCGATAATGAGACCATGAGCTCAACGTATGAAGCGAGTGCCACATTGTTGTTTGAAGAAGAGCGGCGTGTAGCTCAAAAGGCTGAACAAACCAGACTCGGCACAAAGAAGGTAGAAGTAATCCCTGCCATTTCCGAGCGCAACCCAGTCACTGGCCTACTTGAGAAGCCCCCAGATCATATTGTGAACATCGATGCGATCAAATGTCCTGAAACAAATGGATCGGAGCCAATAGTGAAAAGCAAAGGCGGTCCTCGCAATCGTAAGAAGGAAGAACTACAGCGTGCTATGATGCATCGTCGACTACAGAATAAACGCAATGACGACGAAGACGATAACTTGGATTCATCGCACGATAGTTTGCTACCAATGGTTCACGGTACCAATCTACACTTTGGAAACTTCGTCGTGGGTAACGGAGTATCAATAAGAGATCACCATTTGCAAGGTACAGGATTTCCCAATGATGTTACCGAATCACATAGTTCGTCTAGTACTGAGGCGATGTGGAAGCGCGGTGGAATAAAGCTCGTCGATATCACTGCCCCAAGTATCAAAGAGGTATTAGCTAAAGCGCACAGGGTAAGTATATCACGAGAGAAGCTTCGATCAGGAAGTCGTCGTCAAGAAGAATCCATGCAAACACCTCCGGAAGCCTCACAAGCACTGGAAGAAGTGCTAGAATCTACGTTGGAACGAAAGAACTCTCAGACGCTCCCGCAGTTGGAAGCACCTGAAAATGAACAAGAGAAGCCTAAGCGAAGTGGATCAATTGGGACAGTGCGTCTTCAACTTGGCTGCGCTACCTCAACTTCTCATCTAATGCCGGTAACGATGTCACTCGCGACGGAACCTGGATCAGAACAAAGTCTCAAAGAAGAGCGATTTCCTAGTTCACATGATGACAATCTCAACGAGCCCCCTTGTGAACAAGAAGTAGAAAACTTGACCACATCAGAACATGAAAACAATACTACCAGCCGACAACATTCAGCACGTTTAGTTCGCACAAGTCGAAAAGAACAAGTTGAGATTGCTGCCCCAAGTTCTCAGCTGGACAACTTAGATCAGGGAGGTGAACTGACCAAGAATGCTTCGAGGGATACAATGGACAACAATGTGGCAAATCTAAACGTACTTTGTGCTGTTGAAGCTCCTACGGATATGAGTGGAGGCAACGAGACTGAATCACTACAAGTTGAAAAGTTTGATCAACTAATACAGTCTCCCGTTGTGGAGATAAGTACATCTCGAACGTCTGAATTGGCCTCAGAACGTTCCAACAGCCGTAAACTAACTGTAGCAGCAGATGATGGTTGTGAGTTGCAAAGTGACTCCCTCGTCAGTTCTATCAACACTTTTGTGAAATGGGAGGAAGCCGCAATTCTTGAAGCTTTCCCACTAGCAGTAACGCCAAACAACCAGTCAAACTATGTTGTTGTTGGAAGTCAGCAGAAATCGATCATCCAAGAGAAAATCGCACTCATATCTCGTGTTGATAACTTTCAAGTTTTAAAGACGAGAGCAGCAGTTGATGAGCTCTCATCAACACAATTCGTTCTGAAAGGAACTACCAATAATGAAAATCTACTGGAGCTGTCGTCTGAAGATACAAACGAGGAGTTTGCCCTTCAAGGAAAGTCGCTCAAGATGTCGAAAAAGCAAAACCAAACACTGCGCAAGAGCAGCACAACGGGGTCAATCAATATTCGCAAATCCCTCACACTTCCGCTGAAACAAGCGGTCGTGAAAGAAGAACTGGACACTATGGACAATTCCAACAACAACTCAACCGATAAAGTTCCTTTGGTTCGACCCATTTCAGTCACGGTAATCACTAAACCGTCAAAACACAAAGTCGAAGTTCCTGAGGTGACCGTAATTGAACCACCACCCGAGTTACCACTTGAGAAGCTTAAAATGTCACCACCCAACCCATTTGTGAAGTTTGACGGCGGGTTGGAGAGTAAAATATGCCATGATGTCTCTACAGACCTGCAGTTGGAAGGCATGGGCTTTACTTGTCATGCGTTTCCAAAGAGTAGCGTGGAAGTTTTCAAATTAGATGGATCCACGAAAGTTGAAACAAATAGGTTTCCCCATGGATATTCGCGTTCACCTCACGTACGAGCACGTCAGAGTCTCTCTTGTCCACCTGAAGCGTCGACGGCATGTGAACTCGTACTGTTAGGAGAACGGGTGAATGCCTCGAAGACTTGTGATACGAATAGGGCGGAGTATACTGGGTTTGAAGACATGACACCGCTATCAAAGGCTGAAAAGGAGAGACTCTGGCAACAGTTTGCTGCTGAGCCACTTTCAACCAGCGTTCAAGACGCTTACACCATTTTGTATCCGCAAACTTATGCAGGATCAGCTACTGAGAGCCAACGTCAACAAGACGTTCGAACTACACAGAACAGCACTTCAGCTACCAAGACAAACTCGTCTATTTCAACGGAACAGTTGAGTGGTTTATCGCTGAGGGTCAATTCAACTAGTCATCCGATACATAAAACCATTGAACTAGACAGGAAGTTCTGGAGTGCTGTTGAGGGGTATCGTGTAATTGGCAGTTCCCCTCTAATTCCGTTAGATGCTGCTACCATTATTCAACGAAGACAAGAGAAGGCCCAAGCTATCTTCGATCAATTCATCGGAGGACGCATATTGGCGTGGCTTGACATGTATTCGAATGAGGTGGCAGACGTACGACGACAGCTTGATAATGCTCCCAAAGGACTATTCGATGAACTTCAGCGCGCTGCAGAACTACAAATTTCTGCAGCTCTCGCAACGCGAAGTATTCGAGGAGAAAAGTCTTAAGTGTGAAATACTATATGGTGTGATCTTAGCTCAAAGCCTCGAGTTTATCGCCAAAGGGCCAAATCAAGAAGTCATACAGGCTAATATTTTTATTAGGTTGGAGCTGCACGACAAACTCAGAAATAAAGTCGACTTCATTTTGAGTTTCGATGCAAGCTGCTGAACAATCTAAAGTGGTAGTCGCGTCTACAGCCTTTAAGCATGAGGTATCTGATAACGACGTAGCACCGACCGAACCTCCTGTCAAAATGTCCATCTTGGAGAAGTTCTTGCTCGTACGAGGACTAAAACAATCGGAAAAGCCCCAACGTCGTGTAGTCAAAACGTTGGCACCGACGAAACTAACGGCACAAGAATTATCGAAAACTTACACGAAGCGCCGACATGGGCAGAAAACTGCAGCTCAACGTGCAGCACTTCGAGAACCAGTGGACATTTTCAGCGACAGCGTGGACGCATATGTCCCCCGAAAGCGAAAACAAGAGTTGATGCATTTGCACAAGGACGAGAACGAAGTGAACGAGGCGTTTTTAGTAGAAACAAGAGCATTGACGTTTGAACGGGAAGTGCTGGATAAGGTTGTGTGTGATCGAGAGGAGAATCGGTTTGAGTTTGAGGAAAAATTATGGCAACTCATCGTAAGGGATCGAGGACTACAGGAAGTTGAAGACGAACAAGACAATCAAGTGAGCACTGACGATCTAGTTGAGATTTATTCGCAAAAGTAGCTATGTGTTTGTTGAATGAGCATGGACCTACATCACTTTCTTGACAGCTTTAGGTTCATAATTCTTGGATGACAGTAATTGCACTATCGACTGCGCGAAGTTACATGCAACTCTGCATTATTCCACTATTGCTCAATGGTGAAAGTAGTGAGCACTTCAAACAGGACATGCTGGAAATGAATACTTCAACCAGCCACCAAGGTTTGTGTCACAAGGTACGCCGACTTGATTCTAGCCATTAACTTCAAGACGACACCAACTGAGCGACTTTGTAACAGCTTACATTGCTAGCCATCGACATTTCACTATACAATTGACTCTTTGACGAGCAAGCCCAATTGAATTCCAGCTATGAACGCTTTGGATCTGACCCAGCTTTTCAACGTCAAGGACAAGGTAGTGATCGTCACTGGCGGCGGTCGCGGAATTGGAAAGATGATTGCCGACGGATTCGTGCAGAACGGAGCAAATGTGTATATTGCATCACGCAATCTCGATGCGTGTCAAGTTACCGCCACTGAACTCAACTCGAAGGGTCCAGGACGCTGTATCCCAGTAAGGACACACATTGATAGCAACCATTTGGATAATTAACTTTCGTTGTCTTTACAGCTACAAGCTGATCTATCAGGCGAGTCTGCTTGTCAAACATTTGCAGAAGAAATCGCTAAGCGCGAAGCTCGAGTTGATGTCCTCGTTAACAACTCGGCAACGGGGTTGGAGACTCACGTCGAGAACACACCTGAATCGGGTGCGTTGTATATCGAGTTGTTCATTTCAAGTATAAATGACGTAGCTTTGTTTGATTTAGCATGGAACGATACTCTATCGCTGAACGTGACGTCGCCCTATCTGCTTACCCGCTTTTTACTCCCGCTTCTGGATGTCGCGGCAACCTCGATGGATGGGGCCCGAGTCATCAACATTGGTTCGATCGCTGGATTTATGCCCCAGAAGATCAATACCATTGCGTATGATACGTCCAAGGCTGCTGTTCACCACATGACTCGTACTCTAGCAGCTAAGCTAGCTCGTCGTCCCAACGGTGGCCACATCCTCGTAAATACCATCGCTCCGGGTTTGATTCCATCGAAAATGACAGAGGGGATCCCGTATGTGACGGGTAAGTCATTCGAGAAGGTGAAACAAGAAGTTCCTACTGAACGGATGGGTGAAGACTCCGACATGGCTGGGGTCGCCATTTTCCTTGCGTCCAAGGCTTCTGGTTGGATTTCTGGCCAAATTATTACGTGTGATGGTGGTATGGTCGGCGGTGCAGAGACTGGAGTTGGTCCGTAACAAAAGGACCTTCTTGCTCGATGGTCGCTTACAACGATGTAAGGAGATGTCATTGTTGCGCATGACGAAACATTGTCGGAAATCAAAATGGCTTTATATGAGCAATTCGGGCTATAGTTTTTTGTCTACAAAGTATGCGTAACTTTGGGTCATGTTGCTATAACTTGTAGTTCAGTCTAGATATTAATAACAGTGCTCGCTATCATTTATCGTCTCCCTAAAATATCTTGCAAGGCAGGTATGTATGGTGGTATTAATAACCTCAACATTGACGCCTCAGAGCAACTAGTTGGACTCCTTACGTGGTCCTCCAAGTAGGAAGTACTGTACGGCGTTTACTAGACCACAGTAGTTGACGGACTGATAGGTGTGTTGGAGGAGGGGAAGGGATGGAGCATCTAACACATCGCGGAGATACAGGTAAGCTGTATTACGTTCTGTATTACACTCGTAATCTACCTATTTACTGGTAAATCCACGCTTGGACTGCTACGGACATACAGTACTGTACTGGTTAGAATGACTTCATTTCGATATTCGCGCCCAAGAACACAAGACCTGTCTAATAACGGTTCATGCGTCTACCGGTATTGGTGTTAGTTGTTGTCGCACTTTTCGCTAGCAGCGGCATTGCTCTGTCGCTGACACCACCATTTTCGAAGACTGATATGAAAACTCGACACCTACGAGTCAATGACGAAACGCCGGATGCTACCGACACGGAAGAGAGGTCGCCAAATGTGGATATCATCCTTAAGGACACGGCTTCAAAAGTAAATAAGGCTACATTCAGAAAGCTGAAATTTGTTGTCTGGAAGTATCTTCTCGGGAAAACCCCACAGGATGCAAGAAAGAAGCTCGGAATGGAGTTGATGGGGCGTGAGGTCTATTCCCACAAAAACTGGAAACAGCTCGTAGATTATCACACTTTCTACGGCAAGGGGCCTTTAGAATACCCCACATCGAAATGATGAGGATTTAAAACGTGCCATATATGGAGTATCTGAGTGATCTTCTCTGGTCTGCCGTACATGAACGTATTCATACGCAAATACTACCAAAACAGTCCCTTTCGTGTTGGTCTCACTTACTGTTGTCTGATCGTACTACAAAGCAAATGAATCTACCCAATCCTGCACGCGAGGGATCCGAAGCACTGACCTCGAGTCACCCTCAATTGGCAAAACCAACTGAAAGATCATGAGCTCCTTAAGCGCGGCAAAGCTCTTTAGTGTCAAGGACAAGGTGGTGATCGTGACAGGTGGCGGCAGGGGCATCGGCAAAATGATCGCGGATGGATTTGTGCAAAACGGTGCCAAAGTGTACATCGCCTCTCGCAATCTCGAAGCCTGTCAGGCCACAGCCGACGAACTAAACACCAGGGGCTCTGGTATTTGCATCGCTGTAAGTGGATTTTGCAATTGAGTTTCTACCTTTCGATATACACTTAATTGTGCTGCATTTACTATCTAGTTGCAAGTGGATTTGACGAGTGAGAACGAATGCAAGGCATTCGCGGACGAAATCATCAAGAGGGAATCGCGTCTTGACGTGCTTATCAACAACTCCGGCGATGGAGCTGACACGCCCGTCGAAAACACACCGGCATCTGGTTCGTTATGATATCTGTTGTTCTCGAGAAACTAGAGCCTTACTGACGTTGTGATTGTTGTGTTTCCAGTTTGGGGACAAACCTTTGCCCTGAACGTGACGCCAGCTTACCTATTAACACGATTTTTGCTGCCACTACTGGATGTTGCTGCTCTTTCGAACGACGCAGCTCGTGTCATCAACGTTGGATCAATTGGGGGATTGGTACCCCAGAAGGTCAATACGATGGTGTACGATACGTCCAAAGCTGCGTTGCACCACCTCACTCGCGTCCTGGCAGCAAAACTCGCTCGTCGCCCGAATGGTGGCCACATTCTTGTGAATGCCATTACACCAGGATACGTTCCGTCGAGACTGACTGAGGGTGTCGCGTACGTGACGGGTAAACCTTTTGAAGAGATTAGCCAAGCAATTCCTATTGGGAGAATGGGTGAGGCCTCGGATATGGCTGGGTTGGCTATCTTCTTGGCGTCGAAGGCGTCTGGTTGGATTTCCGGACAGGTCATCACAAGTGACGGCGGTATGATTGGTGCTGCTGAGACTGGTGTGGGTCCATCCAAGTTGTAGGCGATCTGAATGTGCGGATCAAGAATTTGATCAATTCCTCGACAAGTTTAACATCGTTCTTCAGTTCGGCCGACTTTGATAAGTGTATGCTATCGCTATCAGAGTTTCTTGCCGATGCCATCTTCTTTAGGGCTTCACTGCGCGGTGTTCATTGGAACGAAGATAGGATGTCGTTAGAAACTAAATGATATCAATGTGCTACCTTACTAAAACACGAAGATGACCTACTTTGTGAATAAAACACATACTGTTGTCAGCATTCACGTCTTCATCACAGCCGTACAATCTCAGAATCAACTACGTATCTTACTTCATCCCCACTGTAAGACCACGTAATAACTTAGGTGCGATGACAAGTTAACTTAAACATGTAGCTTCATGTCTTTAATACCCCTCATTCTCCCTTTCTGATCTGTGCTGCTTACTGTTATGTCGTAACTTCGTTTTATAGTAACATAGTGATCGGACTCACTGCAGTATACGCAAACCAAAAACTTGCACTGATATCCTGTATTACCAACTACCCCAAAAACCAGTACTTGCTAACGTCGACGTGGTACACAAATATGTACGTAGTCCACACAACATTGAAGTTCCCAAAAACTGTTTACGATGCATACTCTATTTGACACATCAAATTTCACAATCGAATTTGCCTCTTCGTGCGCAAGTTAATCAAGTTATGAGCTCGCTGAATCGTAGCAACCTCTTCGACGTCAAGGACAAAGTGGTCGTCATCACGGGCGGCGGCCGCGGCATCGGCAAGATGATGGCCGACGGCTTCGTGCAGAACGGGGCCAAAGTCTACATCGCATCTCGTCGTCTCGACGCCTGTGAAGCCACCGCCAAGGAGCTTAACGCTAAGGGACCTGGCAAGTGCATCCCGGTAATGACCAATATCTGTTACAATAACAATATGTTACTAACCGTGTCATTACCAGCTGGAAGCCAATCTATTGAGCGAAAATGGCTGCAAGGAGCTGGCTGAGCAGATCGCCAAGAAGGAGAAAAAGGTGGACGTGCTCATCAACAACTCGGGCGTCTCATGGGGTGGAGACTTCGACCACCACCCAGAGGCGGCTTGGAACAAGGTCTTAACGGTTAATGTTACATCACCCTTCCACTTGACCAAGTTCCTGTTGCCACTGCTGGACGCCGCCGCCACGTCGTCGGATGCTGCTCGTGTCATCAACATTGGCTCAGTGGCGGGTCTCAGGCCCCAGCAGATCGACACGATTGCCTATGACACGTCCAAGGCTGCTATCCACCACATGACTCGCGTGCTGGCAGCCAAATTGGCGCGTCGTCCGAATGGTGGCCACATTCTCGTGAATGCCATTGCTCCAGGTCTCGTGCCATCCAAAATGTCCAAGGGCATTTCAGTTGTCACAGGACTTGGGATGGACGACCTTGCTACGGGCATCCCGATTGAGCGGTTTGGAAAGGACTCGGACATGGCGGGACTGGCTATTTTCCTATCGTCCAAGGCGTCGGGATGGATCACTGGCATGGTCATCGCCTCGGATGGTGGGCAAGTGTACACGATGGAAACTGGTGTGGGCCCGTCGAAGCTGTAGACGGAAGGTGTTGAGATGATGGGTTCATGATTTTTAATGTGAGCTCAAAATGGTACTTCTACGATTGCTGTTTAATTGCGAACTAGGAATTAGCACATCGTAACCTCAATCTGTAACGTAGTTAATTTGACCGAGGCTACCTGTGAGTCACGTACCTTCGAACACTCCTCGTCATCACCAACCGATGGAAGAATTAATATTTGTAGCTGAAAGCCGCTGTCGGCACCAAATTCAGTTTGAGTTTCCTGCTTACATGTATCGACTGTAGAGAAGAGTCACAGTGAACTTGAAGGCAACTTTTCTACTACAGCACAAATATATTATACTACTATGTTGCAGCAGAACCTACATGTAGTAGATGGAAGAACTACAAGCCATTTTTTCATGAGTATTTTCGACATTCCATGTACATATCGTACTTCAGTAATAATGCATGCTTGTAGAGTAAAATCTGTGTACTGCTAGTAGTACAATACTCAATGGCAAATCATAAGCAATTTAAGATATCATGGTCACTGTTCACCCGCGATCAATTCTCTTTTCCATACCAAATACGACGTTCTAGAAAGCTTGCTACATGCATGCAGATTGCCCACAACGACCAAATTCTGCTTTACGTGCACAGTGCAATGGACTTCATTTTCCGAGGACCTCAAATTCTACATAGTTATTGTACGTTGACAATAGATACCACATCGTTTGTGTAATACAGACTGTTTGGTCCCCACAAGATAGGTAATGGTTTCTTCGTCAATAGAGATTCGCATTGACACAGCAACTGTTCATGATACTATTGTAAACTGTCAATCACTGTCATCAATAAAACAATGTTACTGACAGTGCTGTCGCTGCGCATTTTCTAGATAAAGTGCCACTTCTCAAATTTACGACATACTCCGAATCACGCGCTTCCATTCCATCGTCTTGGTGATGTACTCGCCATCGGCCAGCCAGTTCCAAGCAAACTAATCAGGAGCTGGTTGATTTTGGCACGTTGCACAAACATCGCACAAATGCCAGCGATAACGATGTGGTTGATCAGGACCACTAAATGTGTTAATGATGGAACCATCGCAAATGATCAAGAGGCAACAAAGTGGAAGTTGCAGTTTGATTTCCGAAAAGCAATTGGCAAGACGCCATTCAAACTAGTTTACAAGTTATAATACAGTCCAGAGTCACACTATTGATTGGATAAAATTGAGCAGGGAAGATGGCTTCAATGCGCTTGGACGAGTTGTTGCTGTGTCGATGGGACCTCGCAGCATCTGCAGGTGCGTGTACTGCGAGATTAATGACATTTGCCAGGGACTGAATGCACCCAACAGGCGTTATGCACACGGATGTGAACGACACGATGCGTCGTGGAATCCCTGGAGACTTGGGCCTCGTTATTCAGTGGAACCCTAATCATCTCAAGGTGACGAAGCTCCTGATACACCATTTATACTACTGTATGAGAGTAGTGCTAACAATTGCTTTGTGTGGGGTTATAGAGTAAACGACCTGTGGATAAAGAGCTACTGAAGGCCTGTATTGAGGAAAATGCTACCAGGAAACAAAAAACGACGGGGTTCAACTTCACCAAAGCAAAGTAACCACTACAATACCGATGTCGATCAAGGAAATACCTATTAATTTATTTACTTTGGGAGTATGTAGGAGAGCTGAATTTCTCAGTGGTTTACGCTTTGTGGTTCGCGAGGAACATCTTCCATGTGTACAAGTTTTAGAAATGGGAGAAGACGAAGACACGAATGAGGTTGAGCATTTCGTACTCGTTAATGTGGCTCCATTGGTACGAAAATCATTTGTGTGCTTTATCAAGGTGTCGTCTAATGGTGTTACACTTATGCAGGTTCGTGGCCACGTGTTGTTCGTGCTCGAGTTAAATCTCGTAAAGCCACAGATAATGACGCGCAACTTCCTGTTGTACGCCCTTAGTATCTCGCAGGCAATGCAGCGCAAAGATTTCGCTCTAGGTTTGTTTCACACTTACCAGATCCAAACAAATATTTAGATTGATTACTGATCTTACTACTGATGATGCTCTAAAGGGTTCAACAGTGCGGGAGCGTGGTCATCCGTGAATCACTTCCACCTGCAAGGATATTTTTTTCCTTCTGTTGAAGGTAAAGCGAATACGAATTTTCCTGTTGCAGCTCAGCCGAGAGACGAACTATTTCGTGTCGCTGGGGCAATCGTGAACATCATTCCGAGTTGGAAGACAACTTGTTACGTCGTTGAGCCTAAGAATGTAGCTCAACACGTCGCTCATGTCGTGGAGGTTGCGTGGACTCTAGTGGAGATACTGCAGTCTCAAAGAACCCCACACAACCTTGTCATCGTTGACAAGGTGGTGTTCATCTTTCCGCGTCAACCGCAATGCGAGAACGGAGGTGACTTGCTCGGTGAAAAAACGTCAGGTGACGCGGTGCCTGTTGGTCGTCTGCGCATCGCTGTAGCCGAACTCTCAGGACTCGTCATTGCTGGAGACAGCATAGCCTACAACAATCTCACCGAGGAAATGTTCAACGAGATTCTAGAAAAAGAAGTCTCCCTTTCTACTGTAAGTGCCCGATATTATTGAGCAACTGTACGCTGTTCTAACTATTCTATGACGTGACTATGCGCTAGGATGAGGATGCAGCTCTCGTAGCAGAATGGAAAGCGAAAATCGACATAAATGAGAAATAATATCCACCAAGAAATGTCAAGCCTAACGATTCCTCGTGTACATATTGGGTTCTGTATTTTTGGCTGGAGTTTGTTTTGGACAGTTCTCTTAATGTGCTCATAAAAACTGCTGATGGGTTCTGGTTGCAGTTCTTTCGGTGGTAGCAGTGCATCATTCGACCCTAAAGTGATCTCTGTTAAGCACTTCGAGATTCATAGAATCGTCGGTCAAGGTGGTTTCGGCAAGGTGAATGCTGTCCTACGCAAGAAGACAACTTCAACTAAATGGCTCGCTATGAAAACGCTGTCGAAGGCAACCGTGATTAACCGAAATTGCGTTAGCATGATCTGGAACGAGCGGAATCTGTTAACTCAAGTCCGCAGTCCTTTGATTGTTCGGATGCACCATACATTTCAAGACACATATAGTTGCTATGTCGTCATGGACTTGCTGCTAGGTGGAGACCTTAAGTATCACCTCGGGTTTACACACAAAGACGGCTTCTCGGAGAAGGATGTCATGTTCTATACAGCTGGGATTCTGTTGTCGCTGGAATATTTGCATGATCTCAAAATCTTGCATCGTGATGTGAAACCAGAAAATGTCATCCTTGACGAGAAAGGTTATCCTCGACTTACGGACTTAGGTATTTCGGTACAAACACCCAGCTTACGCTTTCAAAGCCGTAGTGGTACGATCGCGTACATGGCTCCTGAAATTTTCCTCGGCTCGACTGAGCATGGCACACCTTCTGACTTTTTCAGTCTGGGAGTTCTAACGTATGAGCTATTATTTAGACGACGACCTTGGGATGGAGGAGTGCGAAATCAACTTGAAAAGTGTCCAAATAGTATAAAATGCTTTACTGAAAGCGTATACGACACTTATTACCCGATAGAACTCTTAGATGGTACATCTGGTCTGAACGCTAAGTTATCGCAAAATTGCCGCTCATTTCTGCGAGGATTACTCCATCCGATAGAGTCGGAACGGCTAGGTTCGGGTCCGGATGGAATTACAGAGATCAAGAAACACGAATGGCTTCGAAACTTTGACTGGGATGGATATCTCACACACACCCTTACTCCACCCTTTGTCCCTGCAGTCGATGAGAATAACGCAAACTGCAATACTGCTGCTCAGGATTTCGACGACGTACTCAATATGAATTTGCGAGGGGAGCGAATTTCAGCAGAGGACCAGCAAAAGTTTGTGGGCTTCGAGTTCAACGTCGACGCCAACAACCCTGTCACGATATAAAATCTATTGTTCTGCTCTACTCCATTTCTTGCTCCCTAGTCCTTGTGTCGGAGACTAGTAAGTTCTCTATCGATCCCTTCTAAAGCTTCTAACCCCTTCGATCGGATGGGGAGGAATCGGTTGTTCGCAAGAATTAGTGGGTTATCGCAAGTAGGAATGTCAGGGTTGATCCGGATTAGTGTCGCCTGAGGTAGACCACATCCCTCAATTACGTCTGCAACAACCATTTCGGTCTCTCTCCGGACGGAAGGCACCTAAAGGATAGAAGGCATCAAAGGATAAGTACGTGTTCCAGTCATCTGAGCTTCGCAAAGCAAGTTCGACGAACCCGTGTCCCACAGCCAATTTCAAGTACGACCAGATTGAGAGTTGGGTCTTCTTGAAGCATCTGAATAAATACAGATAGAACGATTATATATCATGTTAATTATGCCTGTACAGCTATTTATTTTCAATTTTTGTCTGACGTACCAGTTCCATCACGGACTCCCACGCAACATAGCCATTCTGCCACAGCAATACTCGCTCAATAATAGTACGAAATACTAGCAATATCGTTCAAGTACCTCTTCCGATGTGTTTGCAATCCACTGCCTGTCATGAAACATCAGCACATTTGGCCGTCCTTTGCCTCCACACTCAGGGCACGTTGTCGCATCAGCACCTGAAGCTTTCATGGTTGTCACATCCAACTCAAAACGGAAATCGACAGGCAGTTTCCAGATCTTTTCACATGGCTCTCTAGCTCCAGTCTCAACGTCTCCAGCACACTGCCACGTTTCGACACTGCCATGTAGCTCATACACCTCCTTGCTGTCAAAGTCGCGCTTAAAATGCGAGTCCACCTAAAACGATACTCGAGTCAATAACACATTCATTGACCTGACAACCAACAGAACCCCGTACATTAGACGTGTAGATGAAGAACGGGTCGCTGGTCACTGAATCAATTGACACTCCTGTTGGCAGAGCTTCGCACTGCTTGAGGCGATCAAAAGTTGCTCGGAAACGCGATCTCGTGTCATGTGCACCATTTCCAGTGCTAAAGCTGCTTTTGTCGCGAATTGCATTCCTCCACTTGAGCAAAATCTGATACCCTCGATGATGTTTTGTGTCTCGGTAAGAATTGGTGCAGCTTCCCCAGAACCCATAAAAAAGGTCCTCATCCTGTTCCAACATGTATGGATCGCATAGATCTTGGTACTCCACACCCATTTTTTCGTAAGCATCCACCCTGGCGATGTCTCTGGGGAACGTCAAACAAAAGTTACAAAAATTACACTTAACGATGTTGGAATAGTTTACACACGCGTAAACTGGTAACGAGGAATCCGCGGAGAATCCTGCACCCGTGGCAATCAAGAGAAAGTCGGCAGCATCGAGTTTCTCTGTGTGGAGCGAAGTGTTAGAGTGATTCTAGTGATCTACAGCGAGTACACGCACCTGCTGCTGTGCGCCAGGCTTGCTGCAGGTTGCTCGCCATGACCGTGGTAGAATGGACAGGGTTTTCAGCCAATGAAAATGACGAATGCTCTTCATTGGCCGAGAATAGTCAAAACTTTGGTAATGAAAAAATGCCGGTGGTGGTATTGTGGGTTCTACTCAAAATTTTCAAGGCCGATTGGTCGAGCTCAATCGCCCGACCAATCGATCCCCTGCTAAAACGCATACGATGTGCAACATGGGAGGGTTTCCGGCGGAAACTTTCCGCAGTCTTCAAGATGGCGTCGAGGTCACCAGTGCAAGCATCCCAAGAACGAGTCCGATTGTCGCCGTATCCAGAGCGACGACGCAGCCCAGTCAAAACTGAGGTCTATCGGCCGGTGACCTCCAACATCTATCGCCTGGTCGTGCAACCAATTGTCAAGGGCACTGTAGACGAGCGCGACACCTCCGGAAACGAGCTTGATCCTTTCGTAGCTGGTGGAGCTTCGTTTCAGGAAATACTGGAGAAGCTTTGGGAGCAATTCAGCCCTCATGTGAAAGGACGGACAGTCAAAGTTGATGGTGCTTGGGCTCTTGAGCCTGCAACTATTTTCGGTTGGACTAAGTTCATGACATTCAAAGTGAAGAAGCACATCATCGATAGCGAGAAATCGGAGCAAGACTGGAAGATTTGGGTTCAATCAATGCAGGACAAGACCGTCAAGCTTCTCATCTATGACTATGGCGTTGGGCTTGGAGGAAGCAAGACCGCCAAGCTTTCCTGAAGGACTGCATCCGACCTACTGACACAGACCGGGCTGGTGCAGCTGCTGAAGTCACGCTTCGCGAGACTGTATGCCGACTACAGGACTTCTGGGGCCCAACCTACGACGGAGAAGCTGTTGTTTGGCGTATGTGGGCGAATGAAGTGACTCGCAGTCTCGATCGCACCACATGGGATGACGCGATACGAGCACCACCTCCTCCACGCATCTTGCGGCTCTTAAGAGCAAGTGACTCCCAGATGCAGGAGCATATTGGTGACCGTAACCGATCAACTCGTATGGTGGTCGACTGTGTTAACGCCACGATTGCTGAGGTTCGGAAGCTCCGTCATGACTGGGAGTCTTTTGGACGCCGTTTCGAAACTTTTGAAGAGTTTCTTCAAGGTCGCAAGTCCCAAGCGGAGTCCTTCCTCCACCACATCGACCTGCCAAATCCTAGTGAAATACGAGACCCGATGGAGAACATGGAGAACATTGAAGATGTTGAGCATCAGTGATCCAAGATAATTTACGTTCCTGACCAACGTAAATCGCGCTACTCGTCACTATCAAGACCATTAACTAAATGAAATCCCAAAAAGTCTTCGTCCGTTGACTCCTCCTCTTCCTCCGTTGGGCTTTGCCATATGTCTGGAACTGGTCGTGTCTCCGATGACAATGGTCCTGCAGGATTGAATGCGCCCTCAACAATCCAGCCGCAATGCTCAAACACACGGGTCATGTTGAAGTTTTCAAAGCGCCGGAACGTTTCGACAATGAACGGTATCAAATCACGATCACTCGACTCCACGTAATAGCGTTGGACGCTTTCTTTGCGTAGCCAAATAGGAATTCAATGGGGTTGAAGAACGGGCAATATGCAGGAAGAAATATCGGTATGATTCCGATGCTTCTAAGGTAGTGTACGATTTCAGGGTGGCGGTGGATAGACGCTCCGTCTAATATCCAAACCGAGTTAGAACTCGGGTAAGGACCAACGCCCGCTCTCTTAGAGTACGCAAAATCTTGGCAGCATCTGACAAATTCCATGCGATCGAATGTTCCTACAGTGTCGTAGTAGTCGATAATGCCATTAACTCCAATGAAAGCAAGAAGCGAAACCCTGGGCTTTCGTTGAAACTCGCCGCGAATAGCCACTTTCTTGCCCCAAAGGGTGTATCCCCGCTTCCTCAACATTCCCCTGTTGTCGAAGGACACCTCGTCTAGAAAAACAATGTTATGGTGGTTCCAACTGATGTGGCTGAGCTCTTCAGCAAATCGACAAATATCGCGCTCTTTTATATGGATAGCGCGGTGTTCCAGGACTTTCCAAGTGAGGCCAAAGTCGTGGATAATTCTCCACCCTGATGTCTTGGATATGCTGAGCTGAAATTGCTGGCGGAATGCATCTTGTGCCTCATTTAAATAAGCCAAAGGTCTCTGCTCAAAAACTTCTCGTAGCCACACTCGTTGTTGCTGAGAGAACTTCCTGTCTGACCTACTTGTAGCGCGTTGGTACGTCCCTGTTTCCTCGTAAACGTGAATCCAATTGCTAATAGTTTGTGTTGTCTTGGAGTAAATCTTTGCCAAGTCTTTTCTTGAGTATCCGAGGTAATAGTAGCCGTACAAGCAGTGAAACACTGTATTGGGGTGGGCATGCTGCCGAGTAGCTGCGATTTCCATCTTGGGAGCTTCACAACCACTTCTAGAAACCCCCGGGGACGACAAAAGAGATCCACTAGACACGCTACGAGACCACCACACACGCCACGAGACCACCACACACGTTACGAAAGAACTACCGCAGCGAGAGGTACGGTGTCAATTCTGACCTATGAGAGATCCCTGTTGATTGCTTGGTCGATTTCACGAATCGCCCCTGTTGATAAAATATAGCCGGAATTCACAATACGGAAATATCCGCCAACACTGACCACCATCCTCCATAGTAAATCAGGTGTCTGGGTCGTGAATAGACACCTTTTAGGACGACAATATGCACGAAATGATCGTCCGTAGACACAACCAGACTTCGATAGACACGATGATCCCAGATTGGGCACCAGCAGACAGATTTGTGGTCATTCGTAGACACACCTGATAGACAGACTTTTCTATCCTGTAGAAAAGCCAGAGGTGACACACTTGCGTCAAGCGAGCGGGGTCCTCTATTATTCTAGGCGTTTAAAGGAGACTACAACGAGTTTAAAGGGGTCATTAAATCATGTTGATTATACCGTCTGAAAGTGACAAAACAGTGATTCTCCTTGCCGAACTTGAAGTCTGGAGAACGGATCAGACTTTGATATTTAAGCCTTATTCTTGATCTAGCGACTAATTCTTGATCCGTACGTATACTTATTTTATGTATACTGTCAAATGAAATATTACGGGACGGCCTGTCATTGCTGTACTGGAACAACAGTACAGTAACATTGCGCGGAGTACAACCGCAGACCGTTTAGTACTGTAAGTGGTCTGTGCACCAGTCGATTGCAGTTTTCGAATGGGTGAATTTGTCAGGTAAATCTAATCTTCCACTAGTGGGTAACCAGCACTCGGAGGTTTGCTCTCTACATCACTTGTAGCCGTCAAACACTAGCCAAAAATCACTGACAAGACAATTACACGAAGCCATTCAGTATGCCACTTTCACAAACCTGGTTAAAGCTGAGAGAATTCCAAACCGAGGACGAATTCGTGAAATACCGCTGGGAAGCTTTTTGTTGCTCTGTCGTGCGTGGGGTGAGATCGTTTCCTTGTGCCATTTGCCCCGCTGATCACGAGATGGTTGAACGACACCTACACTGCAAAAGTGAAACTTGTGAGAATACTAGAAGCTCTGCAAAATGTCCTGTTTGCTGGAAAGTACGTCACTGCCCAACCGTGTCCACTTGGTTCCGTCTCAGCAACGGAACCACCCATCTTCGTGGTGACATGGGATGTGACGTTCCTCCCCGTCCTAAGGTGACCCCAGAAATGAAAGCGTTTATCCACCGAATGGACGAAATGCTGTCACTCCCCAATTGATATGGAGCAATTTGTTACGAGCTCCCGATATTCCAACCCCAGTGCTAGGCTATCCTTCCTACGCTCAAGTTCAGAGGAGCGTTAAGCACCTTCGATGGACACAAGGGACAAAAACTCTATTCAACGGGTAAAGGACATTGTGCACCTCAAGGAATTTAAGACCGGAATTGACCCAAGTACCGCATTCGTGTTTAGCAACCGTGAGGATGGCGATGAATTCCCGTTTGTCGGAAATGGGGAAGACGAGCAACCTCTGATTTTGGGAATAACAACCTTAAAGCTTCTCCGCAACATTTTGGTCCTTCAACAAAAGGAACCATTTTTGCTTTCCACCTGGATGCAACTATTAAGCTCAGCGATCTTGGCTATCCAGTAATTACTTGTGGGTTCACTGACAAACGTCGTACCTACCAGCTCGGTGCTTTATTTATTGTTAGCCAGCGAACGGAAAGAGACTATTACCAAGCAATCAGATCCTTTGTAAAACAATTCCAGAAGCACATGAAATCACAACTAAGAGTTGACGCTGTGATGAGCGATGCAGAATCTGGACAGATGAAAGCCTTGAGAAATATTGCCGGCTTCGAAAAATCTACACACTTAATGTGCTTTTTTCATGTGCTCTACAATATTCGAAAACATATTCGACACTTACCAGATTCATTGCGAGTGGTAGTGTACCGCGGAATTCTAGACATGCACTACGCATTAAGTGAAGGCGATTTGGTTTCGATATGGAATTGCGTGGAGAGCGAATGGAGAAGCGATACTCGCCTGTGGTCCTTCACAAACTATTTCTACACTCAGTGGCTTTGTAGCAGCTTTTGGCGTTGGCAGATTTATCATTCGCCAGGTGGGTTTGCTACAGCCAATAACCCTTGTGAGGTTTTTAACGCGAGTATCAAGCGATATACCTTGAGAAAGGCTGTAGACACAAGGCGTTTAATTTTGAAACTACTGACAATTGCAGAAGATTCATCTATGGTAATAGAGTGCCCAAGTACTACTATGCGACCGACCCCTCCGCAAGATGCTAAGAAACTAGCCAAAGTCCTCGTATCGTCAGAGCGGGTTGCAGTATTTTCTACAAACAACGAATTTGTTGTACGGGTTTGTTATCTTGGTGACCAAGATGGCAATGGCGAAATGAATCATAACATTACCAGTCTTGATGGTGATCGGATTTTTGATATTGGTCAAGGTGGAGGAAATACTTTTCTGGAATGTCTGACCGATATTGAGAAAAAGGTGGCTTGTTCTTTCTACCGTAGGGCGGTTAAGTGGTCTGTTCGGTGAGCACATCATGTTGGTATGCCAAGCGACGGATGGATTGTGTGTGTTAACACAGTCGAGTGCTCATGTCCATACTATAACAAGTTCCTTTCATGTGCCCACGTAATTTGTGGGCGTATGGCTTTTGGTCTCAGGATGCCAGGAGTTGGTGGTCTGCATTTAAAATTTAAAGACCGACGGGTTCGACGCAATAACCCGCGTGGACTTAAAAATCCGGCTCGCCTGGTACTGCATAACGTACCTTCGACTGATTTGCATAATCCTTTCACAGGTCAATGTGGGGACTCTTTATCACCGTCGTTCGGTATTGTGAGCTCATCACTTCAAGCGTTTCTCCACGATGGACCAGAAGGGAACTCTGATGGAATCAACACAATGACCCAAACTCTCGCGAACGACACTAGCCTAGTCAATGACGCTAGCCTTGCCCAGAGTTGCTTTCAGTCGAGTGCTTCAACAAGCGGCACCAGGTATGATATATCGTCAATACTATCACCGTCAACGCCATCATTCCCCCGCTCTGAACACGGATCGTCACCTGCGTCAGACAACTACCTAGTCCCTCAACATCACCTCCCCATTTTCAGGGAGGATGGCCGACCGCCGCTCGCTTCTCACGCATTAGACGTCCAATATTTGCTCAGGTAAATAGCTGATATTGCTGGTAACCATTTATACTATCGTCGTAGATTCATTTACTGCCGCTGTCATGTCCATTAGCACCAAATAATGCGAAAACAACACCAAATGTCGCCCGTACCGAGTTATCAGAGCAATACGACTTCTAGTAACTCGTGACATGACGATCTATTCACTGCACGTTTATTTCGATTTCAAAACCGAGTCTCCACGATCTGCTGCCTTTTGCTGTGATCCTTCATTGCCGTAACGTTGGCGAGCTAACTCGATATCGTGGTTGCTGCGCTTTCTCAGGTATGCTTCGTGACGTGGTTTGCGACGTTTTATCTGCTCTTCACCCAACTGCGCCGTATAGGAATCCAAAGCGCGGTTCAGAACCATCGAGTCCGACGCACCACATATCTCCTCCATTGTATGACGTACGCAACGTTGCAGAATTTCTACCTCATCATCAGGATACTCTTCGTCGCTGTCACTAAAATTCCTTTGCCAGAACTTGGCATGCATAGCCTTTCCCGGTCGACTACGAAGAAACGATTCCTCGTTCAGCTGTCGATTATTCTTGGATATATCTGTGCGTAACCATGCGTAGGCCTTGGCCTTAGGCGTTCCATGTTTCCAGCAATACACCCAAAACTCGCTTTCCATCGTGCTAGATTAAACCGATCGAAATCTGCAAGTGAATGGTGCACAGACCACTTACAGTACTAAACGGTCTGTATATATACTCCGCGCAATGTTACGTTACTGTTGTTCCAGTACAGTAATGATAGTGGCCGTACCGTAATATTTCATTTGCCAGTGTATAAATAAAATCAGTATACGTACGGATCAAGAATTAGTCGCTGGATCAAGAATTAGTCGCTGGACCAGAAACACTTCATTAAGTTCGAATCCCGCCATCTGATTCCTAGTTTGAGTGGCTCAAAATTGCCAGAACACAAGTTAGGCTCAAGGATGTCCAAGGGCGCTTCTAAAATGCAGAGGAGTGAGAAAGAGCGAATTGCTCTCCTCATGCGTTGGAAGGAGCATCTAGAATGGAAAACAATTGAGGTTGCTGCTCTACGCCTAGGCGTACTCCCTAGAACTCTTAGCGACTGGAAGAGACTATACTGGAATAAGTTGGAAGATATGACAGGATCCGACCGGATTCGCGCGAAAGGTGGTGGTCGGCCTCGAAAATGAAGCCTTACGAAGACACGGTGTTTCGCTTTTACAGGGGATGCCTTCGTGATAAAGGGGAGTGCAGGGTAAATGATATTGTAAGGTTTTGCAGAAACCTGGACGAATTTGTGACAGATAAGCCAATTGTTAAGAGCCAACGCAGTTGGGCTCGGGAATTTATCAAATTCTATTCCAGTGAGGAATATTCGGACAATATTGCTGCTGGTGACAGCAATACTCCTGGGGGTGACCACACTATTGCTGCTGGTGACAGCAATATTGCTGGGAGTGACGACAATATTGCTGGGAGTGACGACAATGCTGCTGGTGACGACAACAATTGTGCTGGTGACGACAATAATAGTGCTGGTGACGACAACATTTTTGGGAGTGACGACAATATTGCTACTGGTGACAGCAATAATGGTACTACTGGTGATGGCTGTTACGGTTGCAATTTTGCTTTGTTTCGTTATGATGAATTTTCGAACGATTCCGATGGAAGTCTGTTCGAACCAGACCTCAACGTGAATGAATCTATGAATGACCGATCTCGACATTTTATTCAGAAAGCGATTTCCTAAAGAACAAATGGTTCTTCAATGGTCTAATAAGTCTGAATATATTGCTATTTTTCCAGATGACTTGATTCTTTTTTACCTGGAAAATATTTGACGGAGACAGCAATGGATTACTATATTCACCGTTTCATACCACGAGCAAGTAATTTGGTGTTTGTGTGTGCAACAACTTTATTTAAGCAAATGGAACTATCGTGGACTGAAAAAATGTAGAGAAGCAATTTGAACGGCTCCAGGGTACCTGTCGGCAAATCAAATGGGGGCTGTACCCATTTGTTTTTGTGCCATTGTCTGGATATAATCACTGGAGTTTTGCGATAGTTGAAATGCACTTCAACCTGGTGAAACATATATATATATACCATATCAATTCAATGCCAGGTGCACACGACTCTGACTACATATTTGAAGTGCTCCGATGGAATCTCAGTCATGAGCGCAAACTCCACGCACCAAATTTAATACCATTTCCATGGATATGCAAGGTTTTTATCACAAAACCGCACCAGTCCAATAGCGTAGACTGTGGTCTTTACGTGTTACACTACATGGAGAAAGTTGCGAAGGCAATTGTGGAATTGTTCCATGCAAGAAAGGCTCCTAGATGTATTCGCGAGGTTCTACCAGAATGGACACAAGGAAACTTCGGTAGTCGTGGTTCAGATACACTACGTGCATCTATTTACCAGCACTTAGTAGCAGCTGCCGACAGGCAAACAAAAAAGTAGGCTACGTAGGAATTTTGTACAGCTTCAATTCATGTTTCCATTTCCGTGTTGTTAACCAACGTCGAACCTATTAAAGATTCTCGCGTCTGTCGTTTCCAAAGGATGTTGATAACAAAATGTGGACCAGAGACAAGTGTGCAAGTGTCTACTGGTGATCAAGTCGTCTGTCTATTGTTGTTCAAATCCTTGTCTACTGCCGGCTTTTACTCGTAAATCAGAGTCGACGAGAAAATACGCCAGAAGCAAATAAGGATCCCATTGGTCAAAACTTCGATCTTTATTCTAGAAAAGGGCATTTGAAAAAGAGAAAGAACATTATAAAATGTTTATTGCTGAACTTAGTCTACCTACAAAATTTTTACTACCTCAAACTCACGAGGAATTGCTTTCTTAAAACTACTGCGGACAATTTTTCGGAGATACTCTCCCAAGCCATAATAGAGCACTTTATGATGTCCATGCGCTTTTCCTTCGCCGTTTTCGGGCTTGGGCCATTTTGACGTATCCATGTGCTTCTCAAAACATCTTTAGGGGACCCATAACGCCAACATCTAGTGACTGGCAGGTTGAGGTGCTGTTGGGAGGCAAAGGAAACACCACTGAATTAGCTTTTTCAGCCAAGACTTGCTGTCGTCCGCTGACACATGGCAATCGAAGTTGTCAGCGATCATGACAGCAGGTCCATCCAGCTCCTGAGGCAGCACCTCATCGGCGTAAAAAGTCCCAACCTCTAGCATCCATCCATGCGTTTTCTTAGACGCAATAGTAGTGCCCCAATGAGTATGTTTTGAGCTCGTTTTTTTGATATCCCCACCAGGGACACCCTTTATGATGAATAGAATGGGAAGTTTTTTCCTGTAAAAGCAATTAGTTAGAATATACAAAACTTGATCAAAAAATCATATTACCGTCAGCGCGAACCGTCATTACGGCTGTCATTCGGCCTGGGTGTTTTTTCAATCCCGTCACACACGCCGAGTTGGGTTTTCCTTTTCCTGCCCACCCTTTTTAAGGGCCATCTCATAATAAATGGAAGTTTCATCCATATTGTAGATTTCATGTAAGGGATATTCCAGTGATGGCCCCAGAAATCCAACGCATTTAATAATAAGCCAGCATTTAATTTACTTGTAAGCGCTACCTGCGAAGTAAAACCGTCTAAGAAATAATAAAATCAGTTTAGAAATTAGTTTGACATTACTCGATATTAACTTACCGTTTTGCAAACGTATGGCACAATTTCATGAGTGCTTTTTGACCACTGTCTTCACTCTTCTTCGTCCGTAAATATTCCGTTAACCATGCGTGTTGGAAAGTTTTTATGTATTCGATCAACATCCGCGTTGTTACGACCTTACATATTAAAAACAATAAATACTTAACATTCAAGATATACAATTGGTAAAAACTTACGTTGTTGTCTCTGCGCTCACCTTTCACATACAAAACCAAAGCGTGTGAAAAGGGGATAATTTCCTTTCTCCCCTGCCCTTTAATAGTTTTGCTCTTCTGAGAACAACCAAAGCTTTCAATCTTGTCCTTGTTGGTGATCCAAGCACGCACTGTCCATCTAGGAACATTGCTTTCCTTTATAGCTGCATCGATTCCTATTTCGTAAACACGCGCTAGTACTTGACGCTTAAACTGCATTTTATAAGAGCGTTTGACGCGCATCTTTCAGACTTTGAAAAATGTGCGTTGCGAGCGTTGTGACACGATGGTGTCCATTAAAATTTAAAATTTGAAAGAACATGATTGGTTATTATTAAGATGGTCATTTGTACCAGATCAGAAGGATGGACATGTCGCATGGCGTATTTTAAGTAGAGCGTATTTTTCCGTCATCATCCGTAGTGAAGTTGTAAAGGGTTACATGGGGGTACCCAGATTGGGTACCGCCTCTAGAAGTAAATATACTTCTGTGAGTATTCGTTTTATGATTACTCTATCACAAGTGGTGTGGGTCACACCACTGCCACGTAGGCCGGGCGGCTGAGGACCAACCAATAGTATTTGACCTACTTTAATATGCATATATAGGATCAACTATAGTTAATTAGTAATTTGTATTATAGACCAAATTGTCTAATTAACCATGGATAAATCAGTCTGAAATCTATTCTTAACTGGTTATTAAGTCCCCTCAGACTAGGGACTTGTGAACTGCCGTTAACTATGAGTTTGTATACTTTTGATATCACGCTTGCTCCAATATTAGACTAGCTAGTAGCCGTCAGTTTTTGGAATAAGGAGGACACGGTTCCTCCTCGCCACTAACATCGCTCGGCAATATATATATCCTACTTATTATGTGCCCTTATAAAGTAAGATGTGTGAAGCTTTTCTATTGGCTACATAGTTGACCAATCAAAATTAGTTCTTAACACTCCCACTAAAAGTTCAAGCACATATTACTATCCCTTCTGTGGTCGCAAATGACTTGCCTTATCCTAAATCAAGTTGCGACCTTTCCTAAAATACCATGTGATCCTGCATTTCGCAGGATTACATTTCGACAACTATTGGCTCTTAATAGTATGCACATCCTTTCTTATCCTATCATTTATCGCATATGAAATATCAGTTTCTAATCAAGTTGTGACCTTTCAAAAATAACATGCGACTCTTTGTGTCGCGACCTTTCGCAGATTTGGCAATACAAAATTGGTGGTTCATAAAAAAGTTTGTGTCACTCAAATTTAGTGACACCACTATTCCCATGACCTATTCCCTAAATTGTAACACCTCAAAATTTGTGTCCCATCAAATACTTTATTCCTTATGGTTTCTTATTTTCTTATGTTTTCTGCCTCTTAGTGCCCTGCTCCAAAGCACTTGCCACCAGTTCATCACTCTCAAATGTGCTCTATTAAGTTTTGGTTCGACTAAGCGCCTCTGGTCACTTTCAAACCCTTCGGGGGGCTACGACAAACACAGTTAAAAAGCCCAGGAGCAATCCTGTGGCACCACCATCCAGAGTCTGGGAGGCGCTAGAGCACAGTTCTCCAAGACATGGCTGGGGCTTGCCCCTCCCTTCCCAGATGCGGTCAACGGTCGGCTCTTGATGTGCTTGCGTCATGTTATCATGGCGTGTCGTAGTCTAATCATTAACATTTGAACTTTACGCAATGAGAATTAACCAATATCATAACGTTACGTCTTATTGTTCAGTAAACCACATAAGTCTTTGTCCATGGTGCACTTCAACTTAAGAAGTATCTTAGGCTTCAACTTGAGCCAGATGACTTTGGATATGCCACATGGCAGATTTTCAACCTTGAAAAGTATCTTAGACTTCAACTTGAGTCAGATGGCTTTGGATATGCCACATGGCGGATCTTTACCGTCAATGTATCTTTTTAATTCATGGCGAAGACAGTGCACGAACCCCAAACCTTATTGCGGTAAGGGGAGGCTTCGGTCCTTCACCCCCATAAGACTTCTAAATTTTTCAAATTGAGTTTGAGGCAGTGCCTTCGTGAGGGCATCTGCTATCATATCATTTGTGTTGCAGTATGATACAACAATTCTTCCCTTATCATGAATTTCACTAGCATATAGCCCTTTAGTATCTATACGCTTTGTTGATGTATGATTAGCTGGGTCTTTGATAATACTAATCGCTCCCTTATTATCACACTAACATACTATTGGCTTAGTTTGTTTAATCCAAGTTCCTCAAATAGTACCCATAGCCGCTCGCTCCCCTTGATCCCTTCTCTAGCCGCTATTAGCTCTACTTGCGATGTGTAGAGGATTACAGTGCTTTGCCCTGAATTTTTCCAAGTAATACACGCACTAGCCATAATACTCACATACCAAGTCACTGTTTTTCGGTTTTCATTAGCATTCGTGAATCTCACGTCTGTGTATAGTTCATATGTTACTTCCTTACTTTTTCCGTCAAATATGAGACCATACGTTGACAGTTCTTTCAGATTCTTAAATACTCTCTGGGCTGCCTTGTAATGGCTCTTATTATAGCATGACAAGAACCTACTCACTTCTCTGACAGCATTCGCTATATCAGGGCGTGTACCACGAAAAAGGTACATCAGTGACCCTACTAAATCCCTATAATCAAATGGCTGATCTGATATTTGTTCTGGGGTTGACCTCTCCTCTTTCTCAAGTACTATTGTGGTGTTGGCTCTGAGCTACACTCAGCCATTTCAAACTTTTGCAGTAAGTCCATAATGTTGAGACATACTGAGAATCCAATTCATCCGATCCCTCTTAATTTCCATTTTTAAGAGATAGTGGATATCACCTAAGTCCTTCATAGAAATTCTTGTAGCTAATTGGGTTTTCACCTTTTGAATCAACATCATACTGCTGACAGCGAGAGTAATATCATCCACATAAACACAAATGAGTACTATATGATTACTCCATTTACCTCCCACTTTTGACGGTACAAACAGTACTCCTTTTTGCACCGAAAAAAACCCTATGCTAACCAAGAACTTGTTGAGGAGCGCGTACCGTACACGCGAAGCCGGTTTGAATCCATACAGGCTCTTCTTGACTTTGCACACGCTAGATGCGTCATCATGCCTAAACCATGTGGTTGTTGCATATAAATATCCTCAAATAGCGATCCATTGAGGAACGCCGTAGAAGCATCTATTTGATGGACATGTAGATCGCTTATTGTAGCTATCGCCAATAATAATCGTAGAGATTCATATCTCGCCACAGGTGAAAATATCGCGTTAAAATCAACACCTCGTGTTTGCGTATGTCCTCTTACGACTAACCTTGCTTTGAAGCACTCCGTTGTACCATCTGGATTGTATTTTACATCAAATACCCAGTGACACCCTAATATTTTGCGCCCTTTAGATAAAGTTACAATATCACTTGATATTTGTAAATAGGCATAGGACAAAACATAGGATGACATATAGACGCTCTCTGAGCCTCACATTAAGCAGTATATAAAACGCAGTCTTCCCCCAGCTAACAAGAGTCAAGTCCGACTTAGGTAAGTGTAGCTAGCTTATTTAAGTGCCAGGACACGCTCAGTTGTGCGGGAAGCCTGTTGGTAGACTCAAGGTACATTGAACCGAGAGTTTATCCTGGTCAGGCCAAGAGTTGGTGTGGCCGAGAGATCGGAGGCGACAGCGAAGTGTTGTTACGTGTATACTTAGGGTCTATTAAGGTCCTAGTGTATATTTTGCTCCCCGTCGAGGTTATACCTCGACACCCCTGTACAAGGCCTAACACACCGGTACCCTTTCCTCTGAGGGACTGCAGGGTTACGCGCGAAAGCGCAATATAACACCCTAGTCTAAGCTCGTGGCTAGTGGTGTAGGTAAGGGTTGCCTAAAACAACCTCGGTATACAGAAGCGCTTACAACCGACCCGGTGTAAGGGATCGTACCTGGTCTTCAAGTTTGATCCAACAATCACTAACCTTCACGGGGAAGCGTGTGTTGTTGGTGGGAACTCACCCGACAAATAAGAATTCTATCGTGTCCTACACGACAACTGGTGCCGCGACCCGGGATTGGTGTGACCTTCTGTGTGTTGTGGTTGTGTTAGGTTCTACCCTAACGAGCATTCGAGAGAGAGCGAAGAAGCGAGAAAATGGCGAAAGGAGGCAAGTCAGGGGTACCAGCAACACCGATGAAGTCAAGTGGAACACGCACCGAGCCTACGGTACACCCTGGAAGTTCATTGTCGACACCACCGACATCTCGTTTGGTGACGATTGCCGAACGTTCAGGAAGTTTCGACGAGTCGGTTGGCTACTCCGACGCCAAGGAAGATGATGACGAAGAGTACCTGGAAGAGAAGGCAGCGATGCCCGACCTTTCGGAAGCCGCTGTGGTATCTGTAGGCCGCAGCGGAGGGGTGAGGTCGCTTGCGCGTAACCTCACCGAAGCGCTGGACGACGTAGCTGGTCCTGAACCGGCCACAGAGGACAGTGATGATGGGTCCGACGGTTTGAAGCCGTCGGCGATGACAGGGAAGGCAACTTCTCGGTCGACAGGCAACCGGCCACCAGTCAATGGTGATACGCCGGCTGCCAACAAGGTTCTAGGTCGCTGCCTGGAACTAATGAAGACTAGGAGCAATTGGATGCAACTGTTCGGCCCGAAGCAGGCCCGCCAGGCTATCTGGATGGACCTTGGGGGTGAGCTAGCTGTGCCCATAGACTCAACGAGCACTCGACAAGTAGCTCAGGATACTGTGCTACTCCTCCGTACTATGGGGTGCGAGCCTTAGCGGTTCCCATCTGACGCCGCACTCAAGGATTGGACGCCGACTGATGCCGGCACAGCGTCGCGAAAGTGGAAGAAGAAGTTGCGGACGTCTTTTCTGGGTGTCCAAGATTGGGTCAGGCCGTCAACCTATAGCCTGACACGCACCGGGAGCGACGGACCCATCAAAGGTCCCACTTCCTCAAACTCCCAAGAAGCGTGTCAACGAGGGTTCCGATGCTGGCGTCTTTACGGCTACGGCCGAGGCTTCACCGTACATGCAAGATTCGCACATGGTGACACCGAGGTCTGCAAGTCGATCTGAGCGGCTAGCCGAGGACACAGAGAGTTTACGCCCCACTCCGAACACTCGTCAAGAGACTGGCCGACGTCCCGCCAGGAACTACGATAGTCCAGGAGACTCGTCGGAAAGCGATAGTGACTCAGGTGACTTCGATTATCTCGATGGAGACCTCACCGAAGTGTGGGCGCGCCAGATTCGCGAGCTGAGCAAAGCGGAGACTAAAAGCTCCACACCAAGGCTCGAGCTCGCAACCCACCTTCCACTCGGCAATATCAAGCCCTATTTTGGGCTCCGGAACAAGAGCGAGAAGTCCATGCAATGGCTCCGAACTTTATCTACGAGATGAAGGGAACGCACACGCCACCGAACGAGTGGTGTATGGCGTTCGAACTCAGTCTCCAAGATGGTGTTCTACATTGGTCCCGACAACTCCCACGCAAGACTCGTACGTGGAAGTTGTTGAGCGACGCATTTATCAAGGACTACTGCTCACGGTTTACTCAGTCTGCGAAGGCTCGGTATTATTCAGCGAAGCGAGAGGACATGATGGTAGGCGCACCGAGGGTTCGCGAGACAGTTATCGCCGTGATCGACATGACCGAGAACGTAGTGGCGACGGCTCACGCCCGAGAGTCACGGTAGCAAATGCGGTGACCGAACTTGTCCCTGCATTGAATATGGGCGATACAACGTGGTCTCGATCGAATCGTCCAGAGACGCGCCAGCATGGTTATGATAGCACCGAGACATCTAGCGACGACGAACGGCACCGGGACGGCAGCCGATGTTCCAGCGAAGGTTCCGATAGCGATTTCAGTCTCGACGGTGAATACGGTCATGTTGTAGCCGCCAATGACAACGAACGCCGCGCCGCTGTAGAGGGAACGTTTGCTCGGTCCGAGCACCAACACGCCAAGAGCGGTAATGGCCACTTCAACAAAGACCGAGACTACGGACGAGACAACCGACAGCGCCAGTACGGGCCTTGTGTAGTCTGTGGCAGTATGCCACACTCCGTGCATTACTGCTACAGACGATGCAAGTTGTGTAAAAAAGTGCACGACGCTGGGAAGTGTGACGCCCTCAACGAGCCCACCAACCTCCTACGATCGAAGGTCGATAAGAAGGATCTCACGCCTGAGCTGCAAAGCTTAGTGTTCGGGAATCATTTAAACTAGGCAGCCCGCCAACTGAAACTGGGTTGGTCCCAATCGGGCTGCCACAGTTAACCGAACCTGCAATAGACGCCGACTATATGTTCGCGTTCGCGGGTGAGGTGAATTGGCCCGAAGACCGAGAGATTACGAGTGTGACAGCGATGGAAACTGAAAAGGAGAGAGGTGCAAGCCTCAGTGAGTGTGGAATGAAGGAGTGGAGTACTGGCGAGTCTAGTGGTCGCAAGACCGAGGGCTCGATAGTTAGTACGTCCCGGGTTGAACGGTCGCCCCGAAGTCTTATCCCGAGGACGAAATTGCTCCCAGGCGAGAGATTGGGGTGGTGGTCGTCCCAACGGTACGACAAGAGGAAGAGAATGAGAGCTTTGGTCAAGGGTGCGATGAACGATGTGCGAACGAGGATTCTGTTGGACACTGGGACCAACGTCAGTGTGATTTCGGCGAACTACGCCAAGAGATTGCGGTTGCGTGAAGTCCCAGACCACGGCCGAAGCTTGGAAGTGCGAGGAATTAACCCTGGAGTGTTAGAGACTCGTCGACGAGCACTCGTGAAGTTCACCCTGGGTGGGAACGAATGTACGAGTTTGAGATGTGGATCATGAACCACAGTGCAGGAGTCGATGTGGTCCTCGGAACGGACTTCATGATTCCGGCAGGTGTCCTGCTGGACCTGTTCCACGGGACAGCCAGATTGCCAGATGAAGTGATGGTGCCACTAATTAAGTCGCTGAGTGCCGCGGATGATGAACCCTATGGCACTCAGGTAGTTGGTGGACCGACCGAGGACTTGTATATCCCCGGTCATGAGTGGCGAGAGTTTCGGCTTAAGTGCAAACGACCCCCTCGGGACACTCACGAAGTTTTGGATCCGACGGACGGCGAGACTCGTCCCGACGGCAACGAGGTTTAGACGGGGACACCCGACGTGGATCCGGCTGATGAATGTGACACCGACGGTCGCTAATTGCTCGAAACACGAGTCGGTTGTGTTATGGGTACCGATAGGCGATATTCCGCGCGAGCCTGGGTACGTACGCCTACGGTCTAACAAGTATAAGGAGTGGAAGATCCTTGCCTACGCGGAGAGCCGTGACGAGACGCTGTTCGAACGAGAACGCGAGCTCTACGAATGTTGGCTAGCCGAACAGCCGCCTGATGTCGAGCGCAGAGAGTATCCGACACCTCAGAATATTCTCACTAGAGACGCCGAGGATTCGGACCCAAGCGAAGAGGTTCAACTCTACTGCGCCGAGGAGTCGGAGCACACGCTAGTGTCAGGGAATGTGGTCGACGTGACGACTCGCCTGAATTCAGGGCCTTTGCTGATGCATCGGACGGCGCAGCAGTCGAGGGGATACTGGCCGAGGCATCGGAGCACACAGTACCAGTATCAGAGAGTGGCGACCGAGTGTTGGAACAAGCTGACACGATGTGACTCTGGATTTTTCGGAGTCCCGCCCAAACGGGTCCTGATTGGTGGATCAGAAGGCCAGTTTCGTGTGACAAGTGGATAACAAATGGGTTATGGAAAGTGATTGGAGTGTGGGAAGGCCATGCAGGGCCCAGATATCCCAAACGTAAGAGAACCCAGACAAAGGAGTCTGGATGGTACCAAGTTCCCGACGACAGGTTATGCTCAAAAGGCGCGGAAGAGCTCTCAACCAAGTATAGTTGACCGAGCCACCTAGTCTTGACATGGCCTCACACTCATACAAGTATATGAAGACAATGAGTCCCCATTGAAGATCACCAAACACCACTGTCACCAAGCGTAAGGCCAAGATGGCCCAAGAAAGAGATGAAGTCCGAACGAAGATGTCTGGACGTACCAAGTCTAGATGAAGAGACTCATCATAGCTACACCAAATCAGCCGACGAAGATCTGCTTTCTGTGCAAGGAAGTATTGAAGAACAGTAAAGAAGAATCATCAGTCAGCCAGAATCAAGAATCAACAGATCCCAAGATCAAGTAACCACACATCAATGATGACGCAGACGAAGATACACTGAAAGTGAAAACACTCATCAATGATAACGCAAGCGAAGATATACTGACAGTAAGTCTAAAGTGTGCATGCACGTATTACAGCGGAACTAAAGATAGGACAGATAACATAATCAGAGTTCGTTTTACCACGAAACCCACAAGCGACCCGGACAAGCCTGCCTGAAGAAGTATACCAGGAGGCCCGGTTAGGTGTGGTGTGAAGGCGCGTGTGGCAAGGCATCCAACGTGGAGCTCTCGTAAGTATTCTAGGCCACATCGGGTTGGGGACTGGGTGTGGCTTACCACACATTCGGAGTGAACCGCCCATTCCATATCTTCGTTGCGGTTGTCTCTCCGAAAGGGGTCCCATATTTCATATTCTCAACCGATTACCTTTTACGTTGGTGTATCAGTCTCAACGTAAGAGCTTGGACGAAAGTACTGTTGTGTGAAGGGATTGTATTACTTACATTAATTTCTCCTATATTGGGAGTGGTGCGCGTTTAGAAGAAGGTCGGCCGCGATTGACTGGTATCCCGGAACTGCGACCAGTCGACTAGTGAAGTGACCGACCTTTCCACGGCCCGAAAGAATAAGGAAAGGCTACATATTGTATATAACTCTGATTTATTCTTTATTGTTTATATCTGGTTAACTGCTGTGGAGGCTACGTATTAAGAAGTTACGTTCGGCCCCAAGACCAAGACCTACATTTAGAAGACAACTCACCCGCGGTACACTTCCCTGGTTACGAAGACAAACGAACCTATAGGGATTGACACAAGGACACACGCCACCTCGATTGAAGTGATTTAAGCGAGGTTGTTCTAGTTGGAATACCCAAGTAGAGTTCCCATCTAGAACGCGTACTATACACCTGGACGATTCAGGCGTTCACCCGCCTTGTCACAGCTGGTGCTCGTGCCCGGATTCGAACCAGGAATTTCATCGGGAGTTGTTTATATTTGAAGTTGAGGTTACTGGGTGTACTAACTCCTTAACCAGTGTTTATGGTAGCTGGAAGAGGTGCAAGCACACGAGGGGGACGCGGAGGTCACGAGCGCGTGGAGGCGTCGCGACAGTCCCGGAGGGTCCAAGGGTTGCCACCGCCCGAGCTGGAGTCGCTGGAAGAGGTTGAGCGAGCTGCGAGGAAGGCAAACGATGCGAAGCGTCAGGCAGCCTTGGAAGCGAAGCGGGCTTCGGCGGAGACCCAGACGGCCGTTCAAGACGACGCGCACCAAGTGTCGGGGACGGAGAGTCTGAGTCCAAGCCGAAGACTGTCGAAGGTGAGTCCGGTCTAGATGAGCCCGACCAGGCGTCTGTGGGAGGCGCCAATGTGGAAGAGCCCCAGGTGGAGGGTCGAGTTTCGGACTCCTCACCGCCCGTTCAAGATGTGTCGCTGGAAGTGAGCTCGAGTGCCCAAGTGGCGTCGCTGCCGCCGGATCCGGAAGAGATGAATGTCCGAGGTGTGGAAACGCATGCGGAGCTGACAAGAGGCCAGCCGGAGGAGCGAGTGTCGCGGGAGTATGCTGCTTCACAAGTCGCCCGGTGGGAGCAGGAGCAGTCCGGGCAGATATCGCCGCCGCGTGTCGAGTACACTTGACCGGGAGTTCTCCCGGACTCGCTTGTTTGGATGAATGCTGCGCTCACTACGTCGAAGTACTTGGTTGCGCGAACTGCGGCTGAGTGTGGTGTTGGGTTCTAACGGTGAGGTAGTGACCCAGTCGCTAGGGGGCAACCGCCACAGAACCTTTCGGTGAAAAGCGAGGGTTCACACCATTGGAGGATTATACACCCCGCGACGGAGTGACAGAGAAGGAATAGTGACATCCGGGAGCCTCGGCTAGCCTAATATAACCTGGCCGAGGCTTCCTGGATTAGGCCGAGATAGGGCTCTGTACCCATCTCAGATCCCTTGTCTCACGTCTGTACAGTCCCAAATCCGTACTTAAGAGTGAGTTGTCGACCCCTCGGTCGTACTTATTCTGAAACCTCGGAGGCTCCTACAGTGATTTGTTTACACTTGATATTTGTATATAGGCATAGGACAAAACATAGGATGACATACAGAGGCTCTCTGAGCCTCACATTAAGCAGTAAAAAAACGCAGTCTTCCCCCCAGCTAACAAGAGTCAAGTCCGACTTAGGTAAGTGTAGCTAGCTTATTTAAGTGCCAGGACACGCTCAGTTGTGTGGGATGCCTGTTGGTAGACTCAAGGTACATTGAACCGAGAGTTTATCCTGGTCAGGCCAAGAGTTGGTGTGGCCGAGAGATCGGAGGCGACAGTGAAGTGTCGTTACGTGTATACTTAGGGTCTATTAAGGTCCTAGTGTATATTTTGCTCTCCGTCGAGGTTATACCTCGACACCCCTGTATAAGGCCTAACACACCGGTACCCTTTCCTCTGAGGGACTGCAGGGTTACGCGCGAAAGCGCAATATAACACCCTAGTCTAAGCTCGTGGCTAGTGGTGTAGGTAAGGGTTGCCTAAAACAACCTCGGTATACAGAAGCGCTTACAACCGACCCGGTGTAAGGGATCGTTCCTGGTCTTCAGATTTGATCCAACAATCACTAACCTTAACGGGGAAGCGTGTGTTGTTGGTGGGAACTCACCCGACAAGTGAGAATTCTATCGTGTCCTACACGACAACTGGTGCCGCGACCCGGGATTGGTGTGACCTTCTGTGTGTTGTGGTTGTGTTAGGTTCTACCCTAACGAGCATTCGAGAGAGAGCGAAGAAGCGAGAAAATGGCGAAAGGAGGCAAGTCAGGGGTACCAGCAACACCGATGAAGTCAAGTGGAACACGCACCGAGCCTACGGTACACCCTGGAAGTTCATTGTCGACACCACCGACATCTCGTTTGGTGACGATTGCCGAACGTTCAGGAAGTTTCGACGAGTCGGTTGGCTACTCCGACGCCAAGGAAGATGATGACGAAGAGTACCTGGAAGAGAAGGCAGCGATGCCCGACCTTTCGGAAGCCGCTGTGGTATCTGTAGGCCGCAGCGGAGGGGTGAGGTCGCTTGCGCGTAACCTCACCGAAGAGCTGGACGACGTAGCTGGTCCTGAACCGGCCACAGAGGACAGTGATGATGGGTCCGACGGTTTGAAGCCGTCGGCGATGACAGGGAAGGCAACTTCTCGGTCGACAGGCAACCGGCCACCAGTCAATGGTGATACGCCGGCTGCCAACAAGGTTCTAGGTCGCTGCCTGGAACTAATGAAGACTAGGAGCAATTGGATGCAACTGTTCGGCCCGAAGCAGGCCCGCCAGGCTGTCTGGATGGACCTTGGGGGTGAGCTAGCAGTGCCCATTGACTCAACGAGCACTCGACAAGTGGCTCAGGATACTGTGCTACTCCTCCGTACTATGGGGTGCGAGCCTCAGAGGTTTCCATCTGACGCCGCACTTAAGGATTGGACACCGACTGATGCCGGCACAGCGCTGCGAAAGTGGAAGAAGAAGTTGCGGACGTCTTTCGGGGTGTCCGAGATTGGGACAGGCCGTCAACCTATAGCCTGACACGCACCGGAAGCAGCGGACCCATCAAAGGTCCCGCTTCCTCAAACTCCCAAGAAGCGTGTCAACGAGGGTTCCGATGCTGGCGTCTTTACGGCTACGGCCGAGGCTTCACCGTACATGCAAGATTCGCACATGGTGACACCGAGGTCTGCAAGTCGATCTGAGCGGCTAGCCGAGGACACAGAGAGTTTACGCCCCACTCCGAACACTCGTCAAGAGACTGGCCGACGTCCCGCCAGGAACTACGATAGTCCAGGAGACTCGTCGGACAGCGATAGTGACTCAGGTGACTTCGATTATCTCGATGGAGACCTCACCGAAGTGTGGGCGCGCCAGATTCGCGAGCTGAGCAAAGCGGAGACTAAAAGCTCCACACCGAGGCTCGAGCTCGCAACCCACCTTCCACTCGGCAATATCAAGCCCTATTTTGGACTCCGGAACAAGAGCGAGAAGTCAATGCAATGGCTCCGAACCTTTATCTACGAGATGAAGGAAACGCATACGTCACCAAACGAGTGGTGCATGGCGTTCGAACTCAGTCTCCAAGATGGAGCTCTACATTGGTACCGACAACTTCCTCGCAGGACTCGTCGTACGTGGAAGTTGTTGAGCGATGCATTTATCAAGTACTACTGCTCACGGTTTACTCAGTCTGCGAAGGCTCGGTATTATTCAGCGAAACGAGAGGACAAAGAGCACGTGTGTGATTACCTCAATAGGCCGAACGGCTATGCCCGCAATGCCGGAGTGCAGTTCGAGAATGGTGGACGCGACGCCAAGGACCATGTGGAACACTTTCTGGATACGTGTGATGACCGAGGTCTGGAAGAGCGTCTGTGTCACGTCCGAGTTAAGGACATTCATGACCTCGAAGATATGGTCAACGACATCCTCCGTCGTCGGGAACGTAAAACATCCCGAGAGTCGTCAGGACGCCGTCCGAAGAACCAAGAAGACAGCCGCCGACATGATGGTAGGCGCACAGAGGGTTCGCGAGACAGCTATCGCCGTGATCGACATGACCGAGAACGCCGTCGCGACGATTCACGCCGGAGAGTCACGGTAGCGAATGCGCTAACTGACCTCGTCGCTGCATTGAATGTGAACGACGCTACTAGGTCCCGATCGAACCGCCCAGAGACGCGCCATCATGGTTATGACAGCACCGAAACATCTAGCGACGACGAACGGCGCCGGGACGGCAGCCGATGTTCCAGTGAGAACTCCGACAGCGATTCTAGTCCCGACGGTGAATACGGTCACGTTGCAGCCGCCAATGACAACGAACGCCGGGCCCCTGCAGAGGGTACTTTTGCCCGGTCCGACCACCGACACCCCAGGAGCGGTAATGGTCACTTCAACAAAGACCGAGACTACGGACGAGACAACCGACAGCGCCAGTACGGTCCTTGTGCAGCCTGTGGCAGTATGTCACACTCCGTGCATTACTGCTACAGGCGATGCAAGTTGTGTAAAAAGTGCACGACGCTGGGAAGTGTGACGCCCTCAACGAGCCCACCAACCTCCTACGATCGAAGGTCGATAAGAAGGATCTCACGCCTGAGCTGCAAAGCTTAGTGTTCGGGAATCATTTAAACTAGGCAGCCCGCCAACTGAAACTGGGTTGGTCCCAATCGGGCTGCCACAGTTAACCGAACCTGCAATAGACGCCGACTATATGTTCGCGTTCGCGGGTGAGGTAAATTGGCCCGAAGACCGAGAGATTACGAGTGTGACAACGATGGAAAATGAAAAGGAGAGAGGTGTATACCTCAGTGAGTGTGGAGTGAAGGAGTGGAGCATTGGCGAACCTAGTGGCGCAAGACCGAGGGTTCGATTGTTAGTATGTCCCGGGTTGAACGGTCGCCCCGAAGTCTCGTCCCGAGGACGAAATTGCTCCCAGGCGAGAGATTGGGGTGGTGGTCGTCCCAACGGTACGACAAGAGGAAGAGAATGAGAGCTTTGGTCAAGGGTGCGATGAACGATGTGCGAACGAGGATTCTGTTGGACACTGGACCAACGTCAGCGTGATCTCGGCGAACTACGCCAAGAGATTGCGGTTGCGTGAAGTCCCAGACCACGGCCGAAGCTTGGAAGTGCGAGGAATTAACCCTGGAGTGTTAGAGACTCGTCGACGAGCACTCGTGAAGATCACCCTGGGTGGGAACGAGTGTACGAGTTTGAGATGTGGATCATGAACCACAGTGCAGGAGTCGATGTGGTCCTCGGAACGGACTTCATGATTCCGGCAGGTGTCCGGCTGGACCTGTTCCACGGGACAGCCAGATTGCCAGATGAAGTGATGGTGCCACTAATTAAGTCGCTGAGTGCCGCGGATGATGAATCCTATGGCACTCAGGTAGTTGGTGGACCGACCGAGGACTTGTATATCCCCGGTCATGAGTGGCGAGAGTTTCGGCTTAAGTGCAAACGACCCCCTCGGGACACTCACGAAGTTTGGATCCGACGAACGGAGAGACTCGTCCCGACGGTAACGAGGTTTAGACGGGGGCACCCGACGTGGATCCGGCTGACGAATGTGACACCGACGGTCGCTAATTGTTCAAAACATGACTCGGTAGTGCTATGGGTACCGATAGGCGAACTTCCGCGCGAGCCTGGGTACGTACGCCTACGGTCTAACAAGTATAAGGAGTGGCAGATCCTTGCCTACGCGGAGAGCCGTGACGAGACGCTGTTTGAACGAGAACGCGAGCTCTACGAGTGCTGGCTAGCCGAACAACCGCCTGCGGTCGAGCGCAGAAAGTATCCGACACCTCAGAATATTCTCACTAGAGATACCGAGGATTCGGGTCCAGTCGAAGGAGCTCAAGTCTACTGCGCTGAGGATATGACTCGACTCGCGGACATGACCAGTAAGGAATGTGGCCGACGCGACGATTCACTTGTTGTGAGAACCGCTGCTAATGTGTCGGACGGCGAAGCAGTCGAGAGGATACCGACCGAGGAGCCGGAGTACACGATACGAGTGTCGGAGATTGGCGACCGAGTGTCGGAACAAACTCAGAGAGGGTTCTTGCCTCACGCTACAGACGATGCGTTGTGCACCGAGTCTCCGAATGGGGTGACGTCAGAGAATATCAGCGCCTCGGGCCAGGACGTGGACCAGCTGGACGACCGAGCCGCACACACCCCGTATCCTACTGAAGATCCGGAGTGCATATTGAACGCAACTTACGTGTCTGCGATGCATGAGATTGCAGCAGGAGTCGTGTCGGGTCGCGATACTGAAGAGAATGACGTGTCCGAGCATTTGGCGAACGACATCGAGCTCACCGACTACGCACAGGAATTGGCATTCCTGCCCGACCTGACCGAGGTTACGGTTACCGCTTTAGATTACACCGGTCCGAATGTTCAAACCAAGGACCTGGATGAGGGTCAGCAGCAGAAGCTGGTTGATGTGTTGAAACGTCACGAGAAGATCATGATCTCAAGTGGCAATGCGCTACCACCACCGGCATACGGTGTGGTGTGCGATATTGACGTACAGGGGCACGCGCCCATCAAACAGAGGGCTCGGAGGACGCCGTTGCGATTTCTCGGGAAGCTGTACGAGCTTCTGAAGGGATTGCTACGGGCCGGACTGATTACCTTCTCGGACAGCCCGTGGGCGTCCCCGATTGTGATTGTCCTGAAAAAGAACGGTGTCGATATTCGTCTGTGCATTGATTACAAGATGGTGAACGCAGTTACAGCGATCATGGAGTACGCCATACCGCTCGTTGACGACCTTTTGACGGATATGGAGGCCTACCTATGGTTCTGCTCGTTGGATGCGGCGAGCGGATTTTGGGCCATAATGATGACACAGAGAGCTCGGAAGATCTCTGCATTTGTCTGCGCACTGGGGCATTTTGAGTGGCTACGGATGCCATTTGGTCTCAAGAACGCACCGATGATTTATCAGCGGATGATCGACAATGCTCTTTGGGGATTTGTCCAGCCGAAGGGCGGATGGTCGCAATTCGCGATAACTATGCGTGAAGCCGAAGAACAGACCAAAGATGCCCGAACAGCTGCTACCGAGGATTGCAACCAGCATTCAGAGGCTCTACCGAGGGCTCGAACCAAGTTCGAGGCCGACCGAGAGTCCTCTACTGTTATGGACGCGGTGTCCCTGTTGGTGAATAGTCCCACGGGCGATATGTTTACGAACGGCGAGTCGGACGAGTCTTCGCTGGTTCCGGTGTTCGACCGACGATCCTTCGTCGACGACATATGCTTCGGTAACGAGACGTTCGACGGCTGTCTAGCGACACTGGACCGACTGCTCCAACGCTTCACAGAGTGTCGGATCAGTGTCAGCTTCACGAAGAGTATATTCGTGCAGTCAAAGGTGGACTTCCTGTCCCATGAAGTCTCGTCAGAAGGCATTCGAGCCGATCCGAAGAAGATCAAAGCAGTGACGGAGGTCCCTTTCCCAACATCAAAGAAAGGTATGCAGTCGTTCCTGGGTGCGCTCAACTACTACAGTCGGTTCATCCAGGACTTTGCAGTGTACGGCGCTGCGCTGTACCAGTTGAAGGACGAGATTTCGCACCTGGGGGTGACCTCACGGCGGCTAAACGAAGCTTCGCAGCACTTCAACAGAAGGTGAAGGACGCCCCGATATTGCGGCACTTCGACCGAGACAAAGAAGCGCACGTCATGCTCTTCGCGAACGAGTGGGCGCTGAGCTCCACTCTCATGCAAGAACACAACGGCACGTTACACCCCGTTCGGTTTTGCGGGCGTGTTCTCAAGGACGCCGAGATGAACTATCATCCGGCCGAGAAGGAGGTCTTAGCCCTGCTACTGCTGCTGAAGGTGTGCTAGCTCGCAGGTCGGACCATCCACGTCTATACGCGGTTTTCGACGCTCGACTGGGTACATAAGTCCAAGACACTGTTCGGACGCACGACCCAGTTTGCAGTTATGCGGTCCCCGTGGCACTTAGTGGTGCAGCGGGTGAAGGAACGAGATTGCGCATTCGCGCAGTTGCTTCAAGCGGGGTTGACGAGTTTCGTCGACCTAGATGATTCGTTAGCACAAGTTGCACCACCAACCAAAGGGTCACCGAGCATTAGGATGGACCCGAACCTGCTGTACGCACGTCTACCGAGGTCCTACCAAGGCTTCGTGCTGTCATTTGACGGTTCGGCTAAGACCGAAAAGCACGGTGGCTACGGCAGTTGTGCATGGATACTGTGGAAACTACCAGAATGGACTATAGTGACCGCTGCGAGTGCTCACCTCGAGGCGACCACGGTGAACCTCGCCGAGTATTCGGGAATGAACAACGGAGTACAAGCTGCATTAGAGCACACGACCGAGGACTTAGTCATCGTGGGCGACTCGAGACTCGCAATCCAGCAGTCCCTAGGGGTGATCGCATGTCGTAAGGAATCACTGTTGACACAACTGAACCGCCACCGAGAGCTTACAGCCAAGTTCCAGTCAGTGAAGTACTTGCACGTGGTCCGAGCGTTCAATGCCGCTGCAGATTCGCTAGCAAGCGAAACTCTCGAGAGCAAGGTGTCTAAAGTGGTATCGACCGAGGCCAGGCTGTCAGAATTGACCACGCTAAACCGCATTCAAGACGTCATCTACGAACCAACTGCCAAGGCCGAGACCGAGGACAAACCATCGATCAACACTATCCGAGCCTATATGAGAACAGGCTCTCCCCATCGCAGAACTTTTTTCGATTTTGTGCAAGACGACACTGAGACCGGACAACTAACGGTAACCACCCGGCAACAAGCTAAAGTCAACGAGAAGCGGGTCAGATTCGCCAACGAGACCTCGATAGTCGACCGAAGAGAGGCGGACAGTCAAGACAAAGCGAATGATGTGCCTACCAAAGCTCAAAACCAGGTGCGAGAGGAGCAACCGAGCGCCGAGGATTCAACTTCAACAGCTCCGAGTGCAAATGACATAGATCCTCTGACGGTCCAACGAGAACGCCGGAGACGAATTGCAATCGCCCAGGACGAAGAGTTGAGATGGTCTAACCTCAAGACAGTGCTCCGTGGTGAAGACTCGAAGCTCGGTTACCGAGCAGCGAGAATTCATGGAAGATGTCGGATCGGTTCACGCTAAGCGAGGATAACGTCCTGTATTACCTCGGGACGAGCCGCCGGAAGAGCGACCGACAGCTCGAGGAGACTGTCCTACGTCTGGTAGTGCCCTCAACGATGGTCCAAGAGGTATTACAAAACTGCCATGACTCGCTAGAAGGCGGCCACCAAGGCATTGTCCGAACCTTCAACAGGATCAGACAAGACTACTATTGGATCGGTCTCTACGCGGACGTCGAAAGGCACGTACGGTCTTGCCCCGATTGCAGCTCTAGCAAGAGCCGACCACAGTTCCGAGGGTATTCGCCCGGCAACGTACTCGCTGAGAGACCGTTCCAACTGGTGTCCATGGACTGTGTCATACCACTACCGAAGTCTCGGAGGGGCAATACAGCGCTTTGCTCTTCCAGTGCGCGTTCACAGGCTTCGTGATGGGAAAGGCAATGGCTGACACAACCGCGCTCTGTGTGGCAAAAGTTTTCGAAGAGTGTGTCTACCGAAGATTCGGTGCTCCGGCAATGATCCGCCATGATCGCGACCCACGCTTCATGAGCGAGGTATTCCAAGCTTTCCCTGAAATGATGCAATCGAGGTCAAGGGCGACCCTGAGTTACCGTCCGCAGGCTAATGGCCAGCAAGAACGGTCGGTGAAGACCGTCATGCAATCAGTGCGGGTGTACGCCGAGGACCCGCTCCAACAAGACTGGGATGAGATCGCCGAGAAGTTGATCTTCGCGATCAACAACTCGATGGACGCAACGAGGAAAGAGACCCCGTTCTACCTTGTTCATGGTTGGGACGCACAGTCAACGCTCCGAGCGATGACGTCGTCGCTCAAACGAGGGTCTGGAAAGCAAACTGACGCATTAGCATGGCGCCGAGAAGTGAACCGCCAACAGGAGATCGCACTGGAAATGGCTAAAGAGTATCAAGCCACTGAGAAGTCTCGGAGAGCCCGGAAACATAATGAAGCACTTCGTGGAAGAGAGCAAGCGGCTATACCGAGTACTGGTCAGGCCGAGCCTTCGGACAGAGTGCACTCTGTCTCAGGGGCAGCAGTTGACACCCCGGTCACCGCACCGAGGCCATTGTTCGAGCCCAGTGACCGTGTATGGCTGTACATGGAACGTGTGAAAGCAGGTCTGACGAAGAAGCTAGCACACCGATGGCATGGGCCATTCCGGGTGAAGAGAAAGGTCGAAGAGTTCGCATATGAGTTGGAACTAACCGACCGAAGCGGGTACAGGTTCTACCCTGTTGTGCATGTATCACGACTTAAAGCTGTGAACGAATTCGGGAGTCGACCGAAGAGTCGGCTGATACCGGAGGTGACAGAGGAAACGAGACTAGATTTCGACGAGGAATTGCTTCCCGAAGATAGCTGGGAGCCTGATCAACTCGCCGGTGAATACGAGGTCGAGGCTATTCTCGACGACCGTGTCCCGTTATCCACAAGCACCGAACGGGCCGTCCGAGAGTTCAAAGTGAAGTGGTTAGGATACGATGAACCAACATGGGAACCTGCGTCCAATTTGTCGTGTGGAGGCCTTCTCTATGACTACTTGCGAGAGAAGCGCCGTGACCGACGGTTGCAAATGGTCCAAGTCGCCGACGAGGACTAAATAGAACGTCACCAAAAATTGACCTGCCTGCAGGGCCAGTACAGCCTGCAGTGACAGACGAAGAGAAGCTACTGTACTGAAATGAGAATCCTCGGTGGGGCCGGTACAGCCTACAGAGAGGAGTGATGAAAATTACTGTACCGAACATTGCATATTTGCATGTGAAGTAAACATACTCGTGAATTGGAGACCGAGCTGACGAAGCAGGTGGACCACTGCTGCTGGCCGTGACTGGCGTCGTTGCCACGGAAAGTGATTGAGACGTGGACCCAGACCGAGACAGCCCCAAGGCGAAGTCGTCCGCAACAAGCTCTCGCTCAGCCATCTCCATTGACCAAAGACCAGACATCACTGAGGCTCCACGGACAAGGCGACCGTCTTTGCGTGGAAGTGTATCAATCGGCGATGAGAAGGGGCTGCTAGCAGGCGGTGAAGCCTTGGCATGTGCCGTACCTGAAGTCAAGACCACAACGCTAGATGTGGGCGTCGGAACCTGAGCGGCATCAGCTTCAGCTTCTTCGTCCGAGGCCGGAAACTATTCAGTGCCTCCACCTTCATAGTCCGAAGCAATTGACGACTCCATAGGAGATGCGGGGCCCTCGGGGCCGACTTCAGGGACAGCTGCCGCAGGAATAGTCTCTGCAGACTGAGCCGGAACGGACGATGCGACAGTGACAGGCGGAGTCCTCGACGAAGCTTAAGCCGCGGCAGACTGAGCCTCAGCCGTGTAAGCCAACGTCGACGAGACTGGTGTAGACGTCAGAGTAGGACGAAAAGATTGTCTAACGTCGGACGGCGGTTGAGACTGAGACGGAACAGCAAGTCGTCCCACAAGCTTCACCGAAGGATGACTAAGTCGTCGACTGAGTGGCAGCGGAGACTTTGGAACCATCGTAGTAGACGGAAGGGGCCTAGCCACCGGCGCTTGGTGCTGACGGAGTCGACGTCGCTTTGGAGATGGTCTAACAGGCGGTGAATCCTCGGATTCGTCCCCAACGTTACCTGAAGTATTTGGAGGCGCCGAAATGGCTTGTTGAGCCGAATCCAAAGCCTCATCGTCACTGGACGCGCCACCTGAACGGACACATGGAGAGGATTCCGGACGGGAGCGACGGCAGCAGCCAAAACCTCACCGAGGTTCTACGCACTTTGCAGACGACGATCCAAGTTAACGTCGACCCGACAGGGAGGATCACGAGCAACGCCAACGATGAGTTTAGCGAGTTGCAAGAGCTGAAGATCGGCACATACCGGAGTCGACAGCTCGGTGGCGTCACCAGCAGGACCTCCTCCTTCGGGGGCATCCACAGAACTCCCACCTGACACCCCGCGAGTTGCCGAATCCTCTGCCGGCGCGGGAGTTGGTGTCGAGCGAGAGTCTGCTTCGGAAGAAGGCGGAAGAGGAGACGTCGGAGGCGAACAAGGCGATAAAACAGGCGAAGACCCTCCTGACACCCCGCGAGTTGCTGAATCCACTGTCAGCGCGGGAGTTGGTGACAGAGGGGCCTCCGCCGCCTGCTCAGCGGCTCCACGACCCTCGGAGACAGTGTGTGAGCCCTCTGAGGACGTACCAGAAGACGTCTAAAGATGCAAGAAGTGAGCCAAGGTATAGACTGAGACCTCGGATGGATACACAAGCTGCTACATACCTTTTCTTGAGGCCCGAGAGCCTGCATGGCTGCGGCGGTGGCCCGCTCCAGAGCTCGTGACTGGCAGACCATGGCGGGCGAAGGAAAATTGAAGAATGAGGCGCCACGACGGTCACCAGTTGGGAAGGTTCGCGTCGAGGCGGGGGCAGTTGTGGTGTTGGGTTCTAACGGTGAGGTAGTGACCCAGTCGCTAGGGGGCAACCGCCACAGAACCTTTCGGTGAAAAGCGAGGGTTCACACCATTGGAGGATTATACACCCCGCGACGGAGTGACAGAGAAGGAATAGTGACATCCGGGAGCCTCGGCTAGCCTAATATAACCTGGCCGAGGCTTCCTGGATTAGGCCGAGATAGGGCTCTGTACCCATCTCAGATCCCTTGTCTCACGTCTGTACAGTCCCAAATCCGTACTTAAGAGTGAGTTGTCGACCCCTCGGTCGTACTTATTCTGAAACCTCGGAGGCTCCTACAGTGATTTGTTTACACTTGATATTTGTATATAGGCATAGGACAAAACATAGGATGACATACAGAGGCTCTCTGAACCTCACATTAAGCAGTTACAAAAACGCAGTCTTCCCCCCAGCTAACAAGAGTCAAGTCCGACTTAGGTAAGTGTAGCTAGCTTATTTAAGTGCCAGGACACGCTCAGTTGTGTGGGATGCCTGTTGATAGACTCAAGGTACATTGAACCGAGAGTTTATCCTGGTCAGGCCAAGAGTTGGTGTGGCCGAGAGATCGGAGGCGACAGTGAAGTGTCGTTACGTGTATACTTAGGGTCTATTAAGGTCCTAGTGTATATTTTGCTCCCCGTCGAGGTTATACCTCGACACCCCTGTATAAGGCCTAACACGCCGGTACCCTTTCCTCTGAGGGACTGCAGGGTTACGCGCGAAAGCGCAATATAACACCCTAGTCTAAGCTCGTGGCTAGTGGTGTAGGTAAGGGTTACCTAAAACAACCTCGGTATACAGAAGCGCTTACAACCGACCCGGTGTAAGGGGTCGTACCTGGTCTTCAGGTTTGATCCAACAATCGCTGACCTTAACGGGGAAGCGTGTGTTGTTGGTGGGAACTCACCCGACAAGTGAGAATTCTATCGTGTCCTACACGACATGAGGATGTAGCTCGACTGTGGATCGAGGAGATGGCTCCACGGGATCTGGCAACCGCTCAGGACCTTGCTGGAGCCCAAGTTCCACTCGGGTTGCTCTCGCCCAAGGAATGCGTCGCTGTTCTTCAGACGCAGTTATCTCAAACGGGTTTCCAATTCCTGAACCTGGTCCCTGAGTGGTTCCAAGCGCACGCGTCCAAGATCTCACCGGAAGCCGTGCAGAGTCTGGCTACGGACCTGCAGCGATTACCCACCGCCGAACTTGTCGAGTGGCGTTTGTTGGCTGAAGGTGCGACGTTTAGTGTTCGACAGGCATCGGAGGACCAAGCGAGGGCAGAGGGTGTACCAGTGTTGGATTACCATGCGGAGGATGAAGACGGAGATCTATTGATGTCTGACATTGCCGTCCTTGGACGGACCTATGTCCTGCGATTGAGGATGGCCGGTCTTCGGTCTGTACGCAGTCCAAGTGGGTCGTCCATCGGAGAGCCGTTGTCCAAGCGTCCGCAGCATCATCCACCGCGACCAGAGAACTTGCTCGCGTCAATCCTGTCGCAGTTGCCATCGTCAGGGACGTCCACACGGGACGATGCATCTAGAGGGACGACTTCGGACCCTGTCCCGAGTTTGGTCGGCACCTCAGATGTGTCCAGGAACAGCTCGTCGTCGTCCGCTGCGTCAGCATTCGGACACAGCGCGCTGACTCGCATGCCGTCAGTCGGGTATGGGGCGATGGCGATGACCGTCCAAGGTCTGAGTGTGTCTGCAGCTGAAGGTGGAGAGACTGGTTTCCAGTTGATTCACCAAGAGACCTCAGGACCCATCACTCTTCCTGATCAGCATGATGTCACCATGACGGAAGTTGATTCGGAAGCGAGTGTACGACCGTCTAGGTCACTTGATTCCAAGAGCAGCCGGAGGTCACACCGAGAGTCCAGACGAAAGGCATCGCTTGGTGAGTCGGATGAAGTGTCCAGCGTCGGTGGTCACAGTCACCGTTAGAGTTCACGTCGAGGTTCGTCGAGAAACATGTCGAGACGCCACTCCCAGTCGAGCTACTCTAACCGATCTGGGAGGTCCCATCGATCAGGCTCTTCGATGTCGTCTGAAGCAGCGGAGGCTGTGGTGTCCACGCTTCACCAAGTCCAGCAGTTGACCGCCACCATGGCCCGACTGGACGAGAAGGTTTCTGCCGGCCATCCATCAAGTCAAGGTGGCCAACTTCAGCGCGAGTTGGATGAGGCCAAACGGGAAGCACTGGATGCCGAGCGCCGAGCGCCGAGCGACGTCTGCACGAGAGTGCTCTTCGGACGACTGCTCCGGAATTGAACTCCCCGGGCGTCATGGCCGCTATCCAGTCCGCAGTCCAACAGGCCGCGCAGGCTGAACCGCGAGCGCAGGGAAGCCGCCACCGCGCAGCACTTGCAGCAGCGGCAGGCTGAAGCAGACGCGAAGCTCGAAGCCGAGCGCGCCGCCTGGATGGCGCAAGTTCAACAAGGCTTGGAAGACGTGGAGCGGAAACTCAAGGCATTGGAGATCGTGCGGGAAGAGGAGCGTGTCACTGCCCGGAACATACAAGAATTCCAAGCGGGACAGATCCGTGACTTACGCGCGTCGTCAGCCCCAGTTCAATCGGATTACGCAACGACTGACCCTAAACCGGCAACCACCACGCGAGCAAACAGTGGTGACTCTAAACGGGTAACCATGTCTCAGGACATAATCATGGGAAAGGGCACTGGCGACCAGTCGCAATCTGGGTTGAAGAACGTTCCGAGAACAGTCCTCGATCAGTTGCGTGCGACACTACCCGAGGCCGACTTCGCTCGAATTGCTGGGAGTGTAGGACCGAAGGAGATTAAAACCGAGATCCATGCCAGTGCCGCTGCTGCCGGCGCGTCGAAGACGCAGAGGCGAACCAAAGCACTCCGATCAGCTGCGAAGACGCTTACGAGAGGGAGGGGAAAGCTAAACACAAGGCTCAAGCGGAAGAAGTCGACACATAAGCAGACTCGCCGAAATAATGACCCGTCAGAATCAAGTGGCAGTTCTGGCTCAGAGTCAGAAGCCGATAGCAGTTCGGATGATGACCTAGGTGAGGCTGTCAAGTCATCACTGGCAATGCCGTTTACTTCCAAAGCTGGGAACACGATGATCACCTTCAGGCCGTATATCAACTCCGCCACGCTGGGGATGTTCGACGAGAAGACCCCGATCGGAGATCGGAAAAATTGGTGGGAGAAGTTCATTAACATGTCGGCACAAGGGGGTTGGAGTGACCAAGTCAATTTGCGTGAACTAAAGATGAAGATGTCGTCAACCGTGCGTAATTGGCGAGGACAACCCCCAAGCATGTGCTGCAAGACTGGAAGAGGATGTCGACGGAGTTTAGGCGCATGTATCTGATGGTACGTACATCTGAGCCCGAGCGTTACTTTACTACGAGACATATGTCGTCTGAGAGTGCATTGGAGTTCTTCTACAGGCTGTGAAGGCCGATGTTCGTTTCCGGAAGTCGAAGAAGGAACGAGGTGAACACATCAAGCGTTTCATAAAGAACTTGAGGGATTCTCAGCTTAAGGTTGTTCTACGCAACCAGCGTTTCCGCTACTTGGAAGACTTGGAGTTTGTCCTGAAACAGAACGAAGACCTGGGTCTTGATGGGGGATATGACAGTTCCTCATCGCAGAAGCGCGATTTCCGAGCAGACAATGCGACTCCGACCCGTTTCAAGTCCAGTAGCCGTGCATTTGTGAGTGTGAGCGAAGACGAAGGCGGATGGGAGTCTGAAGGGCATGTACGTTTCGACGATGAGATGGAAGAAGTATCCGCTAAACCGGAGGTAAAGGTCGCCGAGCGAGGAGCCCTTGTGGGGTCAACACCGGAGACCGGCGCCCAGTCGGCGTTGTCTGAACACGATATCCGGAGTGCAGTTTACCGCGCTATGGAGAGTGCGGGATGGCGTCCACCGCAGTCTAGTCCTCAGTAAGGATGTCTGACGAGGCGGGTGAACGCCTGAATCGTCCAGGTGTATAGTACGCGTTCTAGATGGGAACTCTACTTGGGTATTCCAACTAGAACAACCTCGCTTAAATCACTTCAATCGAGGTGGCGTGTGTCCTTGTGTCAATCCCTATAGGTTCGTTTGTCTTCGTAACCAGGGAAGTGTACCGCGGGTGAGTTGTCTTCTAAATGTAGGTCTTGGTCTTGGGGCCGAACGTAACTTCTTAATACGTAGCCTCCACAGCAGTTAACCAAATATAAACAATAAAGAATAAATCAGAGTTATATACAATATGTAGCCTTTCCTTATTCTTTCGGGCCGTGGAAAGGTCGGTCACTTCACTAGTCGACTGGTCGCAGTTCCGGGATACCAGTCAATCGCGGCCGACCTTCTTCTAAACGCGCACCACTCCCAATATAGGAGAAATTAATGTAAGTAATACAATCCCTTCACACAACAGTACTTTCGTCCAAGCTCTTACGTTGAGACTGATACACCAACGTAAAAGGTAATCGGTTGAGAATATGAAATATGGGACCCCTTTCGGAGAGACAACCGCAACGAAGATATGGAATGGGCGGTTCACTCCGAATGTGTGGTAAGCCACACCCAGTCCCCAACCCGATGTGGCCTAGAATACTTACGAGAGCTCCACGTTGGATGCCTTGCCACACGCGCCTTCACACCACACCTAACCGGGCCTCCTGGTATACTTCTTCAGGCAGGCTTGTCCGGGTCGCTTGTGGGTTTCGTGGTAAAACGAACTCTGATTATGTTATCTGTCCTATCTTTAGTTCCGCTGTAATACGTGCATGCACACTTTAGACTTACTGTCAGCATATCTTCGCTTGCGTTATCATTGATGAGTGTTTTCACTTTCAGTGTATCTTCGTCTGCGTCATCATTGATGTGTGGTTACTTGATCTTGGGATCTGTTGATTCTTGATTCTGGCTGACTGATGATTCTTCTTTACTGTTCTTCAATACTTCCTTGCACAGAAAGCAGATCTTCGTCGGCTGATTTGGTGTAGCTATGATGAGTCTCTTCATCTAGACTTGGTACGTCCAGACATCTTCGTTCGGACTTCATCTCTTTCTTGGGCCATCTTGGCCTTACGCTTGGTGACAGTGGTGTTTGGTGATCTTCAATGGGGACTCATTGTCTTCATATACTTGTATGAGTGTGAGGCCATGTCAAGACTAGGTGGCTCGGTCAACTATACTTGGTTGAGAGCTCTTCCGCGCCTTTTGAGCATAACCTGTCGTCGGGAACTTGGTACCATCCAGACTCCTTTGTCTGGGTTCTCTTACGTTTGGGATATCTGGGCCCTGCATGGCCTTCCCACACTCCAATCACTTTCCATAACCCATTTGTTATCCACTTGTCACACGAAACTGGCCTTCTGACCCACCAATCAGGACCCGTTTTGGCGGGACTCGGAAAAATCTAGAGTCACATCGTGTCAACCGCCCCTCTGGTCTTGATCCGTCATTGAGCCATTCGCCGAACTGGTTGATCATGAACAGACAACACGCCAAACGCAGGTCTGGCCATAGAGTTAAGTTCACTGTGGACCTGCTGGGCTCTGCCCACTCTGGCGTCACTTCTCTGCACCCTTTCGCAACCAACTCACTTTCCATCAGTTTCTCGGTTAGATCCGAGGTCAAGAACCTTTCGCTCACAGCAACTTCCTCCCTCGAGAACAAACATCATGCCGTCTACGTCGCCCAATAACCCGTCGCTAATCCCAGCACAACTTCCGCCTGCGGACACCTCAGTGGAGGACACCGGGGCGAGTGTGGGTAACAGCGGCGGCCTACCACCCGGTAGCGGCGTCCCCGCACACGAAAGCCGTGACTCCAACGTCGACGACAACAACAATAGCAGTTTGGGGAAGGATACAAAGGGCGACATGTGGCGAGGCCGATGAAACCTTTATCGCCCAGGGGGTTTGTATAGCGCAGCCCAAGATGTTCCTCAGGGTATAGACCCAGAGGAACATCTTGGGCTGCGCTATACAAACCCCCTGGGCGATAAAGGTTTCATCGGCCTCGCCACAGCTGGTGCGCGTGCCCGGATTCGATTGTCGAGGACTTCACCGAAGTCAAGTGTTGAAGGAGAGCTGAGTGCCCGTCAACTTCAAGCTACCAAGATGCCTGGAGGACGAGGGGCGAAGAAGAGTGGGCGCGGTGACGGGGGACGCAGTGAGGCGTCACGTCAGTCGCGTCGTGTTCAAGGTTTGGGGCCTGAAGAGCACAAGGACCTGGAAACAGTTGTCCGCGATGCTCGGAAGGCGAAGAAGGCTGCTCGCGAAAGCGAGGTAGCGCAAGGTCGGGACGTCGAGGCGTCTGCTGCTCAAGATCAGTCGGCCGCTGGATCGCAAACCCCAGAGGATCAAGTTTCCCCTGGGTTCCAAGGTTCATCGGAGGCGGATTCTGGGTCGCAGACCCCTGAAGTTCCAGAGGAGCACACCCGCGAGGGTGGTGCTCAGGCGTCGGAGGGAGGCGCCAATGCGGTTGAGTCCCCGGAGGTGATTGACTTGGTCTCATCTTCGGACGAGTCTGTTGTGGAAGTGAAGCCGGAGCCCGTGCGAATGAAGGAGGAGGCGAAAACCCTGAGTTCCAAAGTGAACTCTGGGTTCGTACCCCCTGAACCTAGGGTGTTGGCACCAAGTTCGCAGGTGAAGCCTGAAGGTGGCGCTCGGGAGACTGCTACCCCTGTTCCAGAACCAAGAACAATGGCGTCGGACACTGAAACCATGGTGCTGTACATTCGTCGCGAAGTTCGACGCTGGGAAGAGGCGAGCCCTGGAAGAGTAACACCTCCAGGTGTCGTTTATGAGTGGCCGACTCCAAAGCCGGATGCCAATTCGTACTTCGCCGCCGCGTATGCGACTGGAGACTACTTCAAGTGGCGTTTGTCTCTGGCGAATCAAGATGAAGCCTGGATCTCTGAGTTCCATGTAGCCCGGTGGGGCGTCGGAACGGCCCAGGATCTTACGGCAACTACGATTCCCCAGAGTATCATGACCGCGCGCGAGTGTGTTGCCATCCTGCAGACTCTGTTCTTCGAAGCTGGTTTCGAGTTCGTCAACTTGATCTCTGGCTGGTCCGAGACACGTGCTTCTAAGATTCCGGAAAGCCTGGTGCGTTCGGTCATGGAGGAAGTTCAGAATTTCATTGCGGTAGAACTGGTGGAGTGGAGATTGGTGACAGCTGGAGTACCTTACAAGGTGAATTCTGAAGATCACGCCGCACCAAGCGTTCAAGAGCAAGTGCCAAGATTGGAGTACCACAAGGAAGATGGAGACGGTGATCTATTGATGACCGATTACGATGCGGATCTACTGGGCCGTCAGTTTGTTCTGAGGTTCAGAGTCACTGGCCTCAGGATTTCACGAAGTCCGCGAGGGTCAAGCGATGGTGAGCCGCAATCCAAGCGTTCCCAACATGGACCGCCTCGCCCACAAGTCCCGTCGACGCCTTCGGCCCTATCCACGCCATCGTTGTCTTCTCTTCCAGCGTACAAGTCCTCGACCAGTACTTCGCTTCAGAATTCCACTCCCCTGAATTCCATGTCCAATGGACGTGAGTCTCTGGAGATGGAAGCCAAGGATGCTGTTCCGGACTTGATACCAAGTGTCATCGGCACTTCACGCGCTTCAGATGAGAGTACTGCCTCGGGTGCCCAGACGTCTTACGGTAGTTCCTCGTCTTCATCGATGAGATCGCTGGGACAACAAGTAGGAGCTCTGGCACTCGTTGCTCAGAGTGCAAGTGGTTTCGCGGCTGCTGGTGATCTTGGATTCCAAGTCATCCGGACAGTCATTCCCCATAGTCATGTAGCAGTCGAGCAAGAAGACGTCGAGATGGAGTCTTCAGTGCATTCGGACCCAGAGATTGCGCCCAAGAAGACCGGTCTCCCCAGGGCTTCAGCGGCCACCGCCGAGCCAAAACTCAGAGTTTCTTCCCCGAGTCCGGGCTTTGACGATGTGAGGAACGTCGGTGGCGACGAGCAGAGCCAGCATCGAAGTTCCAAGAGTGAAGCGCATTCTCGGCGTTCGACGAGGTCCAGGAAATCAGTTGCTTCGAGCCGCTCGAGTGCATCTAGATCTGCTTCGTCTGTGTCTTCAAGATCGGGGCCCGCCCAAATCGAGCTGAATGTCTTGCGACAACAGCAGGAGTGGCAAGCCCGTATGGAGCAGGAACAACGAGAGTTTCTCGCCAGAGAACGCCTGGATGCCTTGGAACGAGAGCGACTCAGGGAACAACGTGACTTGGACGCGCGTCGCCAGATCCAGGAACTCACGGATCGCTTGGTTCATGCAGAAGTTGCCCGGCGAGATGCGGAACGGCGTGTGAAGGTTGCGGAAGCGCACAAGACTCATGGTCCAACTGAAACTCAGGGTTCAAACCAGAGTGTCATGGAGGCTGTACGTCTCGAGCGTGAGCGCCTGGACGCCAGTTATGCTGAGCGTTGGCAACAGCGCGAAGCCGAGGCGGATGCGGAGCGTGCGCGTTGGGCCTCCGAAGTCCACACGAGCTGGAAAGAGCAAATGTCGGATATGGAGCAGAAGGTCCAAGAGCTTGAGGCAGAAAGAGAGCGAGAGCGAGAGTCTTCCCAGAACATTCAGCGGTTCCATGCCGGCCAGGTGCGTGACCTTCGTGCAACATTGGCTCAAGTTCAAGGGCGGCGTGCGACTGTGACCCCTGATGTGGCAACTAACGTGGGGTCGTCGGTGGTTCAGAACCCTGAAATCGCAACCCGATCTCAGGAAATCGACGGTGTAATCAGTGGAAACGCAATTGTCGCAGGCCAGAGACAGGGAACAGCTGATCTGAAGAACACTTCCGAAGTCGCTGTCTCTCAGCGAAGAACGACCCTCGTGCAGTCATCCGCCGACACTTCCAGCAGAACGAAGCATATTAAGCGAGGACATGGTGTTCCTGAGACCAAGGTAGCGCGAGACATCAAGTCCGAGCCTGTACCTGTGGGGAAAATGTCAGACCCCAGGAGGACAACAGCCTCTAAGGCCTCACAAGACTCGAAGACAGATTCCAAGCGCTCTGTGTCCAAGAAGCATCGGCAGGAGAAGAAGAAGCGCAGGGATGTAAATCCGCCTTCAGACTCGGACCCAAGTTCCGACTCCAGTGACGATGACTCGTCCTCTGAAAGCTCTGATGATAGTTCGGACGGGGACCCTGGGGTTAACCTGACGGCGGCCTCTGCGACTCAGGCTGGCACTACGCTCCTGACATTCCGGCCGTATATCAACTCGAATACTCTGGGTGAATTCGACACTAAGGCGTCACTCAGAGAACGGGTGCACTGGTGGGAGCGTTTCGCGAACATGGCAGCTCAGGGAGGTTGGTCCACGAAAATGAGGATTCAGGAACTCAAGCTGAAGCTCTCAGGAGCTGCGCGTGACTGGCTCAACCAGTTACCCAAGCATACTCAGCGTGACTGGAAGGAGTTGGCGGCTGCATTCAGGAAGAAATACTGCAAGGCACGTTCGTCGTATTCTGAACGATATTTCACGATGGAAATGAAGAACTCAGAAAGCGCCCTGGATTTCTTCTATCGTCTGAATTCCGCCGCCGGCAAAGCTGACATTGACTTTCGCAAGTCCTCGAAGCGTCTGGAGAAGCATATTCGGAGGTTCATCACGAAACTCAAAGACACGCGTCTTAAGACGTCACTGCAAGGTCAAAGGTTCAGAAATATCGCTGACCTGGAGTATGCTTTGGAACAGGACGAAGAAGTTTGGAGTCGCAGCGACCGGGATGCTCCGCCACCCAGAATTCGGGACTTTCGTGCCGACAATATCCCTCAGGGACGCTTCAAGTCGAAGCGTACCGGACGTGCATACGTAACTAGGGGCGGTGTCTCAGACTCCGAGTCGGACGAAGATCCTGAATTGCATGCGCGTTTCCAGGAAGTTACCGCTGAACCCAGCATTCCCGTAAGGACTTCGAGTGTGAACTCAGGGTCAACTCGTGAGATATCTGGAGAAGAAGCTACCACGTCTAGTGCTGGAAATCTGCCAAGCACAAAGGGTGTCGAGTGGACTCAGACGTTGACAAACGAGGTGTATCGCGTGATGGATAACATGGGATGGCGTCCACCAAACGCCTACCCTGGACCAAATGCGAATTCTGGATTCCGGTCTCCCCGTCGCGAGAACCCTAACTGGGACAAGTTCTGTGAGAAGTGCCGCAAATGGGGACATCCTGAAGAAGACTGCTGGAAGGACAGGAAGTGTGACCGTTGCCTGGAAACAGGCCATCCAACCCACATGTGTCGAGCGCAACCGTGCGAGAACTGTGGAAAGATGCATCTAGGAAAGCCGTGTGAAGACTGGAAAACCCTGGAAGCCGTGAAGAAACTCGCCCGCCAAGGTGCACTGAAGGACATGCCAAGCCAAATTCTGGATAAGCTCCTGGATGGCGAAGCGAACTCTGGGCGGCCGTCAAACCAATAAGCCCGCTGGGTGGGGACCCAGTACGCGTCGGGCCAGTGAAGGCCCCAGAGTTATGTGTTCTAGTGTATGTAGGCCCGGAGCTGAGAACAAGAACCCAAGATAACCAACAATGCATGACTACTTTGACTCAAGGTTTCATGACTTCCCCTGAAATTCAACATCCTGAACAAGTGAACCCTGGGACAGTGAACTCTGAAGAAACTAGGGAGTTCAAACTAAACCTTGGAGAACGGTATGGATGGTGGGAAGATAATGACCCTGACCCAAAGAAACGTGATGTGGCGATGGTGCATGGTGCCGTGAACGACTGTCGGACGAAAGTTCTCCTGGATACCGGTGCGACTGTGAACATTGTGAGTTTCGACTTAGCGCGTAAGCTCGGACTCCGCCTCAAGTCGCACAAACAAACCAAGGTATCCGGTATGGGAGGTGTTCCGACGTACATCGGCGCCAGTGCTCAGGTGAAGATTACTCTCGGTTCGAGAGTGGTGTACTTCTTGGATGTTTGGGTCGCTAATATTGGCGAAGGGATCGAAGTTCTCCTGGGTATGAGTTTCATGTTTGCAGCTGGAGTGAGGATTGGTATCCGCGAAGGTCTTGTGACGCTTCCAGATGAAGAAACGGTCGTGATGTGTGGATGGAACCCAGAGGAGCGTCTGGGTGTTGACATGCCTGTGGAAACCACAAGTAGTTGGTACTTGGCCCCTGGGGAATCCAAGGTGGTGAAGATTTCGTATGGGATGACAAACCCACAACGTGAGGTCGTGTGGGCAGGACGAGGTGATCGCTGGGTGACCCGTTTGATTTACGCTGCAAAATCCTGGCCGGTTGCTGTGAAGGTGGTCAACATTTCGGACAAGGACGTCTGGATTGACAATAGAACTCCAGTCGCCCGGATTGTAGAGTATGGCTTTTTTCCGCGCGCCGGACGCTTTGTGCGTCCTGGGTCGTTCGCATACCGTGAGTGGCAGACCCTCATTCTGGAAAATGTCCAGTCACGTGAGGGCAGGATGCGTGCAGAACGTTTAGCAGCGTTGGAACCACCCTGTGTTGATACTCCAAAATATCAGTGGCCTACGAAGATTTTGTCGCGACCTGTAAAAGGGCCTGACACAGCGTTGCTTGCCTCGATTCTCAGGAAACCAAAGATCCGTCGTGTACGATTCGCAGAAGATGCTTCAACTCAGACGGATGAAGTGTCTCCAGTGAGCTTTCGGGAATCCCGAGACATGGCTGTTGATACGAATGACTTAAGTGATAACAGCCTTACGGATGAGTTGTCTGGCATTGCTTCACATGCCGCCGAAACCCCGGGTCTAGGGGTGGAAATTGACAGTGATTTTCAGGATTGGCGAGGTGAAGAGAGTGATTCTCTGGATTCTGTTGCGGATAACGGTGACTCGCTGGAGGCCGTTGAGGAATACTGGGATATCCCAATCTCTGGGATGCCTGGGACCCCATTGGAGAAGTTAAAGCAGGAATATGAGCGTTGCATGAGACTATCGACTGAGGACCTTGACTATGAGCCCGCGGTTTATATGCGGGAAGGAAGCGAGTTACTCTCTCAGTTGCGTGACCAGTTGGTTATGCTCCCTGAGATAAAAGACCTGACTCCTGAGTGCAAGATCGAGGAGGCCGATGTTGGAGTCCCTGGAAAGACAACGCCTGAGATGGAAGACCAAGTGCGGCGAATTCTGGAGTACCATCGGAAGATTTTCTTAGGAGATGGCAATGCAGCTCCCCCACCCGCTCGTGGAGTGGTGTGTGACCTAGATGTGGGTGACGCTAAACCAGTTGCTCAGCGCCCAAGGTCTATTGCGCCGCACCTGTGGACCAAGGTGTATGAACTTCTGAAGAAGCTTCTGGAGAACGGACTGATTGAAACCTCTACATCTCCCTGGGCATCCCCGATCGTGATCGTCCTTAAGAAGAATGGTGTGGATATCCGGATGTGCATCGACTACCGTGTGGTAAATAGCTTCATCAAGCTCTCACATTACCCCTTACCACTCATTGATGATCTCCTGATTGGTTTCGAATCGGCGATGTGGTTTATGAGTTTGGACATGGCTAGTGGCTTCTGGGCTATCAAGATGACCGAGAGAGCCAAGTTAATCTCTGCGTTCGTCTGTCCCTATGGACACTACCAGTGGGTCAGGATGCCATTCGGTTTAAAAAATGCACCATTGATCTACCAGGCAGTGCTCAATAACTGCCTGTGGGGATTCTTGCGGTTGCCCCCTGAGGAAGAGGCTGAGGTGGATCAGGATGTCTTACGTTTTCTGAAGCTGAACTCTGGGGAACCCAGAGTTTCAAGTGACAGTATACCTCGCCTCCCAGTGTTGACAGACGAGATGACGGTGTTTCAGCGTAATATCCCGGCTCCCTCTCAGATGGGACCTGTCCTGGGTCGAAGTTCGTATATCGACGACATCGCCCATGGTGCTCCTACTTGGGAACAACTATGCCAGGACCTCAATGCATTGTTATTCCGTCTACGATACTGGAATATCTCCGTGAGCCTTCCTAAGAGTGAGTTCGGAAAGTTGTCTATCCCGTATCTCTCGCATGAGATCAGTGCTGAGGGTATCAGGGCAATCCCGAAGATCGCAAAAGGTGTCAAAGATTTACCGTTTCCAACAACGTTGAAGGGAGTTCAGAGTTTCATGGGCAGTCTGAATTATTACAACAAGTTTATTGAAGATTTACCCGTGATCGCAGCCGTCCTGTACGAGCTGACCGAGGAACAGATGAAATCTAGGAGAGATCTGTCTAGAGCCCAGGAGTCATTTGAAATCCTGAAGCACAAGATTGTCTCGACTCCACTGCTCAGACATCCTGACCGCTCAAGGCCGTTCGTGATTATCCCACACGCAAATCCGTGGGCGGCGTCCGCTGTGTTGGGTCAGGAATACGACGGGGTTGTGCACCCAGTCCGATTCACGGGTCGAATTCTGAATGACGCTGAGTTGAGGTACCACATTGCCGAGAAGGAGGTAATCGCTATCCTGAGAGTCTTGGAAGTGTTCCGCACTCTGGTTGAGGGCAGTCCCAAGATAGTCGTTTATACGCGATACTCTGTATTGAAATGGCTGCTGACTTCTCAGTCGGCAGATGGTCGAACCGTGAAGTGGGGATTGAAGTTATCTCACTGGGACCTGGAAATACGCAGAGTTCAACGCGACGAGGACGGTCTCGCTGCGATCCTAGGTGCGGGTATCACCCCCAGAGAACACTTGGATGAAGTCGCTGAGAACCTGATCCCGGCCAAGGGGCGCGTCAAACCTCCAGTACCTATCAGTATAGAGATGCTGGAGGCGGATTACGAAGGTTACATTCTGAGTTTCGATGGTGCGGCTAAGACGTCCACGCGACAAGGGAGCTGTGGGTGTATCCTATGGCGTCTCCCCGGATGGGAGATCTTAGACGCCAGGGTTTCATCTTGGAAGATGTGACCGTAAATGACGCTGAGTATCATGGGCTCCTGAAGGGCCTCACTCTGGCGATTGAGCAAGGGGTTCGAGATATTGTTGTGGTTGGAGATTCTAGGATCGCCATTCAGCAAGCCCAAGGCCTCATCAATTGTAACCAGCCTAACCTCCAGAGGAAGCTGGCCGAATATGAGGTTCTGAAGACTAAGTTCAAGTCTTTGCGTCTGGTACATGTCAAGCGAGAGTTCAACCAGGCAGCAGACTATCTGACTTCCAAGACCCTAGCACTTGGAGAGTCCTGGAAAGTGGAGGATGTTGATGAACGGACACATCTGCAGTTGGTGTCAAAGATCCACGAAAAGCTGGTAAAACCGAAAGTGTTGCCGAACACCGGAATTCAGAAGGATGACCCTCAGGGTGTGGAAACTCTGAGTATGCCAGGACCTGAGTGCGCCCCACTGCCTGCGGCGGCCAAAGTGTTCGCCGTTATAACTCGTGCACAAACGCAGGAATCCGAAATTCAAGACGAACCTATGGGGCCCCTGGAATACCAGGCCGAGCGATGGCGGCGCATCAAGGTACACCAGGATAAGGATGATTCTCTGTTGCAACTCAAAGATTTTCTGAGAGGCAACACTGGAAAGCTGTCGCACGCGCAAGCCAGGAAACTTGCGAAGATCGCTGACGACTTTATACTGGATTCCAGAGAAGTCCTATACCGTTTGAGTCGGTCAACCAGAGATCGCCCCCGGGACATGGTTGACGAACTCAGACTTGTAGTACCGAAAGCTCTTCAGCCTGATATCCTGCACTACGCACACGAAGATTTTCAGGGTGGACATCAGGGAATCACGAGGACGTATGAGAAGCTGCGTTCCGAGTTCTATTGGCATGGTATGTATGCTGACGTGGAAGTCTTTGTCAAAGAGTGTGTGGATTGCGCCAGCGGCAAGGGGCGTCCTCAGAATCCTGGACCTTCCCCTGGGAACATCGAACCCAGGCGCCCATTCGAAGTCGTATCTATGGACTTCGTGACACATTTGCCCAAGTCGGACCGTGGAAACACATTCCTGTTACTATTTCAGGATTCGTTCTCAGGGTTTGTTATGTGCAAACCCATGGGCTCTACTACAGCTCAAGATGTCGCTGAAGTGTACGAGGAACAAGTTTTCAGGAGGTTCGGAGCGAGCTCGATGCTGAGGCACGACCAAGACCCGAGGTTCATGAGCGAAGTGTTCACACGCTTTCGTGAACTTCTGGGTAGTAAGCAGCGGGCCACTCTGGCGTATCGCCCCCAGGCGAACGGACAGCAAGAGATCAGTGCAGACTGTTGTGCGCAGCATCCGAGCTTATATTGCTGAAGCGGACCAGAGTGACTGGGATGACCATGCAGAACGCCTGATGTTCGCCCTGAACACGTCGTTTGATGCTACTCGCCTGGATACTCCGTTTTTTCTGGTACACGGCTGGGACGCACATGGCACTGTTTCAGCGATGCTAGGGCCCAGGCCCTCGAGTGTCCAGGAGCGCACCGCGTACGAATGGCGCAGAAATTGCAGCGTGACTACAGTTATGCTCAAGCTTGCGCTGAAGATCTTCAGAAGAAAGCTAAGCGAGTGCGCTCTGCCGAGCAAACCAGGAAGTGGAAGGAATTGTCAGAACGACTGAGGTCGGGATTCGCTGCGGGCGATGCTGTTTGGTTGTACATACCCAAGGTGCAGCCAGGGTTGAGTCGCAAGCTGGCCCATATGTGGCATGGCCCTTTCAGAATCCAGGAAATCCATGACGATTTCCGCGTGAAACTCAGAGTCGAGAACACTGGATATCGTGTGAATCCCTGGGTACATGTGAGTCGCCTGAAGCCCAGAGCACTGTTCCCGAAACGGCCCATTGTGGAGATTGAGGTGAGTGAAGACGACGACTTCGACGCAGCGTTGTTGCCCGAAGATAGCTGGGAACCAGATGTTGTGAACGATGAATACGAAGTCGAACGAATCTTGGATTTGCGATGGACTAAACGAACTAGGACATCAAGACGGATACGCGAGTATCTCGTGAAGTGGAAGGGTTACGACGAGACCGAGTGGCTCCCCTTGTCGATTAAACTGTGGTGCCTTACTATACGAGTTTAATCAAGGTGCAAGAGCACGAGCCCGTTTTCAGGCCATGCAGGCCGGCGATGATCACCCAGGAATATAGTATCCTGAGGCGATTGTGATCCAGAGTTGCAAGTGAGTTTCAGGGGATAAAATCCTGAGTTATACCGAGAAACTCTGAGGAAGATCGAAGGAATGTGTGGAGATTGGAGACAGAAGTGTGATTGTGGTTTTATTTGATTTTATTGGATTATGGATAAGGATACTGCTGAGGCTTGGGCATCATGTGGAGTATTAAGGAGCAAAGTGGCGACGATGAGCTTCACAGAGGCGATAGCTTCCAAGTGAGCAACTCAAAAGAACAAGTCAGAAGGTGTTGACACTCTAAGAAAGACGAGGTGAAAACTCTGGGTATCATTGGGAATTATGTACGACATATAAAAGCTAAGTGATTCCCAGGGTTAATATACGTCTTGGCCCTTCACGAGTGTGTGAGAGATAAAGGGTTGAGCTTGCGGATGGCCACGGGCTTGACGTGACGCTTGACATTGCTGGGCACATATTGGAGCCATTCTTCGTCATCGATCACGGTGCTCCATTGGACCCGAGCGGGTTCCCGCATATCCAGAGTCGCTAGCTGAAGCTCGAGGTTCTCGCACGAAGGTCCCCCGAGCTCCTCGGCCCTGGGATCTTCCCAAATCCAGTAGCAGCACTTGTCTGGAAACTGCCAGAGACCCGGCTCATTCCACAATGACGGCAAAAAACCTGGGGTGTCATGGGAGCGGTCCAAGAGCGTCTTGAATGCCCTGCGAAGCGCGTTGCGGCGTGATTTGCGCTGGGACTCGAGGACAATGTCTGCCTTCTCTTCAGTCGGGATGGTACCCAGTGTCCGCGTTCCCAAATCGCTGTGCATGCTTGTGCATGACATCCACGATGTCCTCCACTAGCTTGAGCGCTTTTGCGTACAACATGTCGCGTTCGTGGAAGTAGAAAACCCGGATGCGACCTTGGAGCATAGTTATCCAGGGTTCGGAGTCTAAAATTCTCTGATATGCTCCACGGTTCCAGCGATCATGGACGACGTCATACGAGTACTTGTGAATCTCGTACTCTGGGAACCCAGGAGTCTGGCAAGAGGCACTCTTAGTCGAACTTGGATACTGTACCAGAACTCCGTAGATGCGCCAAGAAGTCTCGCCATTCTCAGGGTCCTCGGCTGTTTGTAGGTCGTCCACAGTCAATTCTGCGTACGACTTTCGCGCCAGTGCGGACGGATGCTTGGGACGTGCAACCACCTTGTTCCCCAGAGATCCACTAGAACTTTGAGGAGCCGAAGTATTCTTCTTGGTCGCCTTGCGACGTTGCTTCTTGGGTTTCGGGTTGGAACCCTGAGATTTCTCACTGGAAACGGAACGGGGACGTTTGGCGGGAGGTTTGGATTCCAGAGTTTCTTTGGCTCCAGCACTGTCCTTGTCCTCAGCGTCGTCATCTTCGTCCAGAATTTCAGGGGCGACTTCTTCATCTTCTTCCTCAGAACTGCTGCTGGAGGAGCTCTCCTCCGGTTCCTGGTTTGGAGGCTGATACTCTGGGTCATTCTCGACGTCATCAACTGTGGAATCTGCATCCTCGTCAGGGTATACTACATGATCATCGAGGTTTCCCCAGGGCGCCGGATGTCCCCGCGTCGGAGCCGCCGATCCAAGCGTTCATCGGCCATCTCGTAATAGGCCTCAGGGACGTACTTGCTCCACGGTGTCTTGTCGAGGCGACGCCAGTACATCATGCTGACAAGCATCTTGACTAATTGTGGCTGTCGGAAGTGTCCGTGAGCTGCTCGATCGCTGCCAATCCATTCCATGGCAGTGTCGTACTTGAGACCCGCGAGAATAGCCTGACGCACGTCCGGACGAATTTCTTTCCAGACGACACCACCAGGTAACATTGAGTGAGCGGCCTCCTTAGAGACCACAGTCTTCTCGCCAGCACGACGCACTGAGTCGCGGCCAGGTTGGTGTCCTTGGGACGACGTTGGACTTTGCGAACTTTAGAGGCTGCGGGTTGTAGCTGCTTGCCCGACGTCTTGGAATCCTGGGATTGCTTGGACTTGGAGGCTTCGTGGAACTCTGGGACTCCTTAGAACCCTGAGTTTTGTTGCCGCCACCTGACCACTCTGAGAACTGCTACCCGGACCCGTAAGATCCAATACTTCGGGGCGATTGGTGGAATCAGACCCTGAGGATGGGGGCATTCGCTGGCTCTTTTCGGGATATGGAGCCACCACAGCTTTGCGCTTGTCCATGGCTGCCACGTTCACGACTGTATCCCAGGATTCAGGAGGTTTCGTGTCCTTAACGCAGAGCTTGAAGAGATCGTGAAGACGCTCCCAATTCCCCGTGAAGTCAGTGTGCTCCTGCAAGAAATCGGAGAATTTCCAGGGATCCACAGTGGCAGATTCGAGACGCGATTTCAGGATGCGCACCTGTGCCTCAGAGTCGGCAAGGCGCGCCTTGAGCTCTGCTCTCTCAGATTCCAGAAAATCGATCTCGTCCTGGTACCGAATTTTTGATTTTGCAGCACGACCTTGTGCTCGGATTCAGCAGATTCCAACTTGCCTAGAGCCTCCTGAAGCTCCAGAAACCAGTAATCGCAGGTGAATTTCCAGGAGCGTTTTAACTCCTTGTTCTTGCGACGAGCGTCCACTGCCTGTTGAATCGCAGTGGGTCCTTGCTGAGCAACGGCCAGAGACCGCATGCTTCGGTATGCCCCAAGGACTTGGCGCAAATAACCAGTTGTCTTAAACACACGCTCTGCGAACCGCGTGCTGTTGAAGTGGCGCAGGAGAAGGCCATTTCACGCCGAATCCCGATGGAATTCAGAGAATTGTCCAGATCGTACGATGAAAGGGGTGAACGCCGTGGGTTCAGCACATCGACCCCGCCTCTCACGCCACAAATTTCTTTCAGCTCCCGAAGATCGTCTTCCGAGAGCTCCTCAAAACCAATAAGAGTGGTCGCGCCCCCGTAACCCTCCATAGCAAATGCACCTGCGCGGATGTCATTCACAATACCAGGAACTCCCACGAGGTATGCATTGGTCTTGAGATTGGGGGGATCCGGTAGCTTCCAGTGCGGAGGACACTCAGGAACCAGAAAGTCAGGAAGATCAACTTCCTCCTGCCGAAGCATACCCGAGTAAATAGCCCCCGGACGTCCTCCAAGGTCGCATGTCGTGGTGTCTTGAACTCAGGGGCGTCCTCCTGGTTCACCTCCGGAGCCTTGGATTCAAGATCCTTGTCGCCAGCCGCAGCGTCCGTAGAAGCTTTACCATCAGCTTCACTCATGTTGGTGCCAGAGGACTTGCTCGCGGCATCAGAGGCGGGATTTCCTTGACTCCTTCGCCTCAGATTTGTCCGCCAAAGTGTCGTTAGGTGGCACCTCTGGAGGTTGACCACCGGCGGTTTTTGTCGGCCGCCGGAGAGGCCGCGTTGCTGGAAGAAGCCGCATCTGGGCCGACGCCGACGCTTGTCTGCTGTCCGTGGGTGGAGACTTGCCCATGTCATGATTTGTGAAATGGGGATATGACCCCGTGTTGCCCGTTGGAGATTTTGTGCTTGAGAAGAGAACCTTGAAGATAGGTCCCGACCAACCGTTAGGGAGACAGGGTGTCGTCGAAGTGTGTGGAATCCAGGGAGTCTACAGAGTGCAACGGCCGTGTTGATGTTAACGGCGGCTGACGCTCTGTGTTTTCGTGGCCTGGCCATGGTTCACCAGTTCGGAGCGATTTCCTCTTTGATGGACCCGGACCAGGAGGGGCGGTTGACACGAGGCGGTTTTCAGAAAATTGCCGACGACGTGCCGTCACCTCTGTGACTTGGAGTGTGTATTGGATTGTGATTGGTGGATGCTTGGATACGGAGCGGCTGTACCCGTGTGACATGGATGGCGACTGTGGGATAAAATGATGTTATGGGATAAATCCAGTACTTGACCGCAGATGGGCCCAACTGGCTGGAAGTGTGATTCCTGGGAGTGCACACCCAGGGGTGCAAAGAACACTCAGTCCCAGCCGGACTT
>VOQZ01001467.1:0-16522 GCA_008079305.1 Phytophthora palmivora
TCATGCCGTCTACGTCGCCCAATAACCCGTCGCTAATCCCAGCACAACTTCCGCCTGCGGACACCTCAGTGGAGGACACCGGGCGAGTGTGGGTAACAGCGGCGGCCTACCACCCGGTAGCGGCGTCCCCGCACACGAAAGCCGTGACTCCAACGTCGACGACAACAACAATAGCAGTTTGGGGAAGGATACAAAGGGCGACATGGCGAGGCCGATGAAAACTTTATCGCCAGGGGGTTTGTATAGCGCAGCCCAAGATGTTCCTCAGGGTATAGACCCAGAGGAACATCTTGGGCTGCGCTATACAAACCCCTGGGCGATAAAGGTTTCATCGGCCTCGCCACAGCTGGTGCGCGTGCCCGGATTCGATTGTCGAGGACTTCACCGAAGTCAAGTGTTGAAGGAGAGCTGAGTGCCCGTCAACTTCAAGCTACCAAGATGCCTGGAGGACGAGGGGCAGAGGAAGAAGAGTGGGCGCGGTGACGGGGGACGCAGTGAGGCGTCACGTCAGTCGCGTCGTGTTCAAGGTTGGGGCCTGAAGAGCACAAGGACCTGGAAACAGTTGTCCGCGATGCTCGGAAGGCGAAGAAGGCTGCTCGCGAAAGCGAGGTAGCGCAAGGTCGGGACGTCGAGGCGTCTGCTGCTCAAGATCAGTCGGCCGCTGGATCGCAAACCCAGAGGATCAAGTTTCCCCTGGGTTCCAAGGTTCATCGGAGGCGAATTCTGGGTCGCAGACCCCTGAAGTTCCAGAGGAGCACACCCGCGAGGGTGGTGCTCAGGCGTCGGAGGGAGGCGCCAATGCGGTTGAGTCCCCGGAGGTGATTGACTTGGTCTCATCTTCGGACGAGTCTGTTGTGGAAGTGAAGCCGGAGCCCGTGCGAATGAAGGAGGAGGCGAAAACCCTGAGTTCCAAAGTGAACTCTGGGTTCGTACCCCCTGAACCTAGGGTGTTGGCACCAAGTTCGCAGGTGAAGCCTGAAGGTGGCGCTCGGGAGACTGCTACCCCTGTTCCAGAACCAAGAACAATGGCGTCGGACACTGAAACCATGGTGCTGTACATTCGTCGCGAAGTTCGACGCTGGGAAGAGGCGAGCCCTGGAAGAGTGACACCTCCAGGTGTCGTTTATGAGTGGCCGACTCCAAAGCCGGATGCCAATTCGTACTTCGCCGCCGCGTATGCGACTGGAGACTACTTCAAGTGGCGTTTGTCTCTGGCGAATCAAGATGAAGCCTGGATCTCTGAGTTCCATGTAGCCCGGTGGGGCGTCGGAACGGCCCAGGATCTTACGGCAACTACGATTCCCCAGAGTATCATGACCGCGCGCGAGTGTGTTGCCATCCTGCAGACTCTGTTCTTCGAAGCTGGTTTCGAGTTCGTCAACTTGATCTCTGGCTGGTCCGAGACACGTGCTTCTAGATTCCGGAAAGCCTGGTGCGTTCGGTCATGGAGGAAGTCCAGAATTTCATTGCGGTAGAACTGGTGGAGTGGAGATTGGTGACAGCTGGAGTACCTTCCAAGGTGAATTCTGAAGATCACGCCGCACCAAGCGTTCAAGAGCAAGTGCCAAGATTGGAGTACCACAAGGAAGATGGAGACGGTGATCTATTGATGACCGATTACGATGCGGATCTACTGGGCCGTCAGTTTGTTCTGAGGTTCAGAGTCACTGGCCTCAGGATTTCACGAAGTCCGCGAGGGTCAAGCGATGGTGAGCCGCAATCCAAGCGTTCCCAACATGGACCGCCTCGCCCACAAGTCCCGTCGACGCCTTCGGCCCTATCCACGCCGTCGTTGTCTTCTCTTCCAGCGTACAAGTCCTCGACCAGTACTTCGCTTCAGAATTCCACTCCCCTGAATTCCATGTCCAATGGACGTGAGTCTCTGGAGATGGAAGCCAAGGATGCTGTTCCGGACTTGGTGCCAAGTGTCATCGGCACTTCACGCGCTTCAGATGAGAGTACTGCCTCGGGTGCCCAGACGTCTTACGGTAGCTCTTCGTCTTCGTCGATGAGATCGCTTGGACAGCAAGTAGGAGCTCTGGCGCTCGTTGCTCAGAGTGCAAGTGGTTTCACGGCTGCTGGTGATCTTGGATTCCAAGTCACCCGGACGGTCATTCCTCATAGTCATGTAGCAGTCGAGCAAGAAGACGTCGAGATGGAGTCGTCAGTGCATTCGGACCCAGAGATTGCGCCCAAGAAGACCGGTCTCCCCAGGGCTTCAGCGGCCACCGCCGAGCCAAAACTCAGAGTTTCTTCCCCGAGTCCGGGCTTTGACGATGTGAGGAACGTCGGTGGCGACGAGCAGAGCCAGCATCGAAGTTCCAAGAGTGAAGCGCATTCTCGGCGTTCGACGAGGTCCAGGAAATCAGTTGCTTCGAGCCGCTCGAGTGCATCTAGATCTGCTTCGTCTGTGTCTTCAAGATCGGGGCCCGCCCAAATCGAGCTGAATGTCTTGCGACAACAGCAGGAGTGGCAAGCCCGTATGGAGCAGGAACAACGAGAGTTTCTCGCCAGAGAACGCCTGGATGCCTTGGAACGAGAGCGACTCAGGGAACAACGTGACTTGGACGCGCGTCGCCAGATCCAGGAACTCACGGATCGCTTGGTTCATGCAGAAGTTGCCCGGCGAGATGCGGAACGGCGTATGAAGGTTGCGGAAGCGCACAAGACTCATGGTCCGACTGAAACTCAGGGTTCAACCCAGAGTGTCATGGAGGCTGTACGTCTCGAGCGTGAGCGCCTGGACGCCAGTTATGCTGAGCGTTGGCAACAGCGCGAAGCCGAGGCGGATGCGGAGCGTGCGCGTTGGGCCTCCGAAGTCCACACGAGCTGGAAAGAGCAAATGTCGAATATGGAGCAGAAGGTCCAAGAGCTTGAGGCAGAAAGAGAGCGAGAGCGAGAGTCTTCCCAGAACATTCAGCGGTTCCATGCCGGCCAGGTGCGTGACCTTCGTGCAACATTGGCTCAAGTTCAAGGGCGGCGTGCGACTGTGACCCCTGATGTGGCAACTAACGTGGGGTCGTCGGTGGTTCAGAACCCTGAAATCGCAACCCGATCTCAGGAAACGACGGTGTAATCAGTGGAAACGCAATTGTCGCAGGCCAGAGACAGGGAACAGCTGATCTGAAGAACACTTCCGAAGTCGCTGTCTCTCAGCGAAGAACGACCCTCGTGCAGTCATCCGCCGACACTTCCAGCAGAACGAAGCATATTAAGCGAGGACATGGTGTTCCTGAGACCAAGGTAGCGCGAGACATCAAGTCCGAGCCTGTACCTGTGGGGAAAATGTCAGACCCCAGGAGGACAACAGCCTCTAAGGCCTCACAAGACTCGAAGACAGATTCCAAGCGCTCTGTGTCCAAGAAGCATCGGCAGGAGAAGAAGAAGCGCAGGGATGTAAATCCGCCTTCAGACTCGGACCCAAGTTCCGACTCCAGTGACGATGACTCGTCCTCTGAAAGCTCTGATGATAGTTCGGACGAGGACCCTGGGGTTAACCTGACGGCGGCCTCTGCGACTCAGGCTGGCACTACGCTCCTGACATTCCGGCCGTATATCAACTCGAATACTCTGGGTGAATTCGACACTAAGGCGTCACTCAGAGAACGGGTGCACTGGTGGGAGCGTTTCGCGAACATGGCAGCTCAGGGAGGTTGGTCCACGAAAATGCGAATTCAGGAACTCAAGCTGAAGCTCTCAGGAGCTGCGCGTGACTGGTTCAACCAGTTACCCAAGCATACTCAGCGTGACTGGAAGGAGTTGGCGGCTGCATTCAGGAAGAAATACTGCAAGGCACGTTCGTCGTATTCTGAACGATATTTCACGATGGAAATGAAGAACTCAGAAAGCGCCCTGGATTTCTTCTATCGTCTGAATTCCGCCGCCGGCAAAGCTGACATTGACTTTCGCAAGTCCTCGAAGCGTCTGGAGAAGCATATTCGGAGGTTCATCACGAAACTCAAGGACACGCGTCTTAAGACGTCACTGCAAGGTCAAAGGTTCAGAAATATCGCTGACCTGGAGTACGCCTTGGAACAGGACGAAGAAGTTTGGAGTCGCAGCGACCGGGATGCTCCGCCACCCAGAGTTCGGGACTTTCGTGCCGACAATATCCCTCAGGGACGCTTCAAGTCGAAGCGTACCGGACGTGCATACGTAACTAGGGGCGGTGTCTCAGACTCCGAGTCGGACGAAGATCCTGAATTGCATGCACGTTTCCAGGAAGTTACCGCTGAACCCAGCATTCCCGCAAGGACTTCGAGTGTGAACTCAGGGTCAACTCGTGAGATATCTGGAGAAGAAGCTACCACGTCTAGTGCTGGAAATCTGCCAAGCACAAAGGGTGTCGAGTGGACTCAGACGTTGACAAACGAGGTGTATCGCGTGATGGATAACATGGGATGGCGTCCACCAAACGCCTACTCTGGACCAAATGCGAATTCTGGATTCCGGTCTCCCCGTCGCGAGAACCCTAACTGGGACAAGTTCTGTGAGAAGTGCCGCAAATGGGGACATCCTGAAGAAGACTGCTGGAAGGACAGGAAGTGTGACCGTTGCCTGGAAACAGGCCATCCAACCCACATGTGTCGAGCGCAACCGTGCGAGAACTGTGGAAAGATGCATCTCGGAAAGCCGTGTGAAGACTGGAAAACCCTGGAAGCCGTGAAGAAACTCGCCCGCCAAGGTGCACTGAAGGACATGCCAAGCCAAATTCTGGATAAGCTCCTGGATGGCGAAGCAAACTCTGGGCGGCCGTCAAACCAATAAGCCCGCTGGGTGGGGACCCAGTACGCGTCGGGCCAGTGAAGGCCCCAGAGTTATGTGTTCTAGTGTATGTAGGCCCGGAGCTGAGAACAAGAACCCAAGATAACCAACAATGCATGACTACTTTGACTCAAGATTTCATGACTCTCCCTGAAATTCAACATCCTGAACAAGTGAACCCTGGGACAGTGAACTCTGAAGAAATTAGGGAGTTCAAACTAAACCTTGGGGAACGCTATGGATGGTGGGAAGATAATGACCCTGACCCAAAGAAACGTGATGTGGCGATGGTGCATGGTGCCGTGAACGACTGTCGGACGAAAGTTCTCCTGGATACCGGTGCGACTGTGAACATTGTGAGTTTCGACTTAGCGCGTAAGCTCGGACTCCGCCTCAAGTCGCACAAACAAACCAAGGTATCCGGTATGGGAGGTGTTCCGACGTACATCGGCGCCAGTGCTCAGGTGAAGATCACTCTCGGTTCGAGAGTGGTGTACCTCTTGGATGTTTGGGTCGCTAATATTGGCGAAGGAATCGAAGTTCTCCTGGGTATGAGTTTCATGTTTGCAGCTGGAGTGAGGATTGGTATCCGTGAAGGTCTTGTGACGCTTCCAGATGAAGAAACGGTCGTGATGTGTGGATGGAACCCAGAGGAGCGTCTGGGTGTTGACATGCCTGTGGAAACCACAAGTAGTTGGTACTTGGCCCCTGGGGAATCCAAGGTGGTGAAGATTTCGTATGGGATGACAAACCCACAACGTGAAGTCGTGTGGGCAGGACGAGGTGATCGCTGGGTGACCCGCTTGATTTACGCTGCAAAATCCTGGCCGGTTGCTGTGAAGGTGGTCAACATTTCGGACAAGGACGTCTGGATTGACAATAGAACTCCAGTCGCCCGGATTGTAGAGTATGGCTTTTTTCCCGCGCGCCGGACGCTTTGTGCGTCCTGGGTCGTTCGCATATCGTGAGTGGCAGACCCTCATTCTGGAAAATGTCCAGTCACGTGAGGGCAGGATGCGTGCAGAACGTTTAGCAGCGTTGGAACCACCCTGTGTTGATACTCCAAAATATCAGTGGCCTACGAAGATTTTGTCGCGACCTGCAAAGGGGCCTGATACAGCGTTGCTCGCCTCGATTCTCAGGAAACCAAAGATCCGTCGTGTACGATTCGCAGAAGATGCTTCAACTCAGACGGATGAAGTGTCTCCAGTGAGCTTTCGGGAATCTCGAGACATGGCTGTTGATACGAATGACTTAAGTGATAACAGCCTTACGGATGAGTTGTCTGGCATTGCTTCACATGCCGCCGAAACCCCGAGTCTAGGGGTGGAAATTGACAGTGATTTTCAGGATTGGCGAGGTGAAGAGAGTGATTCTCTGGATTCTGTTGCGGATAACGGTGACTCGCTGGAGGCCGTTGAGGAATACTGGGATATCCCAATCTCTGGGATGCCTGGGACCCCATTGGAGAAGTTAAAGCAGGAATATGAGCGTTGCATGAGACTATCGACTGAGGACCTTGACTATGAGCCTGCGGTTTATATGCGGGAAGGAAGCGAGTTACTCTCTCAGTTGCGTGACCAGTTGGTTATGCTCCCTGAGATAAAAGACCTGACTCCTGAGTGCAAGATCGAGGAGGCCGATGTTGGAGTCCCTGGAAAGACAACGCCTGAGATGGAAGACCAAGTGCGGCGAATTCTGGAGTACCATCGGAAGATTTTCTTAGGAGATGGCAATGCAGCTCCCCCACCCGCTCGTGGAGTGGTGTGTGACCTAGATGTGGGTGACGCTAAACCAGTTGCTCAGCGCCCAAGGTCTATTGCGCCGCACCTGTGGACCAAGGTGTATGAACTTCTGAAGAAGCTTCTGGAGAACGGACTGATTGAAACCTCTACATCTCCCTGGGCATCCCCGATCGTGATCGTCCTTAAGAAGAATGGTGTGGATATCCGGATGTGCATCGACTACCGTGTGGTAAATAGCTTCATCAAGCTCTCACATTACCCCTTACCACTCATTGATGATCTCCTGATTGGTTTCGAATCGGCGATGTGGTTTATGAGTTTGGACATGGCTAGTGGCTTCTGGGCTATCAAGATGACCGAGAGAGCCAAGTTAATCTCTGCGTTCGTCTGTCCCTATGGACACTACCAGTGGGTCAGGATGCCATTCGGTTTAAAAAATGCACCATTGATCTACCAGGCAGTGCTCAATAACTGCCTGTGGGGATTCTTGCGGTTGCCCCCTGAGGAAGAGGCTGAGGTGGATCAGGATGTCTTACGTTTTCTGAAGCTGAACTCTGGGGAACCCAGAGTTTCAAGTGACAGTATACCTCGCCTCCCAGTGTTGACAGACGAGATGACGGTGTTTCAGCGTAATATCCCGGCTCCCTCTCAGATGGGACCTGTCCTGGGTCGAAGTTCGTATATCGACGACATCGCCCATGGTGCTCCTACTTGGGAACAACTATGCCAGGACCTCAATGCATTGTTATTCCGTCTACGATACTGGAATATCTCCGTGAGCCTTCCTAAGAGTGAGTTCGGAAAGTTGTCTATCCCGTATCTCTCGCATGAGATCAGTGCTGAGGGTATCAGGGCAATCCCGAAGATCGCAAAAGGTGTCAAAGATTTACCGTTTCCAACAACGTTGAAGGGAGTTCAGAGTTTCATGGGCAGTCTGAATTATTACAACAAGTTTATTGAAGATTTACCCGTGATCGCAGCCGTCCTGTACGAGCTGACCGAGGAGCAGATGAAATCTAGGAGAGATCTGTCTAGAGCCCAGGAGTCATTTGAAATCCTGAAGCACAAGATTGTCTCGACTCCACTGCTCAGACATCCTGACCGCTCAAGGCCGTTCGTGATTATTCCACACGCAAATCCGTGGGCGGCGTCCGCTGTGTTGGGCCAGGAATACGACGGGGTTGTGCACCCGGTCCGATTCACGGGTCGAATTCTGAATGACGCTGAATTGAGGTACCACATTGCCGAGAAGGAGGTAATCGCTATCCTGAGAGTCTTGGAAGTGTTCCGCACTCTGGTTGAGGGCAGTCCCAAGATAGTCGTTTATACGCGATACTCTGTATTGAAATGGCTGCTGACTTCTCAGTCGGCAGATGGTCGAACCGTAAAGTGGGGATTGAAGCTATCTCACTGGGACCTGGAAATACGCAGAGTTCAACGCGACGAAGACGGTCTCGCTGCGATCCTAGGTGCGGGTATCACTCCCAGAGAACACTTGGATGAAGTCGCTGAGAATCTGATCCCGGCCAAGGGGCGCGTCAAACCTCCAGTACCTATCAGTATAGAGATGCTGGAGGCGGATTACGAAGGTTACATTCTGAGCTTCGATGGTGCGGCTAAGACGTCCACGCGACAAGGGAGCTGTGGGTGCATCCTATGGCGTCTCCCCGGATGGGAGATCTTAGACGCTCAGGGTTTCATCTTGGAAGATGTGACCGTAAATGACGCCGAGTATCATGGGCTCCTGAAGGGTCTCACTCTGGCGATTGAGCAAGGGGTTCGAGATATTGTTGTGGTTGGTGATTCTAGGATCGCCATTCAGCAAGCCCAAGGCCTCATCAATTGTAACCAGCCTAACCTCCAGAGGAAGCTGGCCGAATATGAGGTTCTGAAGACTAAGTTCAAGTCTTTGCGTCTGGTACATGTCAAGCGAGAGTTCAACCAGGCAGCAGACTATCTGACTTCCAAGACCCTAGCACTTGGAGAGTCCTGGAAAGTGGAGGATGTTGATGAACGGACACATCTGCAGTTGGTGTCAAAGATCCACGAAAAGCTGGTAAAACCGAAAGTGTTGCCGAACACCGGAATTCAGAAGGATGACCCTCAGGGTGTGGAAACTCTGAGTATGCCAGGACCTGAGTGCGCCCCACTGCCTGCGGCGGCCAAAGTGTTCGCCGTTATAACTCGTGCACAAACGCAGGAATCCGAAATTCAAGACGAACCTATGGGGCCCCTGGAATACCAGGCCGAGCGATGGCGGCGCATCAAGGTACACCAGGATAAGGATGATTCTCTGTTGCAACTCAAAGATTTTCTGAGAGGCAACACTGGAAAGCTGTCGCACGCGCAAGCCAGGAAACTTGCGAAGATCGCTGATGACTTTATACTGGATTCCAGAGAAGTCCTATATCGTTTGAGTCGGTCAACCAGAGATCGCCCCCGGGACATGGTTGACGAACTCAGACTTGTAGTACCGAAAGCTCTTCAGCCTGATATCCTGCACTACGCACACGAAGATTTTCAGGGTGGACATCAGGGAATCACGAGGACGTATGAGAAGCTGCGTTCCGAGTTCTATTGGCATGGTATGTATGCTGACGTGGAAGTCTTTGTCAAAGAGTGTGTGGATTGCGCCAGCGGCAAGGGGCGTCCTCAGAATCCTGGACCTTCCCCTGGGAACATCGAACCCAGGCGCCCATTCGAAGTCGTATCTATGGACTTCGTGACACATTTGCCCAAGTCGGACCGTGGAAACACATTCCTGTTACTATTTCAGGATTCGTTCTCAGGGTTTGTTATGTGCAAACCCATGGGCTCTACTACAGCTCAAGATGTCGCTGAAGTGTACGAGGAACAAGTTTTCAGGAGGTTCGGAGCGAGCTCGATGCTGAGGCACGACCAAGACCCGAGGTTCATGAGCGAAGTGTTCACACGCTTTCGTGAACTTCTGGGTAGTAAGCAGCGGGCCACTCTGGCGTATCGCCCCCAGGCGAACGGACAGCAAGAGAGGTCAGTGCAGACTGTTGTGCGCAGCATCCGAGCTTATATTGCTGAAGCGGACCAGAGTGACTGGGATGACCATGCAGAACGCCTGATGTTCGCCCTGAACACGTCGTTTGATGCTACTCGCCTGGATACTCCGTTTTTTCTGGTACACGGCTGGGACGCACATGGCACTGTTTCAGCGATGCTAGGGCCCAGGCCCTCGAGTGTCCAGGAGCGCACCGCGTACGAATGGCGCAGGAAATTGCAGCGTGACTACAGTTATGCTCAAGCTTGCGCTGAAGATCTTCAGAAGAAAGCTAAGCGAGTGCGCTCTGCCGAGCAAACCAGGAAGTGGAAGGAATTGTCAGAACGACTGAGGTCGGGATTCGCTGCGGGCGATGCTGTTTGGTTGTACATACCCAAGGTGCAGCCAGGGTTGAGTCGCAAGCTGGCCCATATGTGGCATGGCCCCTTCAGAATTCAGGAAATCCATGACGATTTCCGCGTGAAACTCAGAGTCGAGAACACTGGATATCGTGTGAATCCCTGGGTACATGTGAGTCGCTTGAAGCCCAGAGCACTGTTCCCGAAACGGCCCATTGTGGAGATTGAGGTGAGTGAAGACGACGACTTCGACGCAGCGTTGTTGCCCGAAGATAGCTGGGAACCAGATGTTGTGAACGATGAATACGAAGTCGAACGAATCTTGGATTTGCGATGGACTAAACGAACTAGGACATCAAGACGGATACGCGAGTATCTCGTGAAGTGGAAGGGTTACGACGAGACCGAGTGGCTCCCCTTGTCGAAGTTAAACTGTGGTGCCTTACTATACGAGTTTAATCAAGGTGCAAGAGCACGAGCCCGTTTTCAGGCCATGCAGGCCGGCGATGATCACCCAGGAATATAGTATCCTGAGGCGATTGTGATCCAGAGTTGCAAGTGAGTTTCAGGGGATAAAATCCTGAGTTATACCGAGAAACTCTGAGGAAGATCGAAGGAATGTGTGGAGATTGGAGACAGAAGTGTGATTGTGGTTTTATTTGATTTTATTGGATTATGGATAAGGATACTGCTGAGGCTTGGGCATCATGTGGAGTATTAAGGAGCAAAGTGGCGACGATGAGCTTCACAGAGGCGATAGCCTCCAAGTGAGCAACTCAAAAGAACAAGTCAGAAGGTGTTGACACTCTAAGAAAGACGAGGTGAAAACTCTGGGTATCATTGGGAATTATGCTACGACATATAAAAGCTAAGTGATTCCCAGGGTTAATATACGTCTTGGCCCTTCACGAGTGTGTGAGAGATAAAGGGTTGAGCTTGCGGATGGCCACGGGCTTGACGTGACGCTTGACATTGCTGGGCACATATTGGAGCCATTCTTCGTCATCGATCACGGTGCTCCATTGGACCCGAGCGGGTTCCCGCATATCCAGAGTCGCTAGCTGAAGATCGAGGTTCTCGCACGAAGGTCCCCCGAGCTCCTCGGCCCTGGGATCTTCCCAAATCCAGTAGCAGCACTTGTCTGGAAACTGCCAGAGACCCGGCTCATTCCACAATGACGGCAAAAAACCTGGGGTGTCATGGGAGCGGTCCAAGAGCGTCTTGAATGCCCTGCGAAGCGCGTTGCGGCGTGATTTGCGCTGGGACTCGAGGACAATGTCTGCCTTCTCTTCAGTCGGGATGGGTACCCAGTGTCCGCGTTCCCAAATCGCCTGTGCATGCTTGTGCATGACATCCACGATGTCCTCCACTAGCTTGAGCGCTTTTGCGTACAACATGTCGCGTTCGTGGAAGTAGAAAACCCGGATGCGACCTTGGAGCATAGTTATCCAGGGTTCGGAGTCTAAAATTCTCTGATATGCTCCACGGTTCCAGCGATCATGGACGACGTCATACGAGTACTTGTGAATCTCGTACTCTGGGAACCCAGGAGTCTGGCAAGAGGCACTCTTAGTCGAACTTGGATACTGTACCAGAACTCCGTAGATGCGCCAAGAAGTCTCGCCATTCTCAGGGTCCTCGGCTGTTTGTAGGTCGTCCACAGTCAATTCTGCGTACGACTTTCGCGCCAGTGCGGACGGATGCTTGGGACGTGCAACCACCTTGTTCCCCAGAGATCCACTAGAACTTTGAGGAGCCGAAGTATTCTTCTTGGTCGCCTTGCGACGTTGCTTCTTGGGTTTCGGGTTAGAACCCTGAGATTTCTCACTGGAAACGGAACGGGGACGTTTGGCGGGAGGTTTGGATTCCAGAGTTTCTTTGGCTCCAGCACTGTCCTTGTCCTCAGCGTCGTCATCTTCGTCCAGAATTTCAGGGGCGACTTCTTCATCTTCTTCCTCAGAACTGCTGCTGGAGGAGCTCTCCTCCGGTTCCTGGTTTGGAGGCTGATACTCTGGGTCATTCTCGACGTCATCAACTGTGGAATCTGCATCCTCGTCAGGGTATACTACATGATCATCGAGGTTTCCCCAGGGCGCCGGGATGTCCCCGCGTCGGAGCCGCCGATCCAAGCGTTCATCGGCCATCTCGTAATAGGCCTCAGGGACGTACTTGCTCCACGGTGTCTTGTCGAGGCGACGCCAGTACATCATGCTGACAAGCATCTTGACTAATTGTGGCTGTCGGAAGTGTCCGTGAGCTGCTCGATCGCTGCCAATCCATTCCATGGCAGTGTCGTACTTGAGACCCGCGAGAATAGCCTGACGCACGTCCGGACGAATTTCTTTCCAGACGACACCACCAGGTAACATTGAGTGAGCGGCCTCCTTAGAGACCACAGTCTTCTCGCCAGCACGACGCACTGAGTCGCGGCCAGGTGGTGGTCCTTGGGACGACGTTGGACTTTGCGAACTTTAGAGGCTGCGGGTTGTAGCTGCTTGCCCGACGTCTTGGAATCCTGGGATTGCTTGGACTTGGAGGGCTTCGTGGAACTCTGGGACTCCTTAGAACCCTGAGTTTTGTTGCCGCCACCTGAACCACTCTGAGAACTGCTACCCGGACCCGTAAGATCCAATACTTCGGGGCGATTGGTGGAATCAGACCCTGAGGATGGGGGCATTCGCTGGCTCTTTTCGGGATATGGAGCCACCACAGCTTTGCGCTTGTCCATGGCTGCCACGTTCACGACTGTATCCCAGGATTCAGGAGGTTTCGTGTCCTTAACGCAGAGCTTGAAGAGATCGTGAAGACGCTCCCAATTCCCCGTGAAGTCAGTGTGCTCCTGCAAGAAATCGGAGAATTTCCAGGGATCCACAGTGGCAGATTCGAGACGCGATTTCAGGATGCGCACCTGTGCCTCAGAGTCGGCAAGGCGCGCCTTGAGCTCCGCTCTCTCAGATTCCAGAAAATCGATCTCGTCCTGGTACCGAACTTTTTGATTTTGCAGCACGACCTTGTGCTCGGATTCAGCAGATTCCAACTTGCCTAGAGCCTCCTGAAGCTCCAGAAACCAGTAATCGCAGGTGAATTTCCAGGAGCGTTTTAACTCCTTGTTCTTGCGACGAGCGTCCACTGCCTGTTGAATCGCAGTGGGTCCTTGCTGAGCAACGGCCAGAGACCGCATGCTTCGGTATGCCCCAAGGACTTGGCGCAAATAACCAGTTGTCTTAAACACACGCTCTGCGAACCGCGTGCTGTTGAAGTGGCGCAGGAGAGAGGCCATTTCACGCCGAATCCCGATGGAATTCAGAGAATTGTCCAGATCGTACGATGAAAGGGGTGAACGCCGTGGGTTCAGCACATCGACCCCGCCTCTCACGCCACAAATTTCTTTCAGCTCCCGAAGATCGTCTTCCGAGAGCTCCTCAAAACCAATAAGAGTGGTCGCGCCCCCGTAACCCTCCATAGCAAATGCACCTGCGCGGATGTCATTCACAATACCAGGAACTCCCACGAGGTATGCATTGGTCTTGAGATTGGGGGGATCCGGTAGCTTCCAGTGCGGAGGACACTCAGGAACCAGAAAGTCAGGAAGATCAACTTCCTCCTGCCGAAGCATACCCGAGTAGATTAGCCCCCGGACGTCCTCCAAGGTCGCATGTCGTGGTGTCTTGAACTCAGGGGCGTCCTCCTGGTTCACCTCCGGAGCCTTGGATTCAAGATCCTTGTCGCCAGCCGCAGCGTCCGTAGAAGCTTTACCATCAGCTTCACTCATGTTGGTGCCAGAGGACTTGCTCGCGACATCAGAGGGCGGGATTTCCTTGACTCCTTCGCCTCAGATTTGTCTGCCAAAGTGTCGTTAGGTGGCACCTCTGGAGGGTTGACCACCGGCGTGTTATTGTCGGCCGCCGGAGGGACCGCGTTGCTGGAAGAAGCCGCATCCTGGGCCGACGCCGACGCTTGTTTGCTGTCCGTGGGTGGAGACTTGCCCATGTCGATGATTTGTGAAATGGGGATATGACCCCGTGTTGCCCGTTGGAGATTTTGTGCTTGAGAAGAGAACCTTGAAGATAGGTCCCGACCAACCGTTAGGGAGACAGGGTGTCGTCGAAGTGTGTGGAATCCAGGGAGTCTACAGAGTGCAACGGCCGTGTTGATGTTAACGGCGGCTGACGCTCTGTGTTTTCGTGGCCTGGCCATGGTTCACCAGTTCGGAGCGATTTCCTCTTTGATGGACCCGGACCAGGAGGGGCGGTTGACACGAGGCGGTTTTCAGAAAATTGCCGACGACGTGCCGTCACCTCTGTGACTTGGAGTGTGTATTGGACTGTGATTGGTGGATGACTTGGATACGGAGCGGCTGTACCCGTGTGACACGGATGGCGATTGTGGGTAGAAAATGATGTTATGGGATGAATCCAGTACTTGACCGCAGATGGGCCCAACTGGCTGGAAGTGTGATTCCTGGGAGTGCACACCCAGGGGTGCAAAGAACACTCAGTCCAGCCGCGGACTTTCCCTTACGATGAGTGCCTAAAGTCTGGCGGAAAGTGTCTCTGGCGAACGTATCCCAGAGTACACCTCATCTTGCTGTGGACCAAAGTAACGACAAAGGATCATATTACCCTGAGAAATCAACCCACTACCACCGTGATCATGCGCAGGAGGCCGCTAAACCCGCTAAGTGCTTGGATTTGTGGAGATATATGCGAGTCTGTGACGCAGCAGACCTAATATCCAGAGTACCGCATGATTACCCAGAGTTCACCCCCCTGAGTACGGGTGACCCAGAGTTCAAGATGAATCTCTGGGTTTGGACCGCGAATCCAGACTCTAAATACCAAAATCAATGTCTCCCAAGCTAATATCCAGAGATCATCATAGACCCAATGACCCCCAGAGTTTCACAGAAATCTCAGGATGACCCTGAGTGTCATGTGATTCTCTGGATTTCGAGTCAGTCCGAAGCCAGTTTGCAATCAAGTGATGTGTGACCTTGAAGGATCAGCATGGATGTGCAGAGTGGACACTTTCAAGGAATCGAGAGGGAATCCCGTGTCATATTAGACCAAGGCTAAAGACCCACATTTGGCACTTTCGAAGCCTGACAACAATGGAATCGCAAGCCGATCGCAAGTTTGGACCGCTGAACCCAAGGTATACTCAAGACAAGATATTCGACCTCAAGCATAGTGAACAGAAGATATTTGCCCTAAGAAGAATGCAGAAGATAGAGAGAAAGAGAAGTAGCTGATAAAAGACAAACAGAGTTCAATTTTCCCTGTACTGCGCAAGTGACTTCGGCCAAGCCTGCCGACGACCATTCCGGAGGACCCGAGACTACGACCGCGGGACGCTAAGGGCACATCAACGGTGAAGGACGACCGTCTGTGTGGACTCCATCAAACTCAAGTCCAGTTAGGTGGGGACCAGTGACGGCCTTGAGCTTCCTGGAGTGATCCATCTATTCCATATCCTAGTTGGGTCACTTGCTGTGCTCGTGGTAGCCCATTTCATATTCTCGAAGGGTATTCTGGGGTGCTAGGTAGTCGCCTCCAGGATTTTGTATTGACTGCTTGTGTGAAGGGAAGGTTATTGATAGTGATTGTATTTTCCTCCTGTATTGGAGGTGGTGCGCGTTTGTGTGAGTCTCAGGGGAGCTAGGCCCCTGAATTTAGGACTCGAGTGAGCCTAGTGTAGGAGTGACCCACCGTCCGAGGGTCCAAAAGAATAAGTGACGGCTAGTTGTAGTGTTTGTATACTCTGTATTTGTTGATTTATCAAGCTAAGAGGGCATTTGGGTAAGGTGTCTTCTGAGTTCCAAGTCCCGGAGTTGACCGAAATCCCGGACCCTGAATCTATAATATTCTGGGTTCCAGGTGATCTGATTCTCTGGGTTTGCCTTTTGGTGTGGAGGTGCGTTCTGGATTAGACGTGCACTCCGGCACTTCTTCAAGGCTACACTTACAATCGGTGGAGTGCCGTTCCGTCGAAGACAAACGAGCCGACAGGGATTACACGAGGTACCCACGCCAACCAAGGGGAGTGATTCTCTGGGTTTAAAGCTTCGCGGCTGCGAACCTTGGATCAATCGCCTTGCTGTTGACTCTCAAGTCGATTCTCTGGGTCTATACCCTGAGGAACATCTTGGGCTGCGCTATACAAACCCCCTGGGCGATAAAGGTTTCATCGGCCTCGCCACAATCCTTGAGGTACGGTGTGGTAAGAGCACACACTAGGGGATCTTGTCATTGACTGCCTTGGGATCGCTTGGCGGGATTCCGTGCGTAGAGCGGCCTTAATGTCGCTTGGCTTTAGCATCCTTCTCCTCAAGTTTTCACTTGGTAGGCGCAGAAGGTGCCTTGCAGGTGCTTGCCTTCCGAGGCATACGAGGAGATTACATGGAAACCTCGGTTTGTCCTTGCAAAGGCAAAAAGACTTAATGAAAGCCGCAAAGCCACAACGGTGGCGGGGGTTCGTGGATGGGTATCGACAAGAGAAGGAAAGAGAGAGGCGCTCTCTTTCCTATCTCCTCATTGGTTGGGGATATTCCTAATCTAAGTGGGGGGATGTAACGGGGGTTACATGAGGGGTGCATAGATAGGGTACTGCCTCCAGAAGTAGATATACTTCTGAGAGTATTCGTT
>VOQZ01001468.1:0-246128 GCA_008079305.1 Phytophthora palmivora
CGTCGCGAAGTTCGACGCTGGGAAGAGGCGAGCCCTGGAAGAGTGACACCTCCAGGTGTCGTTATGAGTGGCCGACTCCAAAGCCGGATGCCAACTCGTACTTCGCGCCGCGTATGCGACTGGAGACTACTTCAAGTGGCGTTTGTCTCTGGCGAATCAAGATGAAGCCTGGATCTCTGAGTTCCATGTAGCCCGGTGGGGCGTCGGAACGGCCCAGGATCTTACGGCAACTACGATTCCCCAGAGTATCATGACCGCGCGCGAGTGTGTTGCCATCTGCAGACTCTGTTCTTCGAAGCTGGTTTCGAGTTCGTCAACTTGATCTCTGGCTGGTCCGAGACACGTGCTTCTAGGATTCCGGAAAGCCTGGTGCGTTCGGTCATGGAGGAAGTCCAGAATTTCATTGCGGTGGAACTGGTGGAGTGGAGATTGGTGACAGCTGGAGTACCTTCCAAGGTGAACTCTGAAGATCACGCCGCACCAAGCGTTCAAGAGCAAGTGCCAAGATTGGAGTACCACAAGGAAGAGGAGACGGTGATCTATTGATGACCGATTACGATGCGGATCTACTGGCCGTCAGTTTGTTCTGAGGTTCAGAGTCACTGGCCTCAGGATTTCACGAAGTCCGCGAGGGTCAAGTGATGGTGAGCCGCAATCCAAGCGTTCCCAACATGGACCGCCTCGCCCACAAGTCCCGTCGACGCCTTCGGCCCTATCCACGCCGTCGTGTCTTCTCTTCCAGCGTACAAGTCCTCGACCAGTACTTCGCTTCAGAATTCCACTCCCCTGAATTCCATGTCCAATGGACGTGAGTCTCTGGAGATGGAAGCCAAGGATGCTGTTCCGGACTTGGTGCCAAGTGTCATGGCACTTCACGCGCTTCAGATGAGAGTACTGCCTCAGGCGCCCAGACGTCTTACGGTAGCTCTTCGTCTTCGTCGATGAGATCGCTTGGACAACAAGTAGGAGCTCTGGCGCTTGTGGCTCAGAGTGCAAGTGGTTTCACGGCTGCTGGTGATCTTGGATTCCAAGTCACCCGGACGGTCATTCCTCATAGTCATGTGGCAGTCGAGCAAGAAGACGTCGAGATGGAGTCGTCAGTGCATTCTGACCCAGAGATTGCGCCAAGAAGACCGGTCTCCCCAGGCTTCAGCAGCTACCGCCGAGCCAAAACTCAGAGTTTCTTCCCCGAGTCCGGGTTTGACGATGTGAGGAACGTCGGTGGCGACGAGCGAGAGCCAGCATCGAAGTTCCAAGAGTGAAGCGCATCTCGGCGTTCGACGAGGTCCAGAGAAATCAGTTGCTTCGAGCCGCTCGAGTGCATCTAGATCTGCTTCGTCTGTGTCTTCAAGATCGGGGCCCGCCCAAATCGAGCTGAATGTCTTGCGACAACAGCAGGAGTGGCAAGCCCGTATGGAGCAGGAACAACGAGAGTTTCTCGCCAGAGAACGCCTGGATGCCTTGGAACGAGAGCGACTCAGGGAACAACGTGACTTGGACGCGCGTCGCCAGATCCAGGAACTCACGGATCGCTTGGTTCATGCAGAAGTTGCCCGGCGAGATGCGGAACGGCGTATGAAGGTTGCGGAAGCGCACAAGACTCATGGTCCGACTGAAACTCAGGGTGCAACCCAGAGTGTCATGGAGGCTGTACGTCTCGAGCGTGAGCGCCTGGACGCCAGTTATGCTGAGCGTTGGCAACAGCGCGAAGCCGAGCGGATGCGGAGCGTGCGCGTTGGGCCTCCGAAGTCCACACGAGCTGGAAAGAGCAAATGTCGACTATGGAGCAGAAGGTCCAAGAGCTTGAGGCAGAAAGAGAGCGAGAGCGAGAGTCTTCCCAGAACATTCAGCGGTTCCATGCCGGCCAGGTGCGCGACCTTCGTGCAACATTGGCTCAAGTTCAAGGGCGGCGTGCGACTGTGACCCCTGATGTGGCAAAACGTGGGGTCGTCGGTGGTTCAGAACCCTGAAATCGCAACCCGATCTCAGGAATCGACAATGTAATCAGTGGAAACGCAATTGTCGCAGGCCAGAGACAGGGAACAGCTGATCTGAAGAACACTTCCGAAGTCGCTGTCTCTCAGCGAAGAAAGAACGACCCTCGTGCAGTCATCCGCCGACACTTCCGGCAGAACGAAGCATATTAAGCGAGGACATGGTGTTCCTGAGACCAAGGTAGCGCGAGACATCAAGTCCGAGCCTGTACCTGTGGGAAAATGTCAGACCCCAGGAGGACAACAGCCTCTAAGCCCTCACAAGACTCGAAGACAGATTCCAAGCGCTCTGTGTCCAAGAAGCATCGGCAAGAGAAGAAGAAGCGCAGGGATGTAAATCCGCCTTCAGACTCGGACCCAAGTTCCGACTCCAGTGACGATGACTCGTCCTCTGAAAGCTCTGATGATAGTTCGGACGAGGACCTGGGGTTAACCTGACGGCGGCCTCTGCGACTCAGGCTGGCACTACGCTCCTGACATTCCGGCCGTATATCAACTCGAATACTCTGGGTGAATTCGACACTAAGGCGTCACTCAGAGAACGGGTGCACTGGTGGGAGCGTTTCGCGAACATGGCAGCTCAGGGAGGTTGGTCCACGAAATGCGACTCAGGAACTCAAGCTGAAGCTCTCAGGAGCTGCGCGTGACTGGTTCAACCAGTTACCCAAGCATACTCAGCGTGACTGGAAGGAGTTGGCGGCTGCATTCAGGAAGAAATACTGCAAGGCGCGTTCGTCGTATTCTGAACGATATTTCACGATGGAAATGAAGAACTCAGAAAGCGCCCTGGATTTCTTCTATCGTCTGAATTCCGCCGCCGGCAAAGCTGACATTGACTTTCGCAAGTCCTCGAAGCGTCTGGAGAAGCATATTCGGAGGTTCATCACGAAACTCAAGGACACGCGTCTTAAGACGTCACTGCAAGGTCAAAGGTTCAGAAATATCGCTGACCTGGAGTACGCTTGGAACAGGACGAAGAAGTTTGGAGTCGCAGCGACCGGGATGCTCCGCCACCCAGAGTTCGGGACTTTCGTGCCGACAATATCCCTCAGGGACGCTTCAAGTCGAAGCGTACCGGACGTGCATACGTAACTAGGGGCGGTGTCTCAGACTCCGAGTCGGACGAAGATCCTGAATGCATGCACGTTTCCAGGAAGTTACCGCTGAACCCAGCATTCCCGCAAGGACTTCGAGTGTGAACTCAGGGTCAACTCGTGAGATATCTGGAGAAGAAGCTACCACGTCTAGTGCTGGAAATCTGCCAAGCACAAAGGGTGTCGAGTGGACTCAGACGTTGACAAACGAGGTGTATCGCGTGATGGATAACATGGGATGGCGTCCACCAAACGCCTACTCTGGACCAAATGCGAATTCTGGATTCCGGTCTCCCCGTCGCGAGAACCCTAACTGGGACAAGTTCTGTGAGAAGTGCCGCAAATGGGGACATCCTGAAGAAGACTGCTGGAAGGACAGGAAGTGTGACCGTTGCCTGGAAACAGGCCATCCAACCCACATGTGTCGAGCGCAACCGTGCGAGAACTGTGGAAAGATGCATCTCGGAAAGCCGTGTGAAGACTGGAAAACCCTGGAAGCCGTGAAGAAACTCGCCCGCCAAGGTGCACTGAAGGACATGCCAAGCCAAATTCTGGATAAGCTCCTGGATGGCGAAGCAAACTCTGGGCGGCCGTCAAACCAATAAGCCCGCTGGGTGGGGACCCAGTACGCGTCGGGCCAGTGAAGGCCCCAGAGTTATGTGTTCTAGTGTATGTAGGCCCGGAGCTGAGAACAAGAACCCAAGATAACCAACAATGCATGACTACTTTGACTCAAGATTTCATGACTCTCCCTGAAATTCAACATCCTGAACAAGTGAACCCTGGGACAGTGAACTCTGAAGAAATTAGGGAGTTCAAACTAAACCTTGGGGAACGCTATGGATGGTGGGAAGATAATGACCCTGACCCAAAGAAACGTGATGTGGCGATGGTGCATGGTGCCGTGAACGACTGTCGGACGAAAGTTCTCCTGGATACCGGTGCGACTGTGAACATTGTGAGTTTCGACTTAGCGCGTAAGCTCGGACTCCGCCTCAAGTCGCACAAACAAACCAAGGTATCCGGTATGGGAGGTGTTCCGACGTACATCGGCGCCAGTGCTCAGGTGAAGATCACTCTCGGTTCGAGAGTGGTGTACCTCTTGGATGTTTGGGTCGCTAATATTGGCGAAGGAATCGAAGTTCTCCTGGGTATGAGTTTCATGTTTGCAGCTGGAGTGAGGATTGGTATCCGTGAAGGTCTTGTGACGCTTCCAGATGAAGAAACGGTCGTGATGTGTGGATGGAACCCAGAGGAGCGTCTGGGTGTTGACATGCCTGTGGAAACCACAAGTAGTTGGTACTTGGCCCCTGGGGAATCCAAGGTGGTGAAGATTTCGTATGGGATGACAAACCCACAACGTGAAGTCGTGTGGGCAGGACGAGGTGATCGCTGGGTGACCCGCTTGATTTACGCTGCAAAATCCTGGCCGGTTGCTGTGAAGGTGGTCAACATTTCGGACAAGGACGTCTGGATTGACAATAGAACTCCAGTCGCCCGGATTGTAGAGTATGGTTTTTTCCCGCGCGCCGGACGCTTTGTGCGTCCTGGGTCGTTCGCATATCGTGAGTGGCAGACCCTCATTCTGGAAAATGTCCAGTCACGTGAGGGCAGGATGCGTGCAGAACGCTTAGCAGCGTTGGAACCACCCTGTGTTGATACTCCAAAATATCAGTGGCCTACGAAGATTTTGTCGCGACCTGCAAAGGGGGCTGATACAGCGTTGCTCGCCTCGATTCTCAGGAAACCAAAGATCCGTCGTGTACGATTCGCAGAAGATGCTTCAACTCAGACGGATGAAGTGTCTCCAGTGAGCTTTCGGGAATCTCGAGACATGGCTGTTGATACGAATGACTTAAGTGATAACAGCCTTACGGATGAGTTGTCTGGCATTGCTTCACATGCCGCCGAAACCCCGAGTCTAGGGGTGGAAATTGACAGTGATTTTCAGGATTGGCGAGGTGAAGAGAGTGATTCTCTGGATTCTGTTGCGGATAACGGTGACTCGCTGGAGGCCGTTGAGGAATACTGGGATATCCCAATCTCTGGGATGCCTGGGACCCCATTGGAGAAGTTAAAGCAGGAATATGAGCGTTGCATGAGACTATCGACTGAGGACCTTGACTATGAGCCTGCGGTTTATATGCGGGAAGGAAGCGAGTTACTCTCTCAGTTGCGTGACCAGTTGGTTATGCTCCCTGAGATAAAAGACCTGACTCCTGAGTGCAAGATCGAGGAGGCCGATGTTGGAGTCCCTGGAAAGACAACGCCTGAGATGGAAGACCAAGTGCGGCGAATTCTGGAGTACCATCGGAAGATTTTCTTAGGAGATGGCAATGCAGCTCCCCCACCCGCTCGTGGAGTGGTGTGTGACCTAGATGTGGGTGACGCTAAACCAGTTGCTCAGCGCCCAAGGTCTATTGCGCCGCACCTGTGGACCAAGGTGTATGAACTTCTGAAGAAGCTTCTGGAGAACGGACTGATTGAAACCTCTACATCTCCCTGGGCATCCCGATCGTGATCGTCCTTAAGAAGAATGGTGTGGATATCCGGATGTGCATCGACTACCGTGTGGTAAATAGCTTCATCAAGCTCTCACATTACCCCTTACCACTCATTGATGATCTCCTGATTGGTTTCGAATCGGCGATGTGGTTTATGAGTTTGGACATGGCTAGTGGCTTCTGGGCTATCAAGATGACCGAGAGAGCCAAGTTAATCTCTGCGTTCGTCTGTCCCTATGGACACTACCAGTGGGTCAGGATGCCATTCGGTTTAAAAAATGCACCATTGATCTACCAGGCAGTGCTCAATAACTGCCTGTGGGGATTCTTGCGGTTGCCCCCTGAGGAAGAGGCTGAGGTGGATCAGGATGTCTTACGTTTTCTGAAGCTGAACTCTGGGGAACCCAGAGTTTCAAGTGACAGTATACCTCGCCTCCCAGTGTTGACAGACGAGATGACGGTGTTTCAGCGTAATATCCCGGCTCCCTCTCAGATGGGACCTGTCCTGGGTCGAAGTTCGTATATCGACGACATCGCCCATGGTGCTCCTACTTGGGAACAACTATGCCAGGACCTCAATGCATTGTTATTCCGTCTACGATACTGGAATATCTCCGTGAGCCTTCCTAAGAGTGAGTTCGGAAAGTTGTCTATCCCGTATCTCTCGCATGAGATCAGTGCTGAGGGTATCAGGGCAATCCCGAAGATCGCAAAAGGTGTCAAAGATTTACCGTTTCCAACAACGTTGAAGGGAGTTCAGAGTTTCATGGGCAGTCTGAATTATTACAACAAGTTTATTGAAGATTTACCCGTGATCGCAGCCGTCCTGTACGAGCTGACCGAGGAGCAGATGAAATCTAGGAGAGATCTGTCTAGAGCCCAGGAGTCATTTGAAATCCTGAAGCACAAGATTGTCTCGACTCCACTGCTCAGACATCCTGACCGCTCAAGGCCGTTCGTGATTATTCCACACGCAAATCCGTGGGCGGCGTCCGCTGTGTTGGGCCAGGAATATGACGGGGTTGTGCACCCGGTCCGATTCACGGGTCGAATTCTGAATGACGCTGAATTGAGGTACCACATTGCCGAGAAGGAGGTAATCGCTATCCTGAGAGTCTTGGAAGTGTTCCGCACTCTGGTTGAGGGCAGTCCCAAGATAGTCGTTTATACGCGATACTCTGTATTGAAATGGCTGCTGACTTCTCAGTCGGCAGATGGTCGAACCGTAAAGTGGGGATTGAAGCTATCTCACTGGGACCTGGAAATACGCAGAGTTCAACGCGACGAAGACGGTCTCGCTGCGATCCTAGGTGCGGGTATCACTCCCAGAGAACACTTGGATGAAGTCGCTGAGAATCTGATCCCGGCCAAGGGGCGCGTCAAACCTCCAGTACCTATCAGTATAGAGATGCTGGAGGCGGATTACGAAGGTTACATTCTGAGCTTCGATGGTGCGGCTAAGACGTCCACGCGACAAGGGAGCTGTGGGTGCATCCTATGGCGTCTCCCCGGATGGGAGATCTTAGACGCTCAGGGTTTCATCTTGCAAGATGTGACCGTAAATGACGCCGAGTATCATGGGCTCCTGAAGGGTCTCACTCTGGCGATTGGGCAAGGGGTTCGAGATATTGTTGTGGTTGGAGATTCTAGGATCGCCATTCAGCAAGCCCAAGGCCTCATCAATTGTAACCAGCCTAACCTCCAGAGGAAGCTGGCCGAATATGAGGTTCTGAAGACTAAGTTCAAGTCTTTGCGTCTGGTACATGTCAAGCGAGAGTTCAACCAGGCAGCAGACTATCTGACTTCCAAGACCCTAGCACTTGGAGAGTCCTGGAAAGTGGAGGATGTTGATGAACGGACACATCTGCAGTTGGTGTCAAAGATCCACGAAAAGCTGGTAAAACCGAAAGTGTTGCCGAACACCGGAATTCAGAAGGATGACCCTCAGGGTGTGGAAACTCTGAGTATGCCAGGACCTGAGTGCGCCCCACTGCCTGCGGCGGCCAAAGTGTTCGCCGTTATAACTCGTGCACAAACGCAGGAATCCGAAATTCAAGACGAACCTATGGGGCCCCTGGAATACCAGGCCGAGCGATGGCGGCGCATCAAGGTACACCAGGATAAGGATGATTCTCTGTTGCAACTCAAAGATTTTCTGAGAGGCAACACTGGAAAGCTGTCGCACGCGCAAGCCAGGAAACTTGCGAAGATCGCTGATGACTTTATACTGGATTCCAGAGAAGTCTTATATCGTTTGAGTCGGTCAACCAGAGATCGCCCCCGGGACATGGTTGACGAACTCAGACTCGTAGTACCGAAAGCTCTTCAGCCCGATATCCTGCACTACGCACACGAAGATTTTCAGGGTGGACATCAAGGAATCACGAGGACGTACGAGAAGCTGCGTTCCGAGTTCTATTGGCATGGTATGTATGCTGACGTGGAAGTCTTTGTGAAAGAGTGTGTGGATTGCGCCAGCGGCAAGGGGCGCCCTCAGAATCCTGGACCTTCCCCTGGGAACATCGAACCCAGGCGCCCATTCGAAGTCGTATCTATGGACTTCGTGACACATTTGCCCAAGTCGGACCGTGGAAACACATTCCTGTTACTATTTCAGGATTCGTTCTCAGGGTTTGTTATGTGCAAACCTATGAGCTCTACTACAGCTCAAGATGTCGCTGAAGTGTACGAGGAACAAGTTTTCAGGAGGTTTGGAGCGAGCTCGATGCTGAGGCACGACCAAGACCCGAGGTTCATGAGCGAAGTGTTCACACGCTTTCGTGAACTTCTGGGTAGTAAGCAGCGGGCCACTCTGGCGTATCGCCCCCAGGCGAACGGACAGCAAGAGAGGTCAGTGCAGACTGTTGTGCGCAGCATCCGAGCTTATATTGCTGAGGCGGACCAGAGTGACTGGGACGACCATGCAGAACGCCTGATGTTCGCCCTGAACACGTCGTTTGATGCTACTCGCCTGGATACTCCGTTTTTTCTGGTACACGGCTGGGACGCACATGGCACTGTTTCAGCGATGCTAGGGCCCAGGCCCTCGAGTGTCCAGGAGCGCACCGCGTACGAATGGCGCAGGAAATTGCAGCGTGACTACAGTTATGCTCAAGCTTGCGCTGAAGATCTTCAGAAGAAAGCTAAGCGAGTGCGCTCTGCCGAGCAAACCAGGAAGTGGAAGGAATTGTCAGAACGACTGAGGTCGGGATTTGCTGCGGGCGATGCTGTTTGGTTGTACATACCCAAGGTGCAGCCAGGGTTGAGTCGCAAGCTGGCCCATATGTGGCATGGCCCCTTCAGAATTCAGGAAATCCATGACGATTTCCGCGTGAAACTCAGAGTCGAGAACACTGGATATCGTGTGAATCCCTGGGTACATGTGAGTCGCTTGAAGCCCAGAGCACTGTTCCCGAAACGGCCCATTGTGGAGATTGAGGTGAGTGAAGACGACGACTTCGACGCAGCGTTGTTGCCCGAAGATAGCTGGGAACCAGATGTTGTGAACGATGAATACGAAGTCGAACGAATCTTGGACTTGCGATGGACTAAACGAACTAGGACATCAAGACGGATACGCGAGTATCTCGTGAAGTGGAAGGGTTACGACGAGACCGAGTGGCTCCCCTTGTCGAAGTTAAACTGTGGTGCCTTACTATACGAGTTTAATCAAGGTGCAAGAGCACGAGCCCGTTTTCAGGCCATGCAGGCCGGCGATGATCACCCAGGAGTATAGTATCCTGAGGCGACTGTGATCCAGAGTTGCAAGTGAGTTTCAGGGGATAAAATCCTGAGTTATACCGAGAAACTCTGAGGAAGATCGAAGGAATGTGTGGAAATTGGAGACAGAAGTGTGATTGTGGTTTTATTTGATTTTATTGGATTATGGATAAGGATACTGCTGAGGCTTGGGCATCATGTGGAGTATTAAGGAGCAAAGTGGCGACGATGAGCTTCACAGAGGCGATAGCCTCCAAGTGAGCAACTCAAAAGAACAAGTCAGAAGGTGTTGACAGTCTAAGAAAGACAAGGTGAAAACTCTGGGTATCATTGGGAATTATGCTACGATATATAAAAGCTAAGTGATTCCCAGGGTTAATATATGTCTTGGCCCTTCACGAGTGTGTGAGAGATAAAGGGTTGAGCTTGCGGATGGCCACGGGCTTGACGTGACGCTTGACATTGCTGGGCACATATTGGAGCCATTCTTCGTCATCGATCACGGTGCTCCATTGGACCCGAGCGGGTTCCCGCATATCCAGAGTCGCTAGCTGAAGATCGAGGTTCTCGCACGAAGGTCCCCCGAGCTCCTCGGCCCTGGGATCTTCCCAAATCCAGTAGCAGCACTTGTCTGGAAACTGCCAGAGACCCGGCTCATTCCACAATGACGGCAAAAAACCTGGGGTGTCATGGGAGCGGTCCAAGAGCGTCTTGAATGCCCTGCGAAGCGCGTTGCGGCGTGATTTGCGCTGGGACTCGAGGACAATGTCTGCCTTCTCTTCAGTCGGGATGGGTACCCAGTGTCCGCGTTCCCAAATCGCCTGTGCATGCTTGTGCATGACATCCACGATGTCCTCCACTAGCTTGAGCGCTTTTGCGTACAACATGTCGCGTTCGTGGAAGTAGAAAACCCGGATGCGACCTTGGAGCATAGTTATCCAGGGTTCGGAGTCTAAAATTCTCTGATATGCTCCACGGTTCCAGCGATCATGGACGACGTCATACGAGTACTTGTGAATCTCGTACTCTGGGAACCCAGGAGTCTGGCAAGAGGCACTCTTAGTCGAACTTGGATACTGTACCAGAACTCCGTAGATGCGCCAAGAAGTCTCGCCATTCTCAGGGTCCTCGGCTGTTTGTAGGTCGTCCACAGTCAATTCTGCGTACGACTTTCGCGCCAGTGCGGACGGATGCTTGGGACGTGCAACCACCTTGTTCCCCAGAGATCCACTAGAACTTTGAGGAGCCGAAGTATTCTTCTTGGTCGCCTTGCGACGTTGCTTCTTGGGTTTCGGGTTGGAACCCTGAGATTTCTCACTGGAAACGGAACGGGGACGTTTGGCGGGAGGTTTGGATTCCAGAGTTTCTTTGGCTCCAGCACCGTCCTTGTCCTCAGCGTCGTCATCTTCGTCCAGAATTTCAGGGGCGACTTCTTCATCCTCTTCCTCAGAACTGCTGCTGGAGGAGCTCTCCTCCGGTTCCTGGTTTGGAGGCTGATACTCTGGGTCATTCTCGACGTCATCAACTGTGGAATCTGCATCCTCGTCAGGGTATACCACATGATCATCGAGGTTTCCCCAGGGCGCCGGGATGTCCCCGCGTCGGAGCCGCCGATCAAAGCGTTCATCGGCCATCTCGTAATAGGCCTCAGGGACGTACTTGCTCCACGGTGTCATGTCGAGGCGACGCCAGTACATCATGCTGACAAGCATCTTGACTAATTGTGGCTGTCGGAAGTGTCCGTGAGCTGCTCGATCGCTGCCAATCCATTCCATGGCAGTGTCGTACTTGAGACCCGCGAGAATAGCCTGACGTACGTCCGGACGAACTTCCTTCCAGACGACACCACCAGGTAACATTGAGTGAGCGGCCTCCTTAGAGACCACAGTCTTCTCGCCAGCACGACGCACTGAGTCGCGGCCAGGCTGGTGGTCCTTGGGACGACGTTGGACTTTGCGAACTTTAGAGGCTGCGGGTTGTGGCTGCTTGCCCGACGTCTTGGAATCCTGGGATTGCTTGGACTTGGAGGGCTTCGTGGAACTCTGGGACTCCTTAGAACCCTGAGTTTTGTTGCCGCCACCTGAACCACTCTGAGAACTGCTACCCGGACCCGTAAGATCCAATACTTCGGGGCGATTGGTGAAATCAGACCCTGAGGATGGGGGCATTCGCTGGCTCTTTTCGGGATATGGAGCCACCACAGCTTTGCGCTTGTCCATGGCTGCCACGTTCACGACTGTATCCCAGGATTCAGGAGGTTTCGTGTCCTTAACGCAGAGCTTGAAGAGATCGTGAAGACGCTCCCAATTCCCCGTGAAGTCAGTGTGCTCCTGCAAGAAATCGGAGAATTTCCAGGGATCCACAGTGGCAGATTCGAGACGCGATTTCAGGATGCGCACCTGTGCCTCAGAGTCGGCAAGGCGCGCCTTGAGCTCCGCTCTCTCAGATTCCAGAAAATCGATCTCGTCCTGGTACCGAACTTTTTGATTTTGCAGCACGACCTTGTGCTCGGATTCAGCAGATTCCAACTTGCCTAGAGCCTCCTGAAGCTCCAGAAACCAGTAATCGCAGGTGAATTTCCAGGAGCGCTTTAACTCCTTGTTCTTGCGACGAGCGTCCACTGCCTGTTGAATCGCAGTGGGTCCTTGCTGAGCAACGGCCAGAGACCGCATGCTTCGGTATGCCCCAAGGACTTGGCGCAAATAACCAGTTGTCTTAAACACACGCTCTGCGAACCGCGTGCTGTTGAAGTGGCGCAGGAGAGAGGCCATTTCACGCCGAATCCCGATGGAATTCAGAGAATTGTCCAGATCGTACGATGAAAGGGGTGAACGCCGTGGGTTCAGCACATCGACCCCGCCTCTCACGCCACAAATTTCTTTCAGCTCCCGAAGATCGTCTTCCGAGAGCTCCTCAAAACCAATAAGAGTGGTCGCGCCCCCGTAACCCTCCATAGCAAATGCACCTGCGCGGATGTCATTCACAATACCAGGAACTCCCACGAGGTATGCATTGGTCTTGAGATTGGGGGGATCCGGTAGCTTCCAGTGCGGAGGACACTCAGGAACCAGAAAGTCAGGAAGATCAACTTCCTCCTGCCGAAGCATACCCGAGTAGATTAGCCCCCGGACGTCCTCCAAGGTCGCATGTCGTGGTGTCTCGAACTCAGGGGCGTCCTCCTGGTTCACCTCCGGAGCCTTGGATTCAAGATCTTTGTCGCCAGCCGCAGCGTCCGTAGAAGCTCTATCATCAGCTTCACTCATGTTGGTGCCAGAGGACTTGTTCGCGACATCAGAGGGCGGGATTTCCTTGACTCCCTTCGCCTCAGATTTGTCTGCCAAAGTGTCGTTAGGTGGCACCTCTGGAGGGTTGACCACCGGCGTGTTATTGTCGGCCGCCGGAGGGACCGCGTTGCTGGAAGAAGCCGCATCCTGGGCCGACGCCGACGCTTGTTTGCTGTCCGTGGATGGAGACTTGCCCATGTCGATGATTTGTGAAATGGGGATATGACCCCGTGTTGCCCGTTGGAGATTTTGTGCTTGAGAAGAGAACCTTGAAGATAGGTCCCGACCAACCGTTAGGGAGACAGGGTGTCGTCGAAGTGTGTGGAATCCAGGGAGTCTACAGAGTGCAACGGCCGTGTTGATGTTAACGGCGGCTGACGCTCTGTGTTTTCGTGGCCTGGCCATGGTTCACCAGTTCGGAGCGATTTCCTCTTTGATGGACCCGGACCAGGAGGGGCGGTTGACACGAGGCGGTTTCCAGAAACTTGCCGACGACGTGCCGTCACCTCTGTGACTTGGAGTGTGTATTGGACTGTGATTGGTGGATGACTTGGATGCGGCGCGGCTGTACCCGTGTGACACGGATGGCGATTATGGGTAGAAAATGATGTTATGGGATGAATCCAGTGCTTGACCGCAGATGGGCCCAACTGGCTGGAAGTGTGATTCCTGGGAGTGCACACCCAGGGGTGCAAAGAACACTCAGTCCAGCCGCGGACTTTCCCTTACGATGAGTGCCTAAAGTCTGGCGGAAAGTGTCTCTGGTGAACGTATCCCAGAGTACACCTCATCTTGCTGTGGACCAGAGTACCAACAAAGGATCATATTACCCTGAGAAACCAACCCACTACCACCGTGATCATGCGCAGGAGGCCGCTAAACCCGCTAAGTGCTTGGATCTATGGAGATAAAATGTGAGTCTGTGACGCAACAGGCTTAATATCCAGAGTACTGCATGATTACCCAGAGTTCACCCCCCTGAGTACGGGTAACCCAGAGTTCAAGATGGATCACGAGTCCAGACTCTAAACACCAAAATCAAGTATCTCCCAAGCCAACATCCAGAGATCATCACAACCCCCAGAGTTTCACAAGAATCTCAGGGATGACCCTGAGTGTCACGTGATTCTCTGGATTTCGAGTCAGTCCGAAGCCAGTTTGCAATCAAGTGATGTGTGACCTTGAAGGATCAGCATGGATGTGCAGAGTGGACACTTTCAAGGAATCGAGAGGGAATCCCGTGTCATATTAGACCGAGGCTAAAGACCCACATTTGGCACTTTCGAAGCCGGACAACAATGGAATCGCAAGCCGATCGCAAGTTTGGACCGCTGAACCCAAGGTATACTCAAGACAAGATATTCGACCTCAAGCATAGTGAACAGAAGATATTTGCCCTAAGAAGAATGCAGAAGATAGAGAGAAAGAGAAGTAGCTGATAAAAGACAAACAGAGTTCAATTTTCCCTGTACTGCGCAAGTGACTTCGGCCAAGCCTGCCGACGACCATTCCGGAGGACCCGAGACTACGACCGCGGGACGCTAAGGGCACATCAACGGTGAAGGACGACCGTCTGTGTGGACTCCATCAAACTCAAGTCCAGTTAGGTGGGGACCAGTGACGGCCTTGAGCTTCCTGGAGTGATCCATCTATTCCATATCCTAGTTGGGTCACTTGCTGTGCTCGTGGTAGCCCATTTCATATTCTCGAAGGGTATTCTGGGGTGCTAGGTAGTCGCCTCCAGGATTTTGTATTGACTGCTTGTGTGAAGGGAAGGTTATTGATAGTGATTGTATTTTCCTCCTGTATTGGAGGTGGTGCGCGTTTGTGTGAGTCTCAGGGGAGCTAGGCCCCTGAATTTAGGACTCGAGTGAGCCTAGTGTAGGAGTGACCCACCGTCCGAGGGTCCAAAAGAATAAGTGACGGCTAGTTGTAGTGTTTGTATACTCTGTATTTGTTGATTTATCAAGCTAAGAGGGCATTTGGGTAAGGTGTCTTCTGAGTTCCAAGTCCCGGAGTTGACCGAAATCCCGGACCCTGAATCTATAATATTTTGGGTTCCAGGTAATCTGATTCTCTGGGTTTGCCTTTTGGTGTGGAGGTGCGTTCTGGATTAGACGTGCACTCCGGCACTTCTTCAAGGCTACACTTACAATCGGTGGAGTGCCGTTCCGTCGAAGACAAACGAGCCGACAGGGATTACACGAGGTACCCACGCCAACCAAGGGGAGTGATTCTCTGGGTTTAAAGCTTTGCGGCTACGAACCTTTGGATCAATCGCCTTGCTGTTGACTCTCAAGTCGATTCTCTGGGTCTATACCCTGAGGAACATCTTGGGCTGCGCTATACAAACCCCCTGGGCGATAAAGATTTCATCGGCCTCGCCACAGTAGAATGGTGTGTCCTGGCGGGTTGCGTCGAATGATGTGTTCAGGGCGAACATCAGCCTCACGGCGTGTTCATCCCAATCTGACTGATCTGCCTCCGCAACATACGCCTTGACACTCCGAATGACCGTCTGCACCGAACGTTCTTGCTGACCATTCGCTTGGGGTCGATACGCGAGACTCGCTCTCTGCTTGCTCCCTATAAGATCTCGGAATCTTGCAAAGACCTCGCTCATGAAACGAGGATCTTGATCATGCCGAATTACTGAAGAAGCTCCGAATCTCCGAAAAACGGATTCTTCATATGCTTCAGCGACATCTTGAGCAGTTGTCGACGCCATTGGTTTGCACATCACATATCCGGAGAACATGTCTTGGAATAGCAACAGAAACGTATTCCCTCGGGCTGACTCTGGTAGATGAGTCACGAAATCCATAGAGACGGCCTCGAAAGGTCGTGTAGGCTCAATATTGCCTGGTGAAGGACCAGCATTCGGGGGTGACCCCTTACCGCTAGCACAATCCACACATTCCTTCACGAATCGTTCCACGTCAGCATACATCCCGGGCCAGTAGAACTCCGAGCGCAGTCTTTCATGAGTATAGGTGATCCCCTGATGTCCTCCCTGGAATCTTCATGCGCATAGTGGAGCATGTCTTCTCGGAGTGATTCCGGGACCACCAATCTGAGCTCGCCTCCGGCGTCACGCGGTCGGCCTCGGGTTGACCGTGCAAGTCGATATAGCACTCCTCGAACATCCAGGGCGAACAAATCAGCCACCTTCGCAATCTTCTTGAGGCGTTTCGGTGAGAAACGTTCCAGGTCGTCTTTCAGGAAGGCGATGATATCTGAGAGATACTGGTTTCCTTCTTGATGCACCTTGATACGTCTCCATCGTTCAGCTTGGTACTCAAGGGGTCCCATGGGTGAAACAGACTCTCCCTCCCTCGTGCGAGTTCTGGATCGGGTAAACGCCGCCAGTACTCGAGCAGCAGAGGGAAGGGGCTCACACTCAGGACCGCGATGAGCGATGTCTCTTGAGATTCCCATGGTTAGACATTCGGACTGTTCCTTGGCATTTCCGAATTCGACTTTGTTTCTTCGTCAGACGCCTTCATAAGCTGCTCTTGAATTCTCGACACAACTTCCAGGTGGTCTCTTTCAGCGTCTTCCTCAACTACCCAGGATTTGCCCAACGTCAGTGTTTTGAAGGTCAGGTAGTCGGCAGCCTGGTTGAATTCTCTTTTAACATGAACCAGGCGCACACTGTTGAACCTCTTCTTCAACACCTCACATTTAGCTAATCGCCTTTGAAGGTTGGGTTGATTGCAATTGATCAAACCTTGGACTTGTTGTATGACAATTCTCGAGTCTCCCACGACCACTAAGTCCTGGATTCCTCGGTCTCGAGCCATAGCTAAGCCGCGTAGCAATCCGAAATATTCCGCATCATTCACAGTAACGCCATCCAGAATGTAACCTCGGGCGTCCAGAACCTTCCACTCGGGAAGTTGCCACAGCACACAACCACAGCTGCCAATCCTCGTCGACGTCTTCGCAGCTCCATCGAAACTCAGGACCAATCCGGAGTAATCTGCCTCGAGCATCTCGATACTAATCACGGGGGGTGCCTTGACACGCCCCTTGGCCGGAATGAGCGATTCCGCAATCTTGTCCAGGTGCTCTCTCGGTGTGATACCTGCACCCAGGATGCTAGCAAGTCCATCTTCATCCCGCTGGGCCTTTCGGATCTCTAGATCGTATTGCGACAAGGCGACGCCCCAGGGAACCAAGTGTCCATCGGCGGTCTTAGACTTGATCACCCACTTCAACACCGAGTGTCTGGTGTAGACCACGAGAGGACATCCTTCGACCAGGGTGTTGAACACATGGAGGACTCGAATCACAGCTAATACTTCTTTCTCAGCAATGTGCTACCGGAGTTCCGCGTCGTTCAGGACACGCCCCGTGAAACGAACTGGTTGGATGACTCCATCATGTTCTTGCCCTAGAACAGCACAGGCTGCCCACTGATTGGCATGAGGAATGATGACAAAAGGTTTGGTCCGATCAGGGTGCCTGAGAAGTGGCGTAGACACAATCTTCTGCTTCAGAATGTCAAATGCTTCCTTGGCTCGGGACAAGTCTCTCCCAGCTCGTACTTGTTCATCGGATAGTTCATAGAGAACTGCAGCCACCACAGGGAAATCTTCGATGAACTTATGGTAGTAGTTGAGGCTGCCTAGGAATGACTGTACACCTTTCAGGGTTGACGGAAACGGGAGTTCTTGAATACCTTTCACGATCTTCGGTATAGCACGAATACCTTCTGCCCCAATTTCATGTGACAGGTAGGGTATAGTACGTTTTCCGAATTCACTCTTGGGTAAGCTAACCGAAATATTCCAGTATCGCAAACGATAGAGTAAAGCATCCAGGTCCTCACACAGCTCATCCCAAGTCCTGGCACCATGGGCTAAATCGTCAATATAAGAACTACGTCCCAAGACAGGACCCATCTGGGATGGCGCGGGAATATTGCGCCTGAAAACTGTCATTTGTTTCGTCAATGCCGTCTGATGGCGATCCCCCTCGGACCCTTCTGGCCTTTGCGGTTCCAACTTCAAGTAATCGAGAACATCTTGATCCACAAGCACCTCTTCTTCGGGTGGCAATCTCACGAATCCCCACAAGCAATTGCTGATCATGTGTTGATAGACCAACGGAGCATTCTTCAGCGCGAAAGGCATTCGGACCCACTGAAAATGTCCGAATGGACACACAAACGCAGAAATCAGCTTAGCCCGTTCAGTCATTCGGACTGCCCAAAAACCAGTTGCCATATCCAGGCTCATAAACCACATCGCGCCCTCAAAACCGGTCAACAGGTCGTCGATCAGCGGGAGGGGATAGTTAGAAAGCCTAATAAAACTGTTTACCAATCGATAGTCAATACACATTCGAATGTCCATCCCGTTCTTCTTCAGGACGATCACGATCGGAGAAGCCCAAGGGGACTCCGAATGTTCAATCAACTTGATCTCCAGGAGCTTCTTGAGTAGCTCATACACCTTGATGGCAACTTGGGGTGCAACCGGTCTAGGACGCTGAGCGACGGGCTTCGCATCCCCGACGTCCAAATCGCAAACCACTCCTCGAGCTGGAGCAGGGGCCGCGTTACCATCCCCTAGGAAGATACTGTGATGACGTTTCAAGATCTCCTTGAGTTGACGCTCCTGAACATCAGTAGTTACTCCAGGTTCACCAACATCAGCCTTTGAAATATCGCATCTTGGACTGAGATCTTGTAACTCGGGTAACATCGCCAACTGATCTTTCAACTGCGACATCATATCACTTCTGTCGTGGATATAAAATGTGGGCTCCTGTTCGAGCTCTTCAGCGTTCACTCGCATACACCGGATGTAATCCTCTTCCAGTCGCTCCAAAGGAGTACTCGAATGATCCATTGTAGGCAGCACTAATTTCTCACCATTTTGCGAGGCACGCTCGGGTTTACTTCCATCCGCACACTCCGAAATTACGGTCATTGGCCGTTTATGCAGTCGAACTACTCGAACCTCATCGTTCTTAGCCTGAGGTCTCATCAACATCTTCGCAGGCCACTGATAGGGGCACTTCGGGACCGAAGGTGGAGCAGTGTCCCGAAGGGCCTGCTCATAACGTTCCTTCCGCATCCTAGCTTGCGTGGACAGAGTGCTCTCGTAAATGAGGTGTTGCCATTCCTGATACCTTCGTACTCCAGGTCGCACAAAACGTCCTGCTCTTGGAAAACAACCATACTCCATTATTTGAGCAACCGGTGTAGACGAATTCATCCAGAGATCCTTATCGGAAATGTTCACCACTTTCACGGCTACTGCCCACGGCTTAGCGCCATACAGAACCTGAGTCACCCACTGGTCACCCCTGCTAGCCCATACCACATCTCGGAGTGGCTGACATTCACCATACCGGATCTTCACATTCACGTGTTCCCCAGGGCGTAGATGCACGTCCTGTAGCGGGGTGATCGGGATGTTCCGCTCACGGTGCTTCCGAATCATGTAACCATACATCAAAACGGACTCCTCATCGGGGAGCGCCACCGTTCCTTCTCGGATGCATAACCGTACTCCAGCACTGTACATGAAATCCATTCCCAAAAGCACATCAACGCCTTCTCCGATGTTGGTTACCCAAACATCCAGGATGTAGACGACACGTCTTCCCAAAGTGACCTTGATCGGCGTACTTGCAGTGATGTAAGTCGGGACGCCTCCTAGGCCGGACACCTTGATTCGCTTCTGCGAGTTTAACTTGAGCTTGAGTCTACGCGCAAGATCCAAACTGATCATACTCACAGTCGCTCCAGTATCCAACAGTATTTGCGTCCTGAAATCGTTCACCGCACCGTGAACCGTAGCAACCTGCTGCTTGTCCTCCTTCTCATCATGATGTGCCCACCATCCGTACCGTTCTCCGAAATTCAGCTTGAATTGAGCTGGTCCTTCAGGTTCGGCCGGGAGTGGAGGCCTCGAATACCAAGTACGAGTACACTCCAAAGGCGCAGGTTCATGATCAATCAGGGAGGTCATACATTGTAGATTATCTTGGTTCTGGTTCCGCAATTCGGGGCCAACATAAGCTAACACACACAATTCTGAGGGTCTTCTCAGCCCGACGCGTACCGAATCCCCATTCGGCGGGCTTAGTAGTTTAACTGCGCTCCCTCAGAATCGCCCTTGCCATTCAGGATGTCCTCCCGAATGTGGCTTGGAAGGTCAGCTAGGCCTCCTTGCTGCAGCAATTTCTTGATCTCTTGGAAAGCTCTCCAGTCTTCGCATCTTCCATCGTGAATTTGGCCACATTTCAGGCATGCTTTCGTCTCACACCTTTGCGTTGGATGTCCATGCCTCTGACAACGGTCACAAACCATAACAGCCCAACCATTCTCCGGTCGGTGTCCCCACTTCTTGCAATTCTCACAAAACTCCATGCGGTCTGGGTTGTTCGGCCGAAGGCTTGGCTGATGAGGCTGCCTTGGTGGTGGTGGTCTTGGTCCAGCTGATGGGTCTCTGGGCTTCCACCCCACACTGTTCATCACACGATAGACCTCGTGTATGAGATCTTCCCGGGTTAACAACCTGGCATCCGGGTTACCATCTCGTAGGACATCCTGAACGCACGTACTCAGCGCAGCTAAGTCTGCCCTTTCGTCGTCTTCGAACGCCACTTGAGTATCGGAGCCTTGGGCTTCGTCGTCCTGGGCTACGTAGGCCCGATTCGGGCGATTCATCCTTGGCCCATTCCGAGCAATGTTGTCTGCTCTGAAATCACGAGGCTGCGCCCCTCGACCAGAATGCACTCTACTCGGGTTCAATTCATCTTGCTGCTTCAGAACATACTCCAGGTCAGAAACCTTTCTGAAACGCTGACTCTGCAGGGTCGTCTTGAGCGTCACATCCGTGAGGTTCTTGATGAATCGCTTGATGTGTTGCTCACGTCGGCGCTCAGACTTCCGGAAATGCACGTCTGCACGTTCAGCTGCCAAGTTCAAGCGATACAGGAATGCCAATGCGGTCTCGTCCTTGAACTGCTTCATTGTGTAGTACTTCTCGGACTCTGACACCCTTGACTTGCAGTATTCACGCTTGAACTCCTTGGAAAGTCGACTCCATTCCGAACGCACATGTTCGAGAGCTGTCCGTACCAATTTCGGACTGCGGGAGACATCTTCGTCTTGAGCTCGTAGCCCTTCATCTGATCCGTCCAACCTCCTTGCACAGTCACGTTTAGGAATCGCTCCCACCAGCGACGACGTGCGGACAGCGATAACTTCTCATCGAAGTCTTCTAGCGTATTGGTAAACGTCCTCAGCGTCACTACCGAGCCTCCTTGAGTCATCGCAGCGGTTGTCGTGTAAGCAGGCATCTCGTCCGACGAACTAGAGTCGCTTGAGCTGTAGCCTTCGTCGCTTGACTCTCCGCCAGAACTAGCCCCTGAAGGATCTCCATCTTGACGTGAATGCTTCCTGTTCGAGTCCTTCTTGGCAGGTTCTTGGCGTCCGTCTTCTCTGGTGCAATGGGCTTAGTCTCTCGCACCTGAGACTTCGGTCGGGATGCACTCGATGACTTTACCCCGCGCGTCTGCTCAGACTTGACTGCTTCGTCTTCCTTTGCATACTTTGTTCCAGTCAGACTCGGGAGAGTCAACCGGAACTGTTCTGCTGGAAGGTCGCTGTCGCACTTGATGTCTCGTCTTTCACTTGCGTGTCCCTTGATTGCGTTACCCGGGAGTGGGTACATAGTCGCACGCGTGGGTTCAGACTTGACTTGAGTTGCTGGATCAGATCCATAAGTTGCACGAGTGTCTTGAGCTTGAGGATGTGTTGCGGGAGTGTTGCGCGAGCGCATTCCTTGCACATTGTGCAGATCTCGGATGGTCTCCTGATCCCTGTTGCGCGCCTCCTCCAGAGAGTGAATCTTCTGCTGGAAAGCTTCCAATTGTGCGCTCAGGGTCTTCTGGACGTCGGCAACCCAAGCAACCTTCTCCGCTTCGGCCTTCGCTTCACGTTGCTGCCAGCGCTCTTCGAACTCGACTCGCGCGGACTCCAGCGCAGTATGTGCGCCTTCGGCGCGAGCTGCATCAACCGTTCGTGGTGACGCAGGTGTCCGGGCAGCTGGAGCAGGAGCGGGCGGCCTCGGTGGCAGGTCGCTTCGGCTTGGACGATCGGGAACACTCTGCGAACTCCGTCCTTCCGGTGGACTTCCGCGCACAGCTAGCGCCTGGATCGCATGGAAGGCTTGCTGGACCTGTTGCCCTAGGTGAGCCTGATTAGACTCCATTAGGGACAGCTAGTCTTGCGTCGTGCGCATCGTGTTCAACGCGACCTGGGAAGCCCCAGACATGCGAGATCTACTCGTCCTTCCTGAGCGGCTCGTCCGTTCCGACTTGATCGACCGGCTTGGTGACCTCCTCGACTTTGACGATCGCTTGGATGATCGAGTGGATCGCTTGGAACTCCGTCGCTTCCGTTCTTCTGCGCTCGAGTCTGAATCGCTCGACGACACACTGGGACTCGGCTTCCGGGAGCGTGTGTGACTTCGGGATGTCCTCGACCGATGATCACTCCCAACGCTAGTGCGACCCGACTCCGACATAATGACATCGTCATGGCCCACTATCGCTGGTGATCTCGGAAGGACGGCCTCCGTTACTTGGACACTCACGTTCCCGTCGACTTGCGCAGTGTTGCCTTGAGCAGCAAAAACCATTCCGGGTGGAACAACGAAAGAGTACGGTATGTGAACCGACGCTGCTCCTCCCATAGACCAGAGTGATGAAGAAGACGACATCTTCCCGGACGACTGCGACTCAACGGGTCCGCTGAGGTTGGACTCTTCGGATCCAGAAGCGGTCGGTCCGAACAACGTCGATCCGTATCCAGAACTCGGCATCGGCGATGCGCTTCGAGTTCCAGACACTTCGCTCGGGATCGCAGTGCTTCGGCTGTCCTGAGCCGACGTCCCGTACGACATGAGAGAACCCATCGATGGAATCGAGGCTGGACGAGACGGCAAGTGTTGGGGCCGCTTTAGCTCGGGATCCCCAAGCGACGAACTCGCAGGACTGCGAGTCACTCGGACACCCGCCTTCTTCAGCCGCTCGACACACTCGCTTCCAAGTAGTCCAGCTTCATAACTCGACATCAATGAATCACCTTCTGCGTCTTCCGGCTTCATGTCTTCCACAGTGTTAGTCAAAGCTCGTACATCCAGAGGTGACAGCATTCGCGACGGCACACCCGAGGTGACTTCGCGCCATTCCAGGAGCTCCATCGTTAGCAGATGCTGAAGGTATTCAGCTACCGCTCGGACTAAACTCCGGTCTACTTGAGACGCATGAGCTCGAAACCACTCCGGGATCAGGTTGCGAAACCTGAATCCGACGTCGAAGAACATCGTCTGGAGCACCGCAACGCACTCCCTCGAGGACAAGTCCTTCAGGTACACCTCAACCGAAGTGAAGTCGACGACAGCATTCGGAGCCAGTCTCACGAGACTCCATTCGGAAATCCACGCTTCCGACCGGCTGGCCATCGACATTCGGGTTGCGACGTACTCGGACGTCCTCACCACTGCCGCGTACCACGACTTGAAGTCTGGATTCGGGCGCGGCCAGGTATACTCGATCGCCGGAGACATCACGAATTCCAGAGTGACTTGCTCCCAACGACGAACTTGGTCGGCCACGTACGTCTTCCCCTGGTCCACGCTGAATAGTGCTTCGCGTTCCACTGGATCTTCATTCACAGTCAAGTCGATCTCCATTCGGGATCTACTTGGCGACTGGGCTTCGGGTGTACTGGTGAAGCTTGACTTCAACACTTGCAGGTCAGACGGTGGCGACGTCTCCGGTTTCAGGTGCGAGGTTTCTTGCGAGTCCTCAAGCACCACTTCTTCCTTGACCGTCGACAATGGGCCTTCCAACTTGATCGTGGGCGTCTCATCCGGAATCATCTTCTCTTCCGCGTCGTCATCCACGCTGATCACATCTTCATCCGGCCGGGGCTTCACCAAAGCCTCCTCAGCCGGGCACTCAACCACGGCGGCGCCTCCCACAGACACCTGAATGGGTGCATCCGGGACGGACACACCCACAACCTCCACGCTCGAATCCGAGCTGGAGTCTCCGCCAGAGCCATCCGGCGCGCTCTACTTCTGGCCATCTTCGGTGACTTCATCCAGGGAAACATGGTGCGCCCCCTGAATAGTGTCTTCCGAATCCGGCTGCTCTTGAGCGTCCATCGGCTCCGGTGCCTTCTTCTCCTCGCGAGCTGCTCGACGCTTCGCAGCGTTCCGAGCGCGAGCTTCCTGCTCGACAATGTCGAGAGGCTTCTGCGCTTCGGGTTGCATCCCACGAGTTCGACGCGACTGTCTTGGCGCTCCTCCGCACCCACGACCGCGCCCACCTTCCTCGCGTGTGCTCTCAACTTCACTCATAACCCCAAGATTAGTAAGGTTAGTAGCTCTCAGCACCCTCTAGATCTAACTTAATACAAAATATCGGTGAAATCCACGGCAACCAAATTCGGGCACGCGCACCAGTTGTGGCGAAGTGGGTGAACACTTTACCGCCCAAAGTATAGCGCGCCCGAAAAGTGGGGGTGGTCCTTAGAGAAGAACCGACTTTTCGGGTAGTACAGGTCCTGGATCAAGTACTAGACTCGATCCAGGTTGGCGTGTGACCTTGTGCAATCCCTATAGGTGCCGATTAATTCGGCGGACCGGGTTTCACCGGGTATTTGTATTCCTAAGATAGACACACAGAAAATGTAAGAACTTCCAGGTAGTACGTAGCCTGGGGGTCCTGAATGTGGGTTGAGAGATCACGAGTAAAGACCTTCTTCCCAAAAGATAACCTAAAATAATACAGAGTTTGAATATACAATATGCAGCCTGTCAGTTAGTTAGCACGTCCGAATACAGGTAAATTTCGGGATGCCCTACGCGCACCACCCTCGAAATGCTCGAGGGAAACAATAGAATGTCTTTCCTAAACACACAGTAATCAACAGTCAAATCCTAGGGGTGATCACTACCAAACCTCCTAAGATCGCAGGGAAAATGAATATGAAATGCAAGGGGCACTCGGGGTGTCCACTAGCAACTTAGCAAATAAAATAACTGGATCACTCCGAGTGTTCAAGCCCACTGGTCCCCAAGTTAATTCGACTTGAACGTGTTGAGAGTTATTGCGTAGTTAGCGCGGCCTTGGTCGTCCTCACTCCGGGGCCTTCCTAATGTGAGCGGTCCTCCAGGTAGTCCTTCCTCGACGAGATGTATAGGGTAACACGGCGACCTCCCTTGGTTGCCTGTGTTCCGAGGGACGCTTGTTCTTCACAACGCTGATCGAACTCGAAGACACTTGTGCTTCACGACACAAATCAAACTCGAAAGCACTTGTGTTCCACGATACAAATCAAACTCGAAGGCACTTGTGTTCCACGATACAAATCAAACTCTGTTTAAAATTATCTTCTACCTCTTTGGCATTCTAAATTCTTCTTCAATCTTGGTAGTCTTGGCACTTCTTTGGCGGTCTTCCTTTACTTCATGAGGTCACACTCGGGTAGACTTGGTCTCATTATACTTGAAATGTCACGTCGAACTTGGATCTGCATACACTCATCAGCGATGCCTCGGCTCTTCTGAGATCGGCAGCACTGGTCTTGTTCTTGCACGGTGTAATCATCTGATTGCGATACTCTTGGGTCGCACTGTCTTGACTCCGTTTGAATGTCAGTAAACTGACTTCCGGACTGAACTTATCATCGACAACTTGATCTTCGATCTTGTTCTTCGACAGTCGCTTGGCCAATCAGGAGGTATTGTCATTCGGGGTGTACATTCGGGGTACACTTCATAACTTCGGATGGAGTCTTCACATCCGGTAGGCGATCGAACTTTCAGGATGAGGGAGACTGTCTTGGGGTTTACATGTGTAGGTAGGGTCGTAATTGTGGAAACCTTGGAGTTTCAGGATGTTTTGGGTGATGTTCGGCTCCGTCAAGGTAGGCTGCTCCTCGGGATACGTTCTCCGAGGGCACTTGCTTCCTTCTTGTGGATACCTGCCGTCAAGGAGTCGGCGGTCGGACTGAGCGTCGTAATTGCATCCTGGATGTGGTACCCATTCAGGGCGTACGCTTCCAACCTGTGAGCCTCTCCGTAACCGAACATCTGCATCCCCAAAGTCCAAACCATCAATTCGCCCAGGAGTCCCACTCAATACCCATCTCGAAAACCATCATCTCTTGTCCGAATCTGTGCTCGGGTTGTCCCGGCTGGGCAGCTGCGGGTGTGCCTAGAAAATCCAGAGGCACATCATCACACATAGTCGTCTGGCCACCTTCGGCACGGCTATGGACGAATATTATCGTCAAAGTACGTCTGAGCGAACGTACGCAATGGTCTAAGCAATTGAGTGACCAAGCGATTGAACGTCGCTGGGGTATTCGATAGCCCCTGTGGCATCACTAGCCACTCCCAGAGCATCCCGCTCGGTGTGCTCACTGCGGTGAGAGGAATGTCACTCTCCCGCATCAGGATCTGGTAGTATCCGTCTACCAGATCCAGGGCACTGTACAGCGTACAGCCCGACATGTTGTTCAGCAACACATCCTTGCGAGGGATCGGCGTCTGTGCCGGTACCGTCGCATTGTTCAACTTGTTGTAAGCGTGAACCAGACGCCACTTCCCGCTAGGTTTACAAACGCAGAAGGTTGGCGTCGAGTGCGGGGACTTCGACTCCCGCACCATGCCCGACTTCGCCTTTTCGGCGAAGAAGGCATCTATGACCTCGCACTGTTCGCGAGGTAGAGGCCACTGCCTCGTGACACAGTACTTTGTGCCAGGCACGAGGTCAATCTCGTGCCGAACTCCCCGATCCGGCGGGAGTTGGGATGGTGGGTGTTTCGACACCACATCCGAGTACTCTCTCACAAGAGGATACACTGGATCATCCGGGTTCTTGAGAATCTCAGAACCCCAGCGCGTTGCGCGCTGCTGCGTGAACCCCTCCAGGACATCCTCGTCCATTACGGAGGAAGAGTTCAAATCTTCAGGAGAGGTCTCCGGCTTCAGGAGCACCATCTCCGCAATCTCTCCGGCCTTCAACTCGGCCAGGAAGTCCTTTATGGACAATTCCTCGAGGTTCAGCAGTGCTGACACCTCTGGCAGTGCCTCCAGATGGACGGCACCTGCCTTCACTTGACGACCGGACACGCCGTCGAAGACATGGCATTGCTCTTCGACCGGCCGTGCCGGTGGAGTCTCAGACTCTGAGTGTGGTACTTGGTTATCCACACGGGAGGTGCTCAACGACACCTCCGCACTCGTACTGGTCTTCTTGACCCCGCGTGGAACTCTGTTACCGACGCTAGAGACGCATACTGCGCTGTCGATCTTCTCGGTCTCTTCGACCTCGTGTGGAACTATGTTACCCACACCGGAGGCGCTCTCAGCGTCCTCCCCAGCAGCCTTAGCTGCTTGCGGACCTATGTTACCCGCTTGCGGAACTGCGTTACCCGCCTGTGGACCTATGTTACCCGCCTGGTCAGTGCCGCCCGGCACTGCCACAGTCGAAGCCCATACGGCGCGACGACTCTCAGCGTTGGGACTTGCCGTCGTGGCAATCCCACACGCTTGGCAATGAGCCTTGGTCTCATGACCGGTTGCGAAGCTCATCGCAACACCTTCATTGGAGTCACTGACTCCCAGTACTTCTTCGGGCGCATAAGCGCCTTGGCGACCATCTCTGGCGCCCCAGTCCCGGACAGAGGTGGGAACATTACTCACCAAAGCTCTGTCGGAGACTGCGGGCCGGCTAGCCCCAATGGCTTTGCCGCGCCAATCGATCCAGGGCTCGTGCATTTCGAACCACGGCATGCCCAGGATCAAGTCGTACTTGTCCATGTCTAGGACAAGGAACGACTCCGTGCTGTCAAAGTCTTCAAACTTTACAGCCAGGTCCATACGGACCCCAGGTACGTTAACCACCGTACCATCGGCCAGTCTCACCGAGACCTGGCCCCTGCCTTTGCTTTCTCGCAAAGCATCGGCATACTTGTCGCCATTCCGCGCGACCGTCTGGCGTCGAGCAAAGTTCGTCGACGCCCCAGAGTCAATCAGGACTCTAAAGGGATCTCCATATCCCCGTACACTCGCGTGTACCACGAGCAGTCCGCCGCTGCTCTTTCTCGTCTCGGGAGCACCCAGGCTCTCAGGGGCTAAGCCTCCATGGCGTGCGCCGTCCGCACTCCTGCCATGGGGACTTAGATCTTCCCCAGTTCCCCTGGCTCTTGGGTCGCGGCTTCTGCCACGGGCCCCTCGAGCCCCTAGGTTTGGAAGGGAACTTCCTTTGCCCTCCCGCAGGGCAAGCACGTTGCATGTGCCCGAGCTTCCCACATCCGTAGCAACGGATGGAGCTCTGTACGGCCGTACCCAGTTCCATGGGTACCGGCCCGGTGCTAGCTCCAGCTGCTGGAGCTCCTTGCACTGCGCCTGACGACGCATTGTGGCCTTGCCACACTGACGTAGGAGTATGATCCTGTCGGTGGCTGTACTCCTCTCGGAGGGCGATCTGGATCGCCTCCTCCATAGTGTTCGCATGCACGCGGAACAACTGTGTCCGGGATGGGCCCACCTTCAGGCCATCCATGAATACTGTCACCTTGATGTGTTCAGGTAGGGGGTTCCCTACCAGGGATGCAGTGAGTACCTGCATCTCTTGGATGTACTCATTCAGCTGACGCTTCTCTTGTTTACAGGCAAGAAAGCGCGAGCGCTGGTGATACTCATAGTTCGCCGGGAGGAAGGCGGCTATAACCTGTTCACACAGGTGAGCCCAGATTGTGAAGCAACCCGGCGGTGTCGCTTCACGCGTGTACGCCCAGGTCTTCGCCTGACCTCCCAGGTTGGACAGGGCGAAAGCGACCCGAAGTCGCTCGGTCGAGATTTGAGCCGCGTCCATCGCGAGCTCGACCTCTCGGACCCAGAAGTGGAGGTTCTCTCCCTCTTTCCCCTCATAAGGGTTAACCTTAAGCCTCAACGGCTTAGGTTGGGCTAGCTTCATCTGAGCCACGGGGGCCTGCAGCCCCTGTACGTGGGCGATAAGCCCTCTCTCGTACGTGTCGAACGCCTCGATGCGTTCGACCTGCTCGGCCGGCGTAGCAGCCGCCAAGCTTCGGAGAGCATCTCCTCCAAAGATGCCCACCATCTTCCGGACCGACTCGAACTGAGAGTCGGTCAAATGAGGGAACTCCCCTCTATCCATCCTGGCTTACCTTGTAGGAGCCACTGAGGATTCAGGTAGTCAATCTACCCGCGTAGGCGTGGATTGACTACAAGTGCTACCAGGTGTGACGGGGTCACACGAGCACCTTGCTTGAGGAAGCGTGCCATTAAGAATATAAAAACTCTATGTGAACGGCGTTTCACTAGTCCCTGGTCTGAGGGGACTTAATAGTCAGTTAGATAAGACTGATTTATAGTGAATTAGATCATTTGGCCTGTAATACAAATTACTAATTAACTGAAATTTGTTCCAAAATATACATATAAAAGGTAGGTTTAATGCTATTGGTTGGCCCTCAGCCACGATACCCACGTGGCAGTAGTGTGGTCCACACCACCATGAGTGAAACGAATACTCACAGAAGTATATCTACATCTAGAGGCGGTCATGTAATCCCGTTACATAACTCGCTCGAAACAAACATGACGACAAAAGAAATACAATGTTTTTCTCGATTATGTTAGGCATCAACAAAATACCGAAGACAAAGTCCGCTTTAGAATGCCTGGCGAAGTTGTGTCAAAGCATATTCGTTGACACCGCCTTCCCGGGTCCCCAATTCCGCTGACCAGCGTCTACGCTTCTTGGCACGGTACTTCTCCTGCGCGAGACTTCATTTATGATATTCCTAAGTGCATGTGGATGAGATTGTGCTGGGCTTGGCGATAATACTCTCCATTTTGCTGTCGTAGAGGAGTGAATGAAATGTGATAGTTAGTTAGCGCCGCCGCTTTAGTATTGTGGCTAAGTTAGCGGCAACGCTAAGGCAAAATACGTCGTCGTATTGCCACGAGTGTACTGGCTAGGTGTTTTGACTTGTATGTAAGCACGCGATGGATTGGGTAGCATCGGTGAATGAGCTACTATATTTCCAAACGTATTACCCTTTCATGGGTTGCGATGTTGTTCGCGTGAAAATGATTCACCTGTAAAAAATCAATTGTTTTCTGGAAGAATTGATTTTTCCCTATGTTGTAGGGTTGTAGCTATCTACCAAACCTCCTAGCGGAAATCATCCGATAATTAGGTTAGTGGAGACCAACTCGGTAAGCGTTCTAATGCCTTGCCTGGTAGGCTGGGTAGTGCCGATTGATTTGATAGGATGTGAATGAGTGCATGTAAAGGGGTTGGAAAAAGATAGGGGAACTGAAAAATGATGAGCTGGACCGACGTTACGTTACTCATAGTAGTGATAGGATTACCTCATTGCCGAGACTCCTGTACGCGGTAATCACTACATGTTGCCTGCTGGATTGGAAGAGCCTTGGGGACGAGCGTGAGACCGAGAAAGGGTACGAAATCTACCGGTGGTATTCGAATAATTAAAGCAGGAATCTAGTTCTTATAGTCAGCGCCATGCTAAGGCGATGCTAAGGCGAAATACGTCGTTGTACAGTGCCGCCAGTGTACTGGCTGGGCATTGTAGACTTCTTGCCTTGATCTTTTGTAGATGAGGACATGGTGGATTGGGCAAATTGGTGAATGGACAGCCACAATTCCGAGAGTTGTATGCTTCACAGGTTAAATATTACCTAGGATAATCAATTTTTCTCGATGTTTTAGGGCAGATGGTGAACCTGCTGGAATATGTTCGCCAGTACCAGTAAAGACGGTCCTAATGGTACTGTGAACAAATGCACCAAGTACGCCGCTTATGTCACAAGTAAACAAACATTTCCGAGTCTTTTTCTATTTTGATCAGCGCACTCCGTGGATAGGATTCAAACTGCGAGTGTATGCTTAACGTGGGCTCAAAGGGTCTAATATTCTGATGTTTGCGCGCTGCCAAATAGATTGTGAAGTGAGTAGATTAAGACAAGGGGTTATTCAGTCCTCTTCCTACTACTACCTGCTGTAGCGGTGGCTCCTCTGCAGCAGCCCCCGCTGCACCAACCATTGGTGCTCGATTATGAAGTGCATTGTTAACGCGCGCACATGAACTTGATTACCGGCATGTAGATGCAGTGATGATGCGAGGGACGGTAACTGGTGCCGGTAAGGCAGCAGCGCTGCCAGAGTTCGCACAAAAATATGCGTCATTTTTTATCGATATAAAAGTATAAATAAAAAAATATTTTATTTTTTAAAATTTTATGGGGATAAAAAAAATTCGATGAACCCTCTCAAATCTCCGTTCCTATGGATACTGCACCAGAGCGAAAAATAGTCCTTATAGTGGACATCGCAGATACACTGGAGGTGGTTCAAGCGGCCCGTGCGAGCACGATGAGCAGGTGGTGCGGCAGTATGAAGTGGTGCGTGTCATGACTCAGGTGTGTGCGTGTCAAAGATCCGACCGCTATTGGCAAGCATCACACCAACTAGCTCATCCGCTAAACCACAGACAAGTGGTCGACTGCGTTGGCCAGCACTGTGCTGCTCCAATAGGAGTCTTAACGGCTAACGAGATGGAAAACGGCAAGGATGATCTACTGGTCACGAAGGCCGTCGTAATGTCACGTGCAACGAGGTTTGGAGATGCTCTCGGATTTGTAGTTATTTGTTAAATCGCCCTAAACAAAGACAGACCAGTAGTAACTAACCACGTCAGTCCACTGGTCGGCAGCGACGAATCCATACTACAACTAACACACCCAGTAAATCATGAGGGGGTGACTCGCAATACATGGGGGAGGACGCAAGCCGATCCAGCATAAACTACACTCGAAAACGTTTGCATTCAAGGCTGTTATGCTTTCATTTTATGACACATACACCATTTCTAGTGTTATTAACACATTTTAGCCAGGAATTAACCCCAATTCTACATCCCACCAGTCTAAGGCGCGCGTCATTCGACGCTGGAAGTATATACGAGCTCACATCATGATAATGGTATCAAAAACGCTATAGCACACAGTGTAATCCTGTGATGTCGAACGAGGCGAAAGGTAGTCTGGTAGACGCATTACAGATGATTCCATGCCTTGATACTGACTTCGGACAGGTTTGCTAGAACGAAGTCCCCTTGTTCAAGCTGCAGTGTAGGTAGACAGCGTAATTACGATTAAATGGACTGTCTATACGATTGCTTTACCATATGAATCTGAATGTTGAACTTAACCCATTCTTGTGTTGCGTGAAGGTGAAGGTGGAGGGTGACACTAAACACCGGTATACTGAAACTTGCGAGTGCTAACGCTACTTGTACTACTTAAGATTGGATTTACAGACAACGACGATGAAATCCGCCACTGCCTAACGAAATTTTCAAGTATATTTTTTTCTAATTTTTTTTACGAGTTTTCAGTGCAGAGATTAGCTTCATGCGAAGAATCTTCGCCGAAGATACGGTATGCATAAAATTGTAACTATATGAAAAAGGTCATAAAGTATACAGAATGGACTTGATTCAAGCAAACATAACACATACTCCAATATAATTGGTTGATCTCGATGAACGTTGTCTGTATCAAATTCCCATTATATTCTTTTAAACCGACTCCTACCTAGACCATCTGGCAAATCGTCCAATTACTACAGACCAACTCGGCAAGCGTTCTATATACATGGTGTACATGGTGTACAGTTCGCAATGTATTACAGTAATACGTACGTTTCTCAAGAGGTAACTCACTTTTGGTACACATCGCAACACTGTGAGCTTAGACTAATCTGCTGTTTAGGGAATGCATTGCTGAGATAGCAGTAATGTTCATTGCTAATTGCAATGCTACATTAGCTAGAAAAATATGGAATTGAAAATAGTAAAAGTCAACTGGCTTCACGCCTTTGACTCCGATTTCCTCTATCCATCCAGCAATCGCAGCCAAGATGCTGAAGAAGGATACGATAAAGTGACACGAGACCGCAAAGGAATCGCATGTCATTTTCAGGGTCAAAGATTTTGATACGGCTTCTGTGCAAAGTATAACTTTTGACGTCAAAGCCAAATTTCACATCTTTGACGCTATCCGTGGAGTATACAGTTTGACGACGACGTCGACAGCTCTTGTTAGAAACATACATGCATAGTTTAAACCGGACAACCTTGAGTCAAACCACAGAATCCAATACCGTGATCCCAGCCGTAAGTACAGAAACGGTACGTATCACACCATTCATTAACTGTAATGCCTACTAAGCCTTAAGTGACCTACTCAGACTAAGTAGGTCATTTCATGGCTGATGGTAGCACTTCGTCATTTCGCAATCCGCTTTCTCACCCTCACAAGTCAAGACAAGGAAGCAAACTATACCCAGTATGCGGCTTTTGTGTGTTGTGATGCTTGGTGCTGCCACTTTTACAAGTGGCGACGCATTCGTGACGACTTCAAACTCGAACAAGGCAACTTTGATCCAAGACGGCATTCCAAGTGGTCGCCATCTGAGAGTGAATTCTACGACTGACTTGGACACTGAAGAGCGAGGCATTCCGTCGGGCGTTACCGCTCAGCTTACTGAGGGACTCGTTTCGAAGATCACACCGGCGATCGCGTCCAAGTTAACCACGTCAGATGACGAGCTTGCGAAACTGCTGAGTAATCGAGTGTTGCCGAAAGACGTATTTAAAAGTACGCTGAAGCTTGACCAGGTCGATGATTTGTTCGCCAGCCCGAAGTTGAACGTGTGGATCAACTATATGGACGATTTCAACGCGAAGTATACTGGACAGAAAACTACTTTGTTTAAGACGCTAACCCAGAATTTCGACGATGAAAAACTGTCGCAAATGATAGTTGCGGCTCAGAAGGATCCAAGCACGAAAACAATGGCTGATAATCTACAAAAGTCGCAGTTCAATCAATGGTTGCTGGATAAGAAAACACCGGACGATGTTTTTAAGTCGTTGGGACTTACAGGAAAGGCGAACTTGCCCTTCCAGGCTAACGGCCCTGTTTGGGTAAAGTATAAACAGATCTACGCAATTAACCAGCAGATATTGACGTCCAAGTTGTTCACGATAGATGAAGAACTTGTGAAGCTGTTGAATAAAGGCGTGTTGCCTAACGACGTATTTCGGGGGACTCTAAACCTCCATACCGTGGATGATTTGTTCGCCAGCCCGAAGTTGAGCACGTGGGTCAACTATATGAGAGATTTCAACGCGAAGTATACTGGACAGAAAACTACTTTGTTTAAGACGCTAACCCAGAATTTCAACGATGAAAAACTGTCGCAAATGATAGTTGCGGCTCAGAAGGATCCAAGCACGAAAACAATGGCTGATAATCTACAAAAGTCGCAGTTCAATCAATGGTTGCTGGATAAGAAAACACCGGACGATGTTTTTAAGTCGTTGGGACTTACAGGAAAGGCGAACTTGCCCTTCCAGGCTAACGGCCCTGTTTGGGTAAAGTATAAACAGATCTACGCAATTAACCAGCAGATATTGACGTCCAAGTTGTTCACGATAGATGAAGAACTTGTGAAGCTGTTGAATAAAGGCGTGTTGCCTAACGACGTATTTCGGGGGACTCTAAACCTCCATACCGTGGATGATTTGTTCGCCAGCCCGAAGTTGAGCACGTGGGTCAACTATATGGACGATTTCAACGCGAAGTATACTGGACAGAAAACTACTTTGTTTAAGACGCTAACCCAGAATTTCAACGACGAAAAACTGTCACAAATGATAGTTGCGGCTCAGAAAAATCCAAACACGGAGGAAATGGCTAACAATCTGCAAAAGTCGCTGATCAACCAATGGTTGTTGGATAGGAAAACGCCCACTGCGGTGTTCGAGTCGTTGGGACTATCTAAATCGAGAAACTGGGCGTTAGATGATAACCTGGGTGTTTGGAAACTGTACAATACGGAGTACAGAGCTCAGTTTGTCACGGGGCCGGTATAGACTTTGTATGATTCCTCGTAGGTACTCTGCTTATTATGATGATAGCGCAACAGTCCTTGAACACAATCACACGGTTAATACAGATCAACATCTTACTGTACGTACTTTCGGTGTGTTGCTGGTAATACGATGTTCTAGTAGTAGTACTTCAAGTACTAGAAATTTTACATCTACTTCGAAGAATTTGTTCGATCAACTGAAGTCATGGTAGCGTGCACCATCAGCACTCTGCATGCAGGGTATACTGCGCACATTATTGCGTGTAGAAGCATTACGAGTCCATCGCATTGTTTTCATACATCGGTCTCCTTTATCTTTGCGGAAACGGTTAACTAAGGTATCCCACTTTGCAAAATAAGCAATAGCTCACTTTAAACAACGCTCCTTTCACGATCCAACCAGGCGTTCTAGTATCTCTTGATCGGACTGCTCTGTGGTTCACTTAGGCCCAAGACACCATTTCAATGGATACTCAGATCAATTCGTGTCGTTGGAATCGGCTGCAAGAAAACGTTGTGGTTCAAGCACCATAAGCAAATTGCATAAAACGTACCATTAGGGGCGCCCATAATTTTACAGCGCCATAAGCATTTTGACAAAATGATTTAGTGACATGAAAATTACCCTAAAAATTTAAATTCTAGCGAGCTGTACAGTTCAATTCCTTTTAATTACGATGCATGCTGACCGCTGATTTTTGAGGCTCATTTGCAAAAACGGAACACGCGTGTCAAAAAGCTGCCAAGCTGCCGATTCCTAGAAGTGCTTCAACCCCGCATCATTAGATCGACTCACATCGCCAGAAAGACGTAGTTTTCGGGTGCTATGAAAGAGGGTAGGCGTGTATTCAAGTTATTTCTTTGACTAGAGTTTGATTCACATTCCTGTATTTTGTTGTAGGTTCTCTTTTTGGCACCAGTTCTTCTTCCAGTGATGGGGCGGAGGATGACCGAGACGAAGACTATGAGGAAATACAAGAATTACTTGGGGCGATAGGTACGTGCTTTTATCTATCCAAATGCAAGACAAGCGTCGTAACTGTAATCATTACGCCGTCATGAATAGATGTGCATCCAAGGTCATCATGTGAGCGAGGTTTGTAGTGGTATTGCGAAACGTAAATGAAGTAACTAACACCACTCTATTCTTATGTGCACGGATATCCAGACCATACAACCCCACAAGAAAGCCAGCAGTCGGCGGCACCAAGACCCAAAAGCTGATCGCACACCTCGTATCCGACGCACGGCAACCTACACGGAGCGCGTGGCTATGGAGAATTCTCGCGAATATGTGCAGAACAAGATACCCCCATGCCGAAATTCGAGTTTTCGTCTTGAAGCAAGTTTAATGAGGCTTTCGAGGCATATTGCAACAAGCATTATCTGTTATTTCGAGCACGAGATACGCAGACCGTCAAGAAACACAATTCGTAAGTCAGATCATTTTTTAATCTTGTTACCATTGGATAAGTAAAACTAGCGATTTAATGTGTTGTCATGGTATTTGATAGTGTGAAAATGCTTCAAATTCCAAATAATATGGAGTAGAGCTTTTAAGGTATTCCGCTGCACACATGGATGCTCGCAGAAGTCTCGTGCTAAAGGCAAACGAACCACACCTCGCCGATACACTGGTTGTAAAGCTCGATTCACAGCACGAGTTACAGACACCGCAGTAGGGAATGAAACAGCAGAATGGAAGATTGTACTTCTGAACTGGGTAAATTGTTCTATTTGATGGGATAACCTATGTGTAGCTAACAGCTTTCGGTAATACAGACATGGACGCACAGTCATCCTACCAACGCTTCAATCTACGCTGGATATTTTAGTGCGGGATCAATTCCACAAAATAGCCGAATATTTGACGAAGTTGGGCTTCTAGCAGATGCAAACACGGAGTCACATCACATTCAAGAATTTTTAACTGGTGCACTGGGTCGACAGGTGACACCTCAGCAAGCACGAAACATCGTTCGAAAGGTGTTGAAAAGTACTTCTGCAGAAAACCAGCTCAAGGACATGCTTGACAACCTCGCAGAGTTTGATGACAACGAAGTCCTTGTGATTCAAGATCAAAACGACGTGACATGCGGTGTTGTCATTCAGACTGCGGTACAGAAGCTAGCTTTCAAGCACTGGGGGAATCAACTTGCATGGATTAGACTTATGGTACGAACAACTTAGGTTATCATCTTGGTAAGCACAAATATTTTTCTGGCACCCTTACTTTCATTGCAGTACCTTTATTGCTGATGCAGCGCCCTTAATAATATCTTGTTTGTGTTCATGTTACTGTAGAAAGTTTGCTTGTTACCAGCTCCACTGGTCGTGCGTTCTTGTACTTGATTTCATTGCACTCAATTAAATGATGGAGACTATGGAGGCTATTTTAGAGTTCTTCAAGTCTAACAACAAGTTTGGAGGTCAGTGGAGACCTTTGTCATTGATAAAGACTTTCAAGAGTGGAGAGTACTCGAGAAGTGCTTTCCTCAAGCAACGGTGTTGCTGTGCCAATTTCATACTATGGCGAACTGGAAGAAAGTCGTAAAGCGAGCGAAGTACGGTCTAAATGGCATTCAGAGAGACGAGGTAGAATACTCGATAAAGCAGATGATGTACAGTACCACAAGAGAAGCCTTCAACAGAGCGAGGGATGGATTGGAGAAATTTTGCAAGGGAGAGTGCCCGAATATCTGCAACAAGTCCTGTCCAGAAATTTTCACATATTTTCAAGAGAATTGGGAGTGGTGTAGTGATATGTGGTCTAATCACGGTCGTGGGAATTACTTTACTGCTGGTAATACTACCACGAACCGCATTGAAACAAACTGGAATCAATTAAAGAGATTACTCTGAAAAAAGACGCGTATAGATCAAACTATCGCTGGGCTTCTGCGAAACCAAGTAAACGTTGAGAATCATTTATTGACGGCGTTACGCAAGTTTTCTACTCAATTTCGTAGTCCTGATACGATTCCTACCTTTTTGCAGCTAGTGGCAGCCCAGTTGTCAAATGATGCACTTGCCAAAGTTTCAGCCCAATGGGATTTATTCATGGTAAATAAGAAGGAGGCGAGATGCCTGAATGTGGGGCCAACCCAGTCAGAATGGAAGGTTGTGCTACCAGGTCGGGAATGGTGCGTGAATGATATTACGTGGTCATGCAGTTGTTTGTTTTTCAAGAGTCGACGACTTCCTTGTCAGCACGTAATGATGGTTGCTAAAATCGCTCATCGGTTTGAAGTCCTTCCAGCAGCAGTAGTTTTAACGAGATGGAGCATGAAAGAAACGCAGACATTGTACAATGAGTTTGAGAGTTGTTTGAATCCGCTTCGACAAGTGATCAATATGGTGAAGGCTCGACTTAGGCGTGTTATGGCGCCCGAACTAGTTTCGGCACCATTAAGTAATTATCCTAGCTCAAGTTTTCCAAGTCCAAGTGGTGTGAAATATGTACGTCTGCAGAGGGAAGAACAAGCAAATATGGTTGTTTTATCGAGTGCCGAGAAGTACGCGAGGGCACAAGCTTTGTTTGAGTCGGTCATCAATAATCTAAGTGATTTACCAACTGTTGATTTTTACCAACAAATGAGTAAATGGAAAACAATCATCAGAAGAGATGAAAGTGGCGGTGATAAGAGGAAGACCACAGCTGCTATGGATCGCGAAAGCGATTTAGATAGTTATTTCGATCAACTAGATTATGCAGATGTGATGGCCAAAACGGTGGCAGACCAGGAACTAGCGATGAAGGTCGAATCACTTGCAGGTATGGCACGTGAAAGGAGTCTATCCCATGGAAAAAAAGATCGATGAAATTTCATCTGATAGCTCTGACATTGCACCCACGCAGCCTTCTAAAGAATCACCTGCACTAGATACCGGAGAAAGCACTGAGAGTGACAAAAATCCTAATGATACCAGATTTATACCTGATAAACTCGCCCAAAACGCAGTGTGAACGTACTGCGCCTCCCAGCACCTCGACCTCGGACGCGAAAAAAACAAAAACAAGGGTGGACTGATCCTCAACCGAAATATGCTGCTGTATTGACATCGTCTGAGGTTACTGCAACAATGGTACAAATCATTCAGTGGGCAAATTATCATCCAAATGTTGAGAAAGTGTCAAATGTGCTCGATCAGTACCCTGTTGTAATGACAGACCAATTTATCCAAGCTAGACCTGTGACTTGTGGAGTAGCCGCAAAGGCTACGCGCCTGCGGCAAAAGTTTGTTATACCAGAGTCCCTATTGAGGAGATTGGAAGCAGCCATGGAACAAAAATTAGCACAGCTAGCTACTTGGAAACATCAAGCGCCCTGGGGTTTAATGGTGTCACTGGGGTCGAATCTTGTGACTCTGCACATGTATGTTAACTTTTGTTTGTTTCTAGATCACAGTGATAAAGGTGCCCAAAAAGAGATAAAGTTGCTCAACACTCACACATTTTATTGTAGTTCTTTCCTTTACAGAATGAGAACTTTCTACAATATCAAGGCACGTGCCAGCAAATTTAGTGAGGATACCAAGTGGTTTAAGCAAGAGTGGTGTCAAGGTCAAGCTCACTCGGTAGAGCAATTCTCCTTGGAAACAAAATCAATGGCTTACTGCAATCTGAAGCAGCAAAAGTTCACGAAGCACTTGCCGGTGATGTGTTGAAAAAGTTTTCGATGTTGTCGCTAATGACGGAGCTGAAAACCAAGTCAGGTAAAAGTGTACTCAAGTTTTACGATGTGGTTGCTGGAATCCCTCGCTGCAATATGCTAAACGACGCTGTCATTGATATGGCAATAACAATGATTGTTGAGAGCGTGAAAGGGTGCATTGAATTTTCATCGCTTACACTGGTGTTACAATGACCCACACCACCAGCTCAATGGCTCTCGCAGACTCCATATGTGGTTCTACCATTAAATTTGAGCGCTAATCACTGTGGTGTCATCGTAGTGGAGATCGCGTTCCCGACAGCTCTGAGAGCACATTTATAGAGCCACTTCATCAAGATTGCTATCGAAAAGAGCTCAAGAAGGCGTGGAATTTGGAGTTGCTACCATACTTAAAGAAATGGCATACTGACAGTGGTTCAACAGAACCATTTCCAAAAGAAATTATTACGAAGTGGATCAACGAGCCGGCTCAACCAGACATGAAAAGCTGTGGATTATTGATTCTGGGAATTGTATATGCATATGTACGTAACGCACATCGATTCGAGCGCCATCGTATCACTGAGGCATACTTAAGGGTGGTTAGATTGAGGCTGGCGTGGCTTCTGTTGTGTACCACAAAGCAGATGCCACAAAATGAGGAGAATTTGGCCAAAATGCAGATGACTGACGAAAAGATTAGCAAAATTCTTACAGCACAATGATCACCTGCATACTAAGAAAACTAAACGATGAAACTTCATTTAGCCTCAGCATTACCCACCATTCTACATATAATTCCCATGAATCCATCTCGCTAACGCTCACCACGTAAAATCTCGACAACACGTTCAAGCAAAACACCGTAGGATGTAACGTAGCCACTTGTTCTGAGACGTTCTCCAATACCAGCTATTAGATCGTTAATAACCTCAACTTCTCGCAACAGCATCGATGAAGCTCTTCCTGTGCGTATTGTTGATTGATTAGTGCTACTGCATCTTGTCTTCCATTGCTTGAAGTTCACGCGCTCTTGAGCGCAGCAGCTCACACGCTAATGCTTGGTTGTTCATGTCAATGATGGAGTCAATGATGGAATCTTTTGTGGGAACCACATAAACGGATTTAAGCGGGTTTACAGTTTCACAATATTGGCAATAACGAAACCGCTATTGTGAAACTTCGCTCGTACTGGTAATTTATTTCCCCTATTAAGGGTGCTGCAAAGGATAAGGATGAATATAGTGATCTTTCCGACAGATAGTCTTTTAGATTTGCTTCGTTGCAATGCAATTGTGAATATCAGCCTATCAATTCTCATCCCTCCCTATTTTCAGCCAATGATATTGGTTAGGGTTAGGTTTGCAGCTTCCGACACTTTCCGACAAATATTTTGTCGGAAGCTCATCCAAAATATGTATATATCAATACAAACATGAAGTAAAAATAATGTTTTGAGTATATTCAAACGGTTCTTACAACTAGGCTTAATCCTATAATAGGACAGGTGAGAAGGGCACTGGTAGCTAGACGTTCGTCCCCACTCTATAAAAGCAGAAAGACACGCCCATGAGCCTCTCCGCTTTTGTGCCGACGAACACGCAAAAGGCACGCGCCACTGCGATCAGTGCGTTCAAGAGAATGCTAGAGCTTGAGGGTGTTAGCATGGAGTTTCTCCATGCAAGCATTCTCAATGATAGTTCTGGTAAACGTCTTGCCGCAGCAATGGATCGGTTCGGCTATTATCTTGCTACAAATGAAGGTAAGAATGGTAAGTTGGCACGGAACACCGCGTCTTCGTACTTTAGAAATGTTAAACTTTGGTTATTCGACATGTACCCGCACTTACGTGTGGCTACTGAGTTGATATTACTAAAGCAAGGTAAAACGCTAGATAAGCACTGCTTAAAACGTGAAAATGGTGACTAACTAATAAAGCTCCTCCTTGTACGAAGGAGGTTTTAAAAGCATTAGTTCGTTATGTTTATAGCACCGCCAGAGTCGATGCAGACTACCAGGATGCTGCCCTAGCATGCCTGATGTGGCACTGCTTCGGGCGTTCTTCTGATCTCGGCTACGTGCAGAAGCAGCATGTCTCAGTGTCCGCGGACGGCGCTTTCTACCTGCGGCTGCTCCGGGTCAAGACGACTGAGGAACAGGGTCTCACCTTGGTGCCAGACAAAGACGACTTCTTGTCGTGTCCGTTGTTCACGCTGTCCGTAGCCTTGGCCACGCAAGAAGCTCCTTGCGCGTCCCTGCTTGGCCATCTGCCAGCTCTGACGCCACAAGCCGCTACTCCACTCGACGCTGGCGTCCCGCTGCAAGACTTTCTTGCGGCTGAACCTGTTTCGCTTCAAGTCGCCGTGGTGACAACCCCCGTACCAACCGCCACTGTCAGCGCCACTCGCTCGTCGACACCTGCGAGCACATGCGCCACGGTTAGCAGTTCCCCGTCGCAGAAGAAGCCCAGTGGAGGGAATGTAAAACGGGGTGAAGATAGCATGCAGGGTCATGTCAACCGGATGCTCAAGCGCGTCGCTGAGCCAGCAGGAGTTGCAGCCGACCTTACCTCTCACTCCTTTCGTCGCGGCGGAGCTCAACACGCGAACGGCGACGACCACCTTGCAGCCCAATGGATCTTCGACCGTGGGGCATGGGACATGACCAAGACAAACAAGGCGTTCGCCTACATCACGAACACTGCCCGTGAAGTCCGGAAGGTTGCTCGAGTCTTGAGCGGATGGGATGCCGATGCGTCTCCCAAGGTTATCGACATCGCGGCACAGGACCACACGACGCGTGAGCGGCTTCGGTGTTTACAGGAGCTTCTGTTCAGTACGTGTACGGGGCTAAAGGAAAAACGGCTCAACGTGAGTACCAAGGCACTTAGCGTACTTACAGCTTACCTTGTACGATACTTCCCGCAGCTCAAAGCGTTAGCACCGGAAGCCCCTATCGTCGCGCGTGTGGAGGAATGCCTGGAAGCCGCTCAGATCTGTACAGCTGACTTGCTCGCGTGGTCCATGGCGCTGAATGAGGAAGCTACAGTCTGTGCACAAGAACAAGAGACGACCGAAGAGAAGACGCACACGCGTCAAGATCATGGTCACCTTCTAGCTGACATTGAAGAGCTTATTGCTGCAAACAGACTCATGGCAGCGCGTCTAGCTATTGTAGAAGCGGCTCAGCTGAAGGGGAAGAGAAAACACGTCACTACTGAACAAGAACAAGTTCCAATATCGTCAGACCAAGAACCTAAACCAAAACGCAGAAAGAAGCAAGCTACAAACCTGCTGCATGGTACGAATGGTACACCAAGGTGCCTCGCGTGTGGGACTCAAGCGATCGCCAGAAGAAGTCGGAGTTCCGCCACGTCGTCGCCTTCATGAAGCTGTTCCTCCCTCAAGGCTTTGCTCTAGATGCTAACGCGGAGGACTACAGAGATCAAGTCCTCGACGCCGGCAGTCGCGCTGAAGACGCAGTTCTCGCGTTCTTGAAGGCACGTGGTATCAATGCGAAGGGTGCAGGAAGTGTCTTGCGCGCACTGCGACCACTGCACAAGTCGGGAGTGTTGGATGAACGCATCTACGCGTACAAGCGTCTCCTTGCCATCGGACGCATCGAAGACCCCGCACCTGTCGACACACAAGACATACTTACCATAGTAGGCCACGTGTAAAGTCCACAGAGATCCCTACATCAAATACATACATTGCATAGCCTAACACACACCAACGCCTATTCTGTCACTACTTACCGCAATACGCCGCCCTTCACACGCCGCTATCTCCACCGACATGCACACAAGCCACCACACACTGAATACTGCACGCCTTCAGCTTCTCACGGCGCCCTTGTCATGGTCGATGCTCGCTAGGCCCCCACCCAAAATTTCTTGGCGACGGCGGGTATCGATCCCGCTCCTCAGGACAATGCCTGCGCTCAACCTGTGAGCTTCGTCGTCGGAGTTGGGCGGGCGGAGGCCACTGGAGATCTGATGGGTTTGGACCCAAAAAAGAAGACTGATGTGCTAGGCTTCCTGTCGGCAGGGTGTATATTCGTGGCGCTCTCCTGTTGGTCAGCTAAAAACCTTACTAAGGTTTTAAAACGATTGGCTGTAGAGAATACGTCACTATTGTGAGTTAAGTATGTCATTGTTTGAACGATATTCGCTCCTATTAGTGGCCCCCCACTTGCGCTTGGGGTCTCATTCATGAATTTGCGGGCTGGAGTGCACACTGCTCCAAGCCCATAATAGCCTTATGTAAGAAAAAGTCGTTTTTCTCGGCCTACAGGCCTCTACAGCGCATTTCCTGGCGCCTACGAATCACTTTTTGAAAGCTGACTGGAGTTGTCGTACTTTGTGTAACTCGGACTTAGAGTGATCGTACCTAACGTGACTTACCCTATACCTGGCTTTATTTTGTGTCAGCCCGAAATGTCGGAAAATGTAGGGATGTCGGAACCGTTGCGATATGGGTGCACCATCGCTGTTGTGCTGTCGTAATTAAGGGTGCTCTAACGCCATTCGCAAGAAAAGGTATTTTGTCAGATCGATTAGCAGCGTCTAGCGATATTAGGACTCTATTATGTGACAAACTAGACATGAACTTTTGAAGAAAATATGTCTGATCCTACAAGTAATCGCCTGACATATCGAGGTAGACCACAGCTAATCCGTAATAGCTGGGGATTACCCACTACTACAGGCATTTAGTTGAGAAAAACATATACCGGCTAACAAACTTCAGTTATGGTCATCATCCATGTTATGGGGTCATCAAAGCCGGAATTTAGCGCCAGGTATCGCTGTGCTTAATCATCATCCGCATATAGAGACGACTTCGACAATAACACTGGCATTTGGAACGGCTGACCAGCAGCTATCTTTCCTTCGATCTCCATCGCTGTTACTCGGAAATTCAGCCACCTGAAACAAAGTAGTTAGAATGCATTTATACGCTCATCCGTTTAGAACACAAGAATCACGCACTCTTTCACGGCGAGCACCGAGTACGGCAACAAATTCTCTGGGACTTCATCTGCAGTCGAGTTCTTCCCTGCCAGTGACTCTAACTGGTCCGACACCTCCGCCAAATCCAACTGGGATAGTGTCTCGTTGTCTTTTCGCTCTGCAGTTTCCGCAGTTGCATTCTGGGTCAGTACTTCTATCCACTCGCGTTGCTCTTCAAAAGTCGGAGCACATAGAACAAACTTCTGGTAGCCGCTATCTACAGAAAAACAATTAAACAGTACCACGCGCGTTCCCTGAGAGTGATCCAGCTGGTTTGACATCTCCGAGACCACACTGCCGATAACATTAATTTCACGCTTGATGGGGCCGTGCTCCGTGTCTGCATACCCTAGTTTGTTGTTTTGTAACGAGAAGTACTTGTTTTTCCATGTGTTCTTGTATATGAAGCCCTGCTTGAGTAGCATGCCTTTTTTCTTCCATGTCGCCTTCATCGTCTGCTTTCGTACAAGATTACCGTGTTCACTTTGACGATCAATGTACTTCTTGGCAGCGATATAGATCGACTCCAGGAGTCGATTAAACTTTGTTTGAATGTTGACATCCATCTTGGGCTGTACTGATAACGGGTGTTTCACGAAGTCTTCTGAAATACTTCGTGTTTTACTCCGGTCCAACTGGAAGCTGTCTCCGCTCTTGTAATCTGACGTTGGAGTGCTATGACCACTGCCGAATCCTCGACTGTTTGGTGATGATATTGTAAACGACAAGCTGGAACCCGAGTTCCGGGGGGATGGCGTCGGAGATGAACGCGGAGATGATCGTGGTGATGATGAACTAAGTCGTTTATGTACCGAGTCCATCAGGTTGCTGGCACTGTACGATCGCGAGCGACGACCGCCGTCGGTGTGCTCCTCGGTTCCGAGCGAGGAGTTGAAATCTGCCGCCACAGCATCGATTTGTCGGCGGCTATGTGGAGGCGTGTTTACGAAGGATGCTCCCTTTTGAGTCCACCCGTGCGACTTCATGGCGCGGAAAGCAATCAGCGTTTGGAAAAAGCTCCGCACTTCACGATGCCAGTGCAGGAACAACCGAATGAAAGACCGAAGCAGTTCAAACCGTAACTTGTCTGCATGTCGCTCTGGGAAGCAATCCCAGCAATTATACAGGAACTCTAAAGTTGTCAAAACAACCTGTGTGTGCTCTGAGTCTAACAGGATGCGCAGTGCAGCACATAGGAAGCGGAAGTCGAATGAAGGTGGAAGCAATGAAACCTCATCCCCTGCTGGAATCGAATACTGATCATCTTGGTGGAAATTCCAGCGATCGTTGTTTTCTAGGTGAGACAGCCGGTACGAACTTAAACGCACGCGCCAACTTCGGATCATGTACATCCACACACCAAGGAGCTCCACGGCACCAATGACCGCGGTGACATCGTGCACACTCGTACTGCTCAAAAGGAATTTTGTCATGGGGTTGATCAAACTGGAATTCGACAGCATTGTGCAGGATAATTTGTACAGTGTCGGTGGGAGCCAGCCTGACTTCTGCGTCTTTAACTCTAAGAAAAACACCATCAGCACTTGAGTGTAGCCGGGTAAGTGAATCCAGCCGATCTTCTGATTCAGGACGGCTAAAGTATCTAGTACATACCACAGCCACTGATCGACTAGCAAAATGTTTAGAGTGTTCGCTTCTCCGTTGAGTCGACGGAAGCGCGATTTCCACGCTTCAGAAGTCACCTCATACTTGTCCTCAGCTTCTTCTTCCTGGTTTCGAAGCGCCTTCTCTCCGTATTCATCGAAGATGGCTTTGTGGAACCGCCTCCAGTCCAGATGTGCCTCCAAACCATCCATGGCGAACAAGTCTGCGTCAGCATTCATCCGGAATTCCGCAGCGAGTTCAGGCACTGGTTCATTATATGATTCCGACCACAACTGGTATAGTTCCACACCAAAGCTTGGTAACCGGAAACACAGCACCGATAACATTCTCGCTACGAAGAACATCAAATTGTTGTTCATCACACCACGAACAGAGACCGTTTGAAGAACGCAAAACTTTGTTTCAACAAGCATTGCACGCAGCTTTAGTCCAAACTCGAGGTCTTTCTTCGAAACTTTATGCGTATGCTTGGTCCCCGACACGGTAGTAGCAACTGTTGAGTCGAAACCCAACAACGGCAAATCACTCAACTCTGCACGCTTGACTAAATAGAAAAGTAATTCGTAAAAAACGTTGCGCAGTGTATAGTGACGAACACGAATGTTCTCTAGCAGGAACTGCCATAACCGTAACAGGATATTTTTCGTTTCTTCCAGCGCCTCCGCTGATACATACACCCAAGATAGCATCGAGGCCTTGTGCGAAACTTGCAGCATTTTAAGAATTTTTGTTGCCTTTCGCACCTTGCCTTCTTTGTCATCTTTTTGTCGATTAGCCATTAATTCCACCAGGTCTTGCATTTTCTCCAACACCCTCTGAGCTTCAATTGGGATTACCACTTTGGATTTGCGAAGATTCTTCTTGGACCCTGCTGCAACTGCTCCCACAATCACTGAACTGGATGACGAAATACCGTTCTCACTATTAACACCACATCGAAGTTGTCGAACATCCGGGATGCGTTTAAACAGGATAGTGCCATAAATCACGCCAACCTGGTGCCCTTTCAATGTAAGACTCTGCTCAAACTTGCTGGTCACAAACTGTTCGGAAAATCCGAGACCATTCATACCCTCATTGGGATCGGCGTCGAACTTCTTTTTCATTCGTTCCTGGAGAGCATCTTCAAAAATCTTCTCCAACGACAACCACGTTTGGCCGAACAAAATCGTGTTCTTGATCTCCTCGTCGAATTGAACATCTATATTCGGCGTTGCCTATGAAATAAGCACAACTGTTAGCCGATCGTACGCTGACTAACTAAGTGATTAGTTTCAACACGCACCAAGGTGTCTTTCTTGTACTTTTCCAGCAAGCTTAAAAATCCCCCATCTGGATCCGTAGACATTTGACCACGACCAACAAGCAATTGGCGAACCTAGGCAAAAATATATATTTTGTGAGGAATCACACCACAAGGATGCGAGGCTGTCACTTTGATTTTCGTACTTACCTCTAAAGTCAGCGTCGCGGACATGAGCTCATCGAAAGTACTGTAGCGGGTAATAGGAGGCAGATAGTCCGATGAAGTTGCCCACTGTACAGCCATTGGATCTTGTGCCACAAGCGAGTCTGTCGCCACTTCATCCTCCCCTGCTGCTTCCCCTTTCGGTTGCGAGTTCGGCCTCGATACACGAGACGAAAGTACCGCCAGTCTTGCAAGTGACTGAAAACTCACTTCATGAATTTCTCCCATCTCTCTCTTGATCGCATGTTTAAGTTTGTTGCCCATATAAAACTTTTCATTTGTTCCTATTGTGCACTTGTAGCTCACTCCAAACTTCTTTAATGGAAGTGACGCATCTTCCTGAAAATCGTGTCCTTCCGGTCTATCCAATTCATTCGCAATCGCAGGCATCATGACGCCCACATCACTTACCGAAATGTTCCACTCACTACATTGCTCCATGTAGCAATTAAACACCACTCTTCCATTATCACATCCAATCAAGTGGTGATCATGATGCACCGGTCCTGTCGCAATACTCCATAGATCCACCTTGGTCTGTCCAATTAAATGTTTCGAATGAAACTTCCTGTTTGAAAACACTTTGATCGCCAAGAACCTTTTCAACAGTTCGTTCAGTGGCGCTTTGTACTCAAAAGCAATCAACACGCCTTTATAGTTCGGATTCAAGTCTGCTTTGATCACAGGAGTCGCATACGGCGCCTTTTCCTCTTCATCATCCCAGTAAAACTCCACAAAAGGGTCACTTTTGCCGCTAAACCTTCTGCCCTGTAGATTCCGGCATTGAATTCCGGAGATTCGGACACGGAACAAACATTCCGCATCACTCTTATTATCTAGAGGATCAAAGAGTCTCTGTAGGAACTTGGGGCTGCGTCGAGAGGCTTCAGGACTGCCACTATACACTTCTCCGAACTCTCGAGTGGCCTGTGAGAGTTGATTGAGCTCCTCGAGACTGCGAATAGACAGCTGGTTCATCTCGTCCACTGTCATATGGCGTGGTGAGCCACTGAAGCTCGAGCGTTGGCTGGAGCGGGCGCTCGAGTGCGCACTCATGGGTGAAGTGCAAGAGTGATGGTCCTTGCTTCTCAAGTGGAATATTGGCGACTAGAGGTCGCTTTCAACAGCAAAAAACACATCACAATGTACACAAGACGCAGTGTTAAGGTCTAGAGGTGGAGATAGGGACGAAGGAGGCCTAGAAAGCGAACTTACCTCGCTCCACGCGTGTCTCGGGCCTTCCCCCGCACGTTGTAAACTCCCGACTGACTGCTCAGATGCAAGATTTTCCCCACCTATCGAAGAGAATGAGATATGTATTTCAAAAGGTTTCGTGTGGAAAACACAAATTGAAGTTGAAGTTGAAGTGCTACTTGCACGTGTAGGCTTGGATGTTGAGACTGATGGGGGTATCGTAAACGACGAGCACGCTCGAGTCGTTGAATAACCCAAAATCGACGTACCGGGTGAAGTTGCAGAAACCTGCTTGTGTGAGATATGCCACGAGAATGGCCTCGTCGAACCCAACCTTGTGGATGTCGTACTGATCGATCTGTCCGCCGTACATGACTGTCATGAACCACATGCGATGTTGGTGCGGGATACTTTCGTTGATGAAAAGCGTGGCTAGAGCGAAGAGATTGGGGACAGACACGAGAAGTTGACCACCGGGACGCAATACACGATGCCATTCGCGAAGTGTAAGTTCAAGCTCACGACCCACACCGTGAGTACAGTGCTCCAGAACGTGTGATGCGTAGATCATATCTACCGAATCGTCGGGAAAAGCGTACAGATTGGACATGTACATGACGAAGTCGACGATGTCGCCGTCGTTGGCATCCACGATCCACCAGTCGGAACTTTTCATGTGCCCGCCGATGTGGAGTCGGATCGGTTCACGAGCATCCAATGCGTTTTGAACACGAATAACGTATTCATCTTCGACATTGTTGTCTTCCTTTGCTGACAAAACAGGAAAGTTGCGGGGTGCTACAATTGAAGACTGGATAGACGGGAAGATGTGCATTTCTTTCGTAGGGCCACCAGCTTGCAGTCTCGACTTTTTCACCTGCCACGCGGCCTTGATTGACTCCTCAAATTTGGTCGTATATTTGGCAGTGTCAAAAAGTGGATAATGCAAACGATTGTCTTCAACTTGCTTCCGAAGCTTTTGGAGCACGTACTTGTGTGTTGCAAGATACACCGCTACCTCGACGTATTCTTTCAGCGAGTTAACTGTGAGATCATGCAAATCAAGTGCCTTCAACGCTGAGCTCGTAGCACGGTTACTCATTCGATCACCTTCAAGGGTCACAACAGGTATACCAGCACACAGCGCATCGAGGATGGTTGTGTGGCCATTTTTCAATGATGTATCGAGAATTAAGTCTGCGATGCGCTTTCGGTACGTGTGATCGATCCACGGGTCAAGTGGTGAAAAGATAAGCCTTCTACCATCAATGCCATACGATTCTGCCTCGGCTCGAAGGTTCGTTATCGCACCTTCACTTCCGAAGTACTCCTGAAACCACATTACGCTCAGCGGAACACGCATCAGGATCTCCATCCACGCACCGAAAACTGATGGGTCCATTTTCTGTCGGTTCAAGTAAAGTTCACAGCACCAGAACCATCAACATAGATATCAACAATTGAGAGCACAACAAAGTAACTTACCTGCCAATTGCTGAATGTGGCAAAGACGAATGTGTTGTCATCTCGCTGAAAGAAAGTAGAGAGCTTCGGTCGGCCACCTTCCAGTGTGTGTCCAAGCATTTGAAGATGGTCATTGACGATGTAGTGCATGGGTAAGAGAAGCAACTTCTCGGAGAAGCTATTTTCACTGGTCTCTGGTTGAGTAGCTACGCCATCACTAATAACAAAGTCAATGGACGGATTTCCAGTCGTTTTAGGGTAACCGAGATAAGCTATTTGAACGGGAGCTGGGCGGTGTGTGAAGATGTCGATACCAGAATGCAGCGTATGTCCATTTAGATCGACGAGCACGTGGATTTCGTGGGATTGGATAATTCTCGCAGCATCTAGCGGGTTCTTACCCTTCAGAGATATTGTATAATCAACGGTACGTGAAATATTTCTGCTCCACCAGGACGACGCATCTGACAGCGAGAAGCAGTAGACTTTCGTCTGGTGTTCTGGACTAGACAGAAAGGCTAGTAAACCACGTAACAGCGAAGAAACCGGATGCACACCAAAATCTGACGATACAAATCCAATTCGTAGTTCATGAGCTTTGAGATTCAAATCCGTGCGTTCATCACAGCAAAGTTTCTCTGTCAGCACATCTGATTGCTCGTATACCCGTCGTCGAAGCCCAACCAGCGTTTTCAGCGGCAATTCCACCACATCAAAAGCGTTCACATCAGGCAGCATTCCTGATCGTAACGCGTCCTCTAAAGTTTTCTGGATTTGGTCTAAGGAATCATCTCTATCTTTCCAACTTGCCATCCAATCTCTCGCTTTGACTAGCGCGTACATGTTTTCCACCAACCCTCTCTGATTTACTACCACTTCCAACACAGCAACCGCCTCCGTTAATCTCTTCTGATAAAGATAGCAATTCCCCAGGTGCACCCAGCTTTGTGCGTCATTTTCATTCACTTTCACTGCTGTTTCAAACGTTCTCGTCGCGGCATCCAGGTCACCAAGCGAGTACTGTGCAGCTCCAAGGTACTGAAACACACTGGGAAAGCTCAAATCCTGCAGCACTGCAATGCAATTACCACCGTGTTAGAACTAATCTCCCAACTTACTATCACTACCTACCTTCCGTATTGTTCTGTTGGACAACCTGCTCCGCAATCTCCTTCAACTGCACCATATCCCGCTTCTCATACAGAGTCCTGAGCACTTGATTCACCTGCAGCGCCGAGGACGAGCGCAGATCCAGCTCCAAGCTCATTACAAACCCCACATACAGCAGCAAACAGCAATAAACCGTCACAATCATCACGATTCCCTTGTGTATCATTGCTCGGTATCTTTGCGTGTCAAAATGGCTACATTCTAAAGTGTCTGCTAAAGATACACATTGTGACAATAGCAGTACTTGCTACCACCGATTCTGTCTACAACCACAATATCGTGTGTCAATGGTGTAACGATGCGCAACAGTTGGATCCAAGAGAACAAGCGCCTAAAGAAAAAGTCACTTGCCAACTTGACACAGAGAGCTCACAGACGTACGAGCCATGCCACACGGTAGGTAATCAGTACAATCTCTTGACTTCAGTATACTGTTAATGAGACTGTTGGGTTGAAGATGAAAACTCTTTTGATTTCTTAATTCTAATAATTAATGGCATTACATTTCAGGAGTATCCGATATTGAAGGAACATTTGATCCAGCGAGTTCGGACGAGGAGGTGCTGGATTCCGTGTCTAAGATCGATAGCGCCTTGCAGGAGCAACTGTCGCCTACGTCAGAGGAAAGTGGCAACATGAGTACAGAAGGAGGTAATCAGAGTGAAGAGGGAGAAGACGTGGAGCAGCTACGACGTGTTAATGAGCAGCTACGCAACGAAGTGGCGGACCTTACGAGTGCATTGCTGGCTCGAGATCTGGAGCTGGTGAGACTGCGAGAACGCTGTCAGTTTTTGACCACTGCAGTGGAACAGCAGGATGAAGTCATTGCAAAGATTTATACAACGGCTGCAAATGAGGCAACCAAAGTGTCTGTGGTGACGGCGTTGCCGGTTCCGACAGTCGGAAGTTCTTTGGGAAGTCGGAAATGCAACAGGTCGGAGCAAAGTGAAAAAAAGACGTCATTCGGCGCCATGAAGAATTATCCGGGTGCGATAGGGATGACAGATCCTGCGCATCAAATGTTGAAAACACAGTTGGATCCGATGGATTTTCAGGGTGACAGAGTTGACAAAGCGGTCGAGGCGCTTCGAGAAAACTTGTCTGTTGAAATGGAGAAATTAAGCGAAGATGTTGTGAAGGTTGACTTGAATCAACTTCCTTACACAGCCTGTGTACCTGCCGACTCGAATAACCACAGTGCAAGTGCCAGTGTCTATAGTTCCAGTAGCTCTGCGACCGCTTCGTCATCGTCGTCACTATTTGGAGATGTGGGTGAGTCGAGATCAAAACCACTGCGATTCTGGTCCTCTCCTCGAAACATTTCTATTGCCAAAAGGCGTCCATCACTTGATCGACAGGATAGCAGCCCTACTGAAGAAGCATTTGTAAGGTCGGCAGGCTTTCTTCGCAGATCCAACCGTACCATGTCAGGGAGATTGAGCGTGAGCGACCTTGGACTCCTCCACAATGAGGATGACAAAGACTTCCGAAGTAACCAGGATCCAGAATCAGCATCATTAAGCGCTCATGCGCAGTTGGAGAAAAATCCCAACCATGAAGAGGATTGTCTGTCAGCAGTATCTACAAGGAGTCAAAGCCAGCGAAATCTTTTTGCAGATGTCGACGTTACGATCAAGCAGAAAAAATCTGACACTGACCCGATCGATGTGGATACGGTAGACGAGGACAGCTTAACGTATGGTGAGTTCCTGCAGCGAATCAGTTTGCCTGCCTCCCGAGACATTCTGGACAAAATTCGCATGTTTGTGGGATCGATTCTGGGTCCTCGCGGTGATGGACAACCGCCACGTTCTTCGGACTATGTTGAGTACGACTTTTACGGGAAGCACGAGTTCCGTCGCCGATGCAACCGATTTTTCAGGAGCATGGAAGACGTTTTACTGGATCACCCAGCGTGGCGCCATGTGTCCGAGGCCAAATTGACCAAGGCACGAGACGGAATAGAAAAATACGTCATGGACAAAGTGTCTGATATTGCATTCAATCAACTTAAGGAGTGCCAGAAGTGGATGGAGGAGGATGAAGCCTTGCTTCGGCGCATGCAGCTTTTGTCGGTACGTTATGTTGATTTTAATGCTGCGATCGTCGACACTAACGGTTTTCGGTCATGCCTTTGACTTTGCTGTAGTTCGTTACACCAGCAATGCTGGACATCAAACCATGCATGCGCAACGAAGTAGTCTGGTCGATGGCAGAAGACGAGTTGCGACGAATCAACTCTTTCCGTTCACCAGGGGACAAAATCAACTGTATTGTTCGGTGCTGCAGCGTGATTTTCAGTGTTCTCAATTTGTCCCGAGGAGACTCAGACAGCCGCCCCGGTGCTGACGACTTTTTGCCAGTTTTTATCTACATCGTATTGCACTCACAAATTCCTCGACTGCACTCGAACTGCGAGTATATTTCAGCGTACCGGAATCAAGCTGACCTGATGTCAAAGTGAGTAATACCAAGGTGCAAGTCGGATGTATTGTGTGCTTATCTGTCTATGTTAGGGCTGGATATTGTTTCGTAAACTTGCGCAGCGCGATTGAGTTCATATTAGTGATGGACGGGTCGATGTTGTCCATTTCGGGCGACGAGTTTCAAAGGTAAGGGTAGCAATGTCTCCAATGGCTTAGTAACTTAGTTCACTTGCTGTTTTTGGGTTCAGGCTGTATTCTGAAAGGGAGAAGAATCTGCTGAAGTCTTGAGCACTAGAAATGGTTTCATTATATTTTACCTTACTTCAGGGAATGAATGCCTTCAGATTGATGCTTATGTTTCGGAAGTCGTTTACACCCGAATTCAACATTGCTACATAAAGTTATATACGGCTTGCTCTCTCTGGTATGCGTATTGGTGGACTTGGAAAGTATGGGCAACGAAAGGAACATTTTTTTCTAGTTTAGATCGCAGGTTTGTTCTTGGTTCAGGCGCCAAGAACTTTCATGAAAATGCTTCCGTCATGTGCTATTGTGAAGATCAACAATCCAGGGGGAATATCGTTGTCGACATCGAATACTGATAATCAAGAAACAGCATCAGCGTTATTTATGAACGTGAATACCCCGAATGTGCAGTTTTACAGGCAGCGAATTATCCAAGTATGGTGCAATACATGCCATTGATATTCCTTTCGCCTCATCAAAAGGGAGAAACGTACTGACGCGTCGGTGCAGTACAGAGAACTTTGGTGAAGCTATATACCATTCAGAGGCATCAATTTTGACAATCGAAGATCAGCTAGTTGCGCGAGAAATTGTGACGTAGTGGTCAATACAGCCACTACGCCAAATTTTAAGATCAGCTGGCCAGATTATTCTGGCTCAGCGTAATCGTGAATTTTCACATTTTTCATATGTCTACGAGTCTATTGGCTATATGTGGTTGCAGTTGCCACTTCAACAGTTCTTATACGTCTTTTCATTGGATGTAAATCCTCAGGATTGGCAACATTCCAGTTACCATCCGGATATTTTGATTATGGGACGCTATGGGAAAATTCTGGCTCAGCCACGCCGAGGCTTCGCAGGATTTCATTGGCAGAGAAAGATAACAGTAGGATTTGAGAAAGATAGTTTTTAGGATAGGACCTGGATACTTGGGTGCAGGTCTAGTCACCCAGGATCGTTGGTTGCGAGACAACTACTGCTAGCGCCAACAAAACTAACTCAATCAATCACTTCTCAATTTTCCTCTTCTGTACAAGTCAACTCCTCCAGCAAGACCACGACTGCAGCGCCGCCGCTGCCAACTCGACTCCGCCTCCGACTCGCCACCGCCTCCGACCTCAACTCTTCGTCAAGGCCGCCAACGACTGCTTCCTCCGTTTGGCTGGTCTGAGATCGTCACATAGTAGCACTTGACGTGTCAAGCTTCGGTTCAAGTTCAAGAGTCGAAGACTGGTATTGCCTCTAAGCACGAGCTTTAACGTTCGGTGGTTCGTTAGTGTGGTTGCGTACTAGGTGTGTTCAGCACATTCAGAACTCCATTCCTTGGGTTAAAGGGTATAACGCTTCGGCTAATCCCCCCTTGGTTACTGCGGAGAATAACTTCTGAGTAGTTCACACTTGGTTTCGCTTGATCTACACTCGTTGCTACTGAACTTGTTTTAGCCTGCATTCTTGCATGGGTAAGCGAAAGACTCGCCAACCCGAAGCATCGTTTATCAACGACAACAAGTCCTTGACGACCCGCAGTGAAACGCTCGACAAACTACGCCAGGACTTGTGGTTGACGACGCAGAAGCAGCTCAAGATCGTTCAACTCCTTCGGAACGAAATTCCAGATTGCAAGGACTCCGACGCCAGGAACGTCTTGCACGATACGACTGAACTGCTAAAACACCGTATAAGCCAGACGCAGACTATCCTGGAAGGAACTTTCGACCACTCCATCCAGCTCGACAAGAAGCGTAGACTTAAGAAACAAAAAAGTAGTTTCTTTTCTTTTCTTCTTCTTCATTGGGGTTTCGGTAGACCTTATCAATACGCGCTGAGAAGTCCAGCAGTTATGGCTCAAAGAAGAAGCCGTGCCGCTGAGCGCCCGTCCCCGAACCCTCGTCCTCGGCAGCAAAGCAGAATGAATGCGCCGAGTGATGCAGATGCATCACGACCAAGTACAGAAGCACCGGCGGACACTGCGGCTCCGGCTGCACAGACTACCCAAGCTTCAGGCCCTGATGCGATGTCAATGCAGCAGTTGCTAGTGTTTATAACGCAACAGCAGCAAGCCGCCCAAGCCCAGATGCAAGCTCAACTGCAAGCGCAAATGCAGCAAGCTAACGCAAGGTTCGAGTATCTGATGGCGGCGCGGGGTGATCAGAAGAAGAAGGACCCGCCGATGTATGAAGGCAAATACGGCGAAGATATCGAGTTGTGGATCTTCGCCACCGAGCAGTACTACGCAAGCAGACGTGAGTTAATGGAGGCCGATTCGTCTGGTTTCGTAACGATAATCTCCAGCAACTTAGGCAAGTCAGTGTTGAACTGGTATCGCGCTTTTATAACCGAGTGCGAGAGAGCGAATAAGGCTCCCACGTGGTCGTTGTTTAAACAACAACTGCGCACGCGCTTTCGACCTAGGGACTTCGAGTATGATCTTCGTGAGAGAATGTTTCGTCTCAAACAGAACGAGACTATTCACGAGTATGTCTCTAAGTTTCAAGACTTACTGTCGCAGACAGAATTGGTGATCAGTGAGTTGGAGAAACGTTTCTTTTTTCAGAACGGATTACGTGAAGAAACAGCAAAGAAGATCAAAGAAGAGAGTCTATCAACGCTACAAGAAGCCATCGAAATTGCGTCGAATTTCGAGTTTGCACACTACTTGGGAAAAACCCCTAGAGCTCCTGCGAAAGGTTCGCAAGGATCGTCAAGCTCGGGGCATCGTCCGCCTAAATCGAAACAGCAGAACAATAAGCATTATGAAAAGAAGAAAGGCGCGAACGATGATTGGAAGAAGAAAGCTACATGCAGAAATTGTGGCAAGGTTGGTCACATTTCTCCAGATTGTAGTCAGCCGAAACGTACTGAAGCGAATCGGTATATGCAGGGCGCAGTGTATGCGATCCTAGAGGCTGAAGCTCGAGCATTCAAGACGGAAGACCAAGAGAGGCCCGTCACGATATTCATTGACAACGGCAGTAGCCTGAACGGCGTAACTGAGGAGTTAGTGAAGAAGCTTGAGTTGGATGTCACTGAAGGTGACATGATGCAAGTTGATCTCGGTTATGATCAAGTTGTGCATCGTCCACGTCGGACTGTAGAGATATCTCTACAGTTACCAGGATTTCCCTTGACAACGGGAACATTCCAAGTCATGCCTGTTCCTGAGGAAAAGGACGTCGTTTTAGGCATGATGTGGCTGCGGGAGCAGAACCCTGATATCGACTGGAGTACTGGACAGATTGCACCTCGCATTAACGTGGAGAACACGCAGACTGTGAAGTTGAGACTGCCGAAGACACGTCCAGCCCGTTGGGTGGCAGGACAACGCCGTGCCAGAATTGCGCAGAGCCGCGAGATCTTCAACTACTATCGGCAGCATGGCCACAACGGCCAGTTTGGGCGAACGAAGATTATTTCGTCCAACCAGTTCCAGCAAATGTCGCGTAGGGACAAGGATATTGAAGCAGTGTTTGTAATCAATCCGCATGATTCGGAGAAGGCTGAACGCTTCAAGAGTCAAGGATGGGATGCTCTCAAGGACAATCCGGCGTATGAGACGCTACTAAAGTATGCGGATACGGTTTTCCGTACGGAACTTCCGAATGAGACACCGCCAGTACGAGAAGGTATTGAGCATGAGATTTTGCTCAAACCTGGTACTACGCCTATTTCGGTCAAATAATGGCGCCAAAGTCCTGATCAGAGAAAAACGATACAGGAATGGACCAAAGAGATGGTTCAAGCTGGCATCATTCGACCGAGTACGTCTGCCTTTTGTGCACCGACTTTCTGTGTGAAAAAACCAGTTGGTTGGCGTATTGTGCACGACTATCGTCAGCTGAATTTAGCTACGGTTTTATCGGCCATTCCGATGCCTCGCAAAGAAGACACCTTTGATGCGATAGCCGGCAGCTATTGGTACTCGTGCATTGATTTACTCTGGGGTTATTACCAAGTCAAGTTACGAGAAGCAGATATACCCTTCACTGCTTTTTCGACTCCAGACGGTCTTTTTGAATATCTCGTCACACCCATGGGACTCAAGGGCAGCACAGGGACCTTTAGCAGGTTATTACAAAAGATTTTCAGGGACTTACGTGATGTGATGCGGATTTACTTCGACGACATTTACGTGTACACCAAGAGTGAAGATGTCGACGAGCATATTGCCGCGCTGGACAGAGTATCGAAGCGATGTGACGAACAGAAACTTTACATCAAACTGTCCAAATGCCAATTTTGCGTGGATGAGATTCCATGTTTAGGCGACTTCGTCGGACGCAACGGCGTTCGAATGGACCCAGACAAGGTGAAGATTATCGCAGATTGGCCAGTTTCCAAGACCAAGAAGCAAATGGAAAGCTTTCTTGGGACAACTGTTTACGTTTCGAGATTCTGCAAGGATTTTGCGCAATTCGCAGGCCCTTTGCATGAATGTATCAAGGGAAAACGTTCTCGAGATGCTATCGAACTCGATGAGAACCAACTACGGTGTTTTGATGAGTTAAAGAAACGCTTGTCATCACCTCCGGTTCTCCGTCTTCCTGATGTCACCAAGCCCTTCGGCATTCGAATGGACGCCTCAAATTTTGCAATTGGGGGAGTCTTATTTCAAAAGGAGGGAGAGTTGGAACATCCAGTTGCCTTTACGGGCCGGAAAATGAAACCTGCAGAGCTGAATTACCCAGTGCGCGAACAAGAACTACTCGCAATCATGCATGCGCTGAAGACATGGCGTGTATATCTACTGGACAAGCCCTTCCTTGTTGAAACAGATCATAAGAGCATCGAGATGATTCTTACGCAGAAAACAACGAATCGACGCATTGCGCGGTGGTTCAATGAACTCGCGGAGTTTCGACCCATGTTCAAGTGGATCCCAGGGGAAACGAATGTAGTCGCAGACGCACTATCAAGAAACCCTGAGTTCGAGCATAAGGCTGCGCAAGTAAGCCTTCAGGAACTTCTTGATACGGCCCAAAACCGTGAAATTGTGGCAACCATGGTAGCAAACAATATGACCGTGGCACAGTCCGCAAAGAAGATGTATGCGTGGAACAAGGACTTACAGCGGACTATTAAGACGCTTAAGCTTGGAGACAACGTTCCGCATTACTCGCTCAATGATGGTGTTTTATACTATCAGACTGGTGAAGATGAAAGTCCGCGATTGTATATTCCAGATGACGAAGATCTGAGAAACCGTGTCATTTGCGAAAACCATGATACAGTAACGGCAGGCCATCCCGGATCTTACAAGACCTACGTCGCAGTACGAGAGAAGTACTATTGGCCGAGAATGATGAAGTATATCCAGCGTTATTGCAACACTTGTGAAATTTGTCAGCGCAACAAGGCGAGACAAGTGAAACCGCCGGGATTACTTCAACCGCTGGATGTACCAAGAGGTAGATGGATCGACATTTCGATGGATTTCGTTGTGTCCTTACCTTCCAGCAAGGATGGCTATAACGCCATCATGGTCATCGTGGATCGATTGACCAAGCGTGCTAAATTCGTTGCAACGCAGACGACGGACAGCGCAGAAGATACTGCGAATGTTTTCATGAAGAATTATGTAAAAGATCATGGTCTTCCGAAGACGATTGTGTCCGATCGTGACTCCAAATTTACGTCCAAGTTTTGGCAGGCTGTCATAACTGCTATGGGAACGCAGCATAACCTGTCATCAGCGTTTAGACCACAGACGGATGGACAAACGGAACGTACAAACCGTTTTATCGGAGATTATCTTCGAGGAGTCGTTAACCCAGCCCAGAGCGATTGGGATGAGTTTATTCATATGGCAGAGTTTGCCTACAATCGACGTGTGCATGCTACGATTGGTATGTCACCGTTTGAAGCGGATCTTGGGTATATTCCATACATGCCCGACGATGTAGTGTCAGATCCGGAATTCAAGAAGTTGGAGAAAGCAGCAAGAGAGTTTTTACTCCGACAAGAAGCCTTCCTCAAGGTCGCGCAAGACCGTATGAGTGAAGCCCAAGAGCGCATGAAGTATTATTACGACAGAAACAGACTTGTCCAAGACTTCAAAACTGGCGACATGGTGTTACTAGACGGAAAGAATTTGGATATCCGTCATAAGGGGTACGCACAATCGAAGAAGTTAGCTCCGAGGTTCATTGGGCCATTTCCTGTCCAGAAGAAGGTATCTCGTGACTCGTATGAGTTGGGATTATCGAAGAACCTGAAGTTGCATCCAGTTTTCCATACGTCACTGTTGAAACCGTACCGCAAAGATCCAAAGCGCCGACAGAAGGTGAACAAGGTTGTGCTAGCCGATGGAACGGAAGGACAACTGGTTGAAGCTGTAATTAACCACCGCAAGCGCAAAGGAAAGATGCAGTACCAGATTTGGTGGCTCGGTGAAACGAAGAAGGACGCAACATGGGAACCAGTTGAGAACCTGAAACAGATCCCAGGACTCATCGACCTCTATTGGAAATCCAAGAAAAGAGAGAAGCCTTTTTAGGAGGTGGTGCTTTCTCGAAAGGAGGTCATGTGACGTAGTGGTCAATACAGCCACTACGCCAAATTTTAAGATCAGCTGGCCAGATTATTCTGGCTCAGCGTAATCGTGAATTTTCACATTTTTCATATGTCTACGAGTCTATTGGCTATATGTGGTTGCAGTTGCCACTTCAACAGTTCTTATACGTCTTTTCATTGGATGTAAATCCTCAGGATTGGCAACATTCCAGTTACCATCCGGATATTTTGATTATGGGACGCTATGGGAAAATTCTGGCTCAGCCACGCCGAGGCTTCGCAGGATTTCATTGGCAGAGAAAGATAACAGTAGGATTTGAGAAAGATAGTTTTTAGGATAGGACCTGGATACTTGGGTGCAGGTCTAGTCACCCAGGATCGTTGGTTGCGAGACAACTACTGCTAGCGCCAACAAAACTAACTCAATCAATCACTTCTCAATTTTCCTCTTCTGTACAAGTCAACTCCTCCAGCAAGACCACGACTGCAGCGCCGCCGCTGCCCACTCGACTCCGCCTCCGACTCGCCACCGCCTCCGACCTCAACTCTTCGTCAAGGCCGCCAACGACTGCTTCCTCCGTTTGGCTGGTCTGAGATCGTCACAGAAATTGTGCAGTGGTCTGAAACCGTGGTGGTCCGTATAGGTGATAACTTACGGTGTTGCTGTTAGTCTGTTCGAGGATCTCATTAAGAGGGAACATCTAACGGAACTAACTACCTGCAGTTAGCTTTATTCTCTCGTATTCTGCGCTGACCCATGTTGCTCACGCACAATCTCGTGAGCAATTTCCGACTGCTCACACTTGATATATTTCACCATCTAGATGGTGGTTAGCTGCATTGTGTTATTTTGAGTAAGTTGGTACGTTACGAGGTTGCCATTTTTAGTAGCAAAACAATGTGAAATCAATGTATAACGACTATGAAAGCGTTTGTGAAACGAACGCTTTCGTGCTATAGCCTCCCCCAACATTATCACACTTTCCAGTTTGCTCTTACATCTGCACAACAATTGGAACCCGCCTTTGTCCAAATACGACGGACCGTCCGCATACACGATCAAGAAACCGTTCGCGTCGTCCTAGGTACTCACCCGCAGCGAGAAAACAGCGATCCGAACAGCAGCAACGCAATAATAATGTTCCAGATTCGCCGTTGTCTCGGACTACGATGCAATCGCTACCAATACCTCCAGCATTGCCACCATCATCGCATACGTTAGACGCTCCTTTATTTCTTCGGCAACCCATTCGCGATGTTGATACCACGGCATCAACACAAGTTTCAGTTTCACCACCTGAGAAGCAACCAGCGCTTTACCTTTCTGTCACTGAGGGCTCACCTTTTCAGGGATTCCTTCTGGAAGCGGTTCCAGGAGATATACCTGTACACCACGATGCCGTGTCGCCCCAACAGCAGACTGTAGAGGCACCCGCCCCACTGGCTACAAAGTATAAAAAGAATCAGCGATGGATTAACCAAGATCTACTACAATGGGTTCGAATTTACACGGCGCAAACAATCCGGTGTTAAAGTGACTTACACTTGCAGCTTTTACCGGATGCCGACAAAGTGCCCAGGTGCGTTTTACTACTACGCTGATACGATGGCCTTCGACTACGACAACATGATACCGCACACCTGTCGATCCCCACCCACATTAGACCCACCTCGGACCGCAGAAACTTCTGCGTGCCGTAGTTTGTACTCAGAAATGAAGAGTTACGTTGACAAGCTGTCTGAATCCGACTTAGGATCATAAAAAATATGGGAGTTAACAATCGAGAAGTTTTGTTTGCACACTGACGAGGCCGTACGTGGTTTATCTAAGACGCAAGCTACTACACGGGTGGGAAACGCGCGTTCGGTGGCAAAAGGGGCATATCTGCTCAGGTTGAAGCACCAAACAGGTGCAAACTGAAAGGCTCACAACCAAGCGATTCTAAAAACGGATCTGGAATTGAAAGAGTCATCAGGTAGGCGCACCCCGAACTACGAGATCTCCTCTTGTACGCTGGACTCAACGTTTTCCTTGAAGGTACATTTAGATGTACACCGAATCCGTTTGTCCAATGTGTCACACTTATGATGTTTGACCCTCGCACGAAGTTATACCTCCCCGTGTTTTTCTCGTTAATGACCTCAAGAACACAGGATAGCTACAAACGCTTGTTGCATTGCATTGAATTAGCTGTGGGTTCGAAACCGGATATCAACACGCTTGTGTGCGACTTTGCATGCAGCGAGCTATCGTAAATAGGACTAATAATCCACTCGAAAGATATCACCGCGAGCTGAACACTCGATTCAAGGTACCCCATCCTACACTGGTCAAGTTTGTTGAGCGAGTACAAGACATTGCGCAATCCTACGTCGTTCAGTGGAAAAGCGTCATTTCAAAAGATGCTGACGCACCCACGAGAGAACCGATCCAACTCCCATGAGCTGCTAAGTTACCTGACATCAGTGACATCAAGGACCCAGACACTGAAGAAGATGGAGATGATAGTGCAGAAATGTCCTCTACGGCCGCCGTGGTGGAATACGATGAATACAACCAGGACGAAGAACTGGATGTGTCAGACGATAGCTATGAAGCTGGTCAATATGGTCCTCCGGGGTATGATACTTTCTTCGACTACGAAACAGAAGAGAAATCCTAGACTGAAAAATAGAGAAAAAACACGTGGGCAAGGATAAGATTGCCCACGTGGAAATGTGTGGGCAAATTGGTCATTTTAGGAGTGGGCAGTAATAAAGGTTACCGCGCTGACCGGATACTATTATACCCGGAACATATTTTTAGCAGTTTCTAGGAAGTGCAAGAATTTGCTTGACTTAGATTTAAGTTCAAATATCATTGTGGCTTCGTACATCACTCTTCCGTTAAATATGCCCATAACTACTACTAGAAGGCGTCTAAGAAGCACAGTCGCACATGAAGCAAAGTGCACAGTCGCACTCTCGTCGCAGCGTACATTATGGACGGCGTCGCTCACACAGAAATTTCATCTCTGAAACACAAGTATACTTCCGCCGTCATCTGCAACCCAATTACTAGACTTCTGCTAGCGTATCTAAGATGACACGGCAGAACACTAGAGCCGAACCGAGAAAGAAGTTACGCAACGTGGGAAGAAAGTCTTTACATGATTCTACAGGCATCAGTCTCAGTTTAGAGGCCCTCTCGTTACCTGGCAAACAGTTCCATCTAAACCGCATGAAGAATAGTCAATATTACCCACCTACACCTCCCAGTCAAGCGTGCAAGCTAAAACGAAGCGGGTGTCCAAAACAATCAAGACTACATATGATTATGTACTGCAAGTCATGGATCTCAAAAAAGAATATTGCGTATCGATGCAGCACGTTACGAAGTACAAGGTACAAAGCTGTGCTCAAGATAACACCTACCGCAGAATGGCGACTAGAGGGGGAACACATTTGCAGACGCGGAGTGGTGATGAATTGAGAATTTGCTAACGAGTGGGAAACAATGAAGTGAATGACCGACAGGCAAGCTACCAAAACCCCGGTATACCATAGGGCAATATATAGGAGCAAGTATGAACTACTTTGCATGACCCTAGCCGAGAAGACCTCATTGAAGGGCTCTCTATAAAGCAAATAATTGATCGAGTTCGCCGTGCACGACGTTGATACTATGGAGGAAACTTACACGGGTAGTTGGAGTTGCACCCTGCTCAAAGAAAAGAAAACGCAGCTATCCCATGCCCCGCTTCCATTTCGTGTCTGTCATACCGATCCTAAAGTTCCACCTAATCGTATTTTAGGCTGGAATACCCTGTCTTAAAAGAGCGATTGTTATACAACAGCATATCACTTTTCATCGACGGAACTTTCTGGTGTACCACCTATTGGCTGCTCTTGTTTTGCAGAATGCACTGCAGGATACAAAGCAGTCCCAGAATAAAAACGCAAGGATGAATCATGCCACCGCGAGTATTGCGGTCTTGCGGCAAGAATCCGAGACACTTTACAGGAACGCGCAACCTGCGTTGCTCCCTCGCCCTGACATTAGTAATGCATCGACTGTACTAATTTCATTTCTATTCACTCCGGAGCTGTGTTGAATAGAGGCTCTTAGACTGCCCGCGTCTCCTCTTTCACTGCGATAGGCTAATGCTATCTTACAAGAGGTTCTTACGCTGGAAATCGAGGTTGCTCTTTTATTGGCTCAACTTAGTCTTCTAGAATATCCTCCAAAGGCTCTGTTAGAACCCCTAACGCGGGAACACCTTTATATAAATAAAGAGTAGAACACATCGATAAACATTTTGGGGGTCAAATGCGGATCAGGCCACGTTTCGAGTATTCTGACAAGAATAAGATTTTGTGCACATTTCCAGTACAGCTACTCAGAACGAGAAAGAAATGTCATAAAAGGAAGTTTAACATGAGCCCAATTTTGATTTGCCCGCTCGTACTAGAAGGATACCGTGACGGCATGTGTTGTTGTCCATAACCGATCACTCGTACAGCACATCAGCATCTACGCGATAGCTCTACTGTTGTTACCACAGTAAGTGAGCCGACGCTGATGCTTTCACTTTCGATCTTCAACGGATCAAGGAACATGCCCAAGGAACGCCAAAGTGACCGCCACTTTCTGTTGCGTCAACATGCTGCCTCTTTCTCCTCGTCTACCGCTGTTTTACGACTAGTTGGAATGCGTATATCGCCACGTTCTCTGTTTCCAGTGTCCAGTATGCCACCGAGAGCATTGATACATTGTCTGCGCGGTCCAGCCACTGTCGTATCCATCCACCGCATTCACAGATTTGGTGTTGGAGGCTAAGGCCTCCATTTCTTAGCAACGGAGACAGTCGTGGTTGTTCTTGGAGAGAGCAGATTACAGCGCGTGCAGAGCGGCGGTGATCGATTGCACCGTGTACCGGGACTGCGCCTAGCTGACTGAAGCTCAAGGATGCTGCCAGGGTCGGCTGCAAGACAATGTGAAGCCAGTCACGCGAGAGTTACGGTAACAAGAGCTTTACTTTGAATGCTCCGATTGTAAGAACTAACACTTTGGTGCTATTTTTTGAGCAGATAAACTTCTCTCGACAATTTCAGTTTGGGTCGTAACAAGCTACAATTGGTGTGCACGGCCGAAGCGACTACATCGCAGGATCCTGGTGGTACATAATACCTACCAAATGTTGCTACTGGTATTGAGGTTGTGATGTAGCTAACTACTGCTTATGATTATCTTTTCCGCTGTAGATGACGAAGGTCTTGGTGGGACCAACTATTTTTGGGACTGCTCTTTGCCCCGAAGCACCCTCGTGTGATCCGCATGTGGGGGTGAGTGGTGTGGTAACAAATCCCAGTGCTTCCTAACCAGGAGCGAGGTTTGCTTTGGGGCTTTGTGGAGTCCCAGCATTGTTTCTCTATATACAAGGTATCAATGCTATAGCAGCGTCTAATTAGCCTTCACTAATTAGACTTCATGATACATACGCTTCTGTAGGGATTATTCACAGTATCGGACTCCTGCCTGAATAATCAGAAGTAATATTCGCTAATGATACTCGGGTTATCTAATTAGTAGACAATCGCATTATTCCGGGAAACAAGCAACAGAAGCGAGCAATTTTTCCCGACGAGAAACATCCCAGGTTGTACATCTGTGTCAACGTTGCCTGCCAAACGGTTGGGGAATTTTGCAGAATTGTGTCCCTCCGCCTTGCCGCAATGACTACAAATGCATTTGGATCGCTTCTTTTTCTGAGCCGCTCGAATTTCAATGCTGAAGTGGTCTTGTATTTTCGCCGCAGCAGCGACTCGATCTGCTAGCACGGTTGCTGGCTTTGCCTTTCCTTTCGGTCTTGTGGGATGTTTAGTTTCGCCACGACTTAGAATTCTTTTCTCACGCATGGCTACATCTCGCTGCACCCGATGTGATGGACACCCGGCTTGGTTGTAAAGAGGAGGCGGCTGGATTCTCGAGTCGGGCATTAGCGCTTGAAGAATTGGTAAATGGAGGTCACCGGAATCGCTCACCGCTTTCCTTCAAAACTTCATCATATTAAGCCAAACACGAACTAGTTTCCAAATGAAAAATGAGCGCTCTTATGATGTCTACAGCCGACGCAAAACATATGCCATTGTAGAACTTATTGTGCATGTGCGTGCCATCGCGCGCGCGAATCGGCACTCAATTGCCTTGGGTAGCAACCAGACGCCCAGCCGACAAAAGCTCACGAAAAATCACCACTTATTATCGAACTGACAACAGCTGCCGATCCTGAATTCTCGCGGATGAAGGCATTCCAAGAAGCCGGAAGCTTGTCGTACTTGTCTTTAGCAGTTTTCATCATTACTTTTGATCGTGTGATAGCTCAGTAAACCACGACAAGGCGGGGATTTACATTCAAATGTCTTTCCGCTTGACGGCCACTGTGACGCAATTTCTAGCACTACTTAAGCCTTGAATCGTGTTACTTTAAAGCCAGGTATTTCCGTGAGGTCCTTGATGGTCTCGGAGTCACAACTGGAAGAGTGCGTAAGGTCTATATAGCTAACGAACCCAGCATTAGGAGACAGAACGAGTTCTTTGTGTTAGAACGTGTAGAACTTTCCTTCTTGGATTAGCTGACCTGCCACTGACTTGCAGGTCCAAACTTTGCGGTGTCCAGAACAAACTTTCTGACTTGTTCTCATTCAATGTATATGCTATAAGGAATTCAGCGCTGAGAGGTGTCGACGCAAAAACGTTATGTAGGCTAATAGTTTGCCGACCGTACTTCGCCACAAGGTTGACCTAGCCAGGCGCCATGATAGTTGGAGAGTGAACACTTCATCCTATTATGCTAACTATTAACAACACACGAAGAATTTTGTTTTCCAACGTGCATCATGCCGATTTTATAATATATATTATATTATTATATTTAGAATTTGGCGTACTCTGCCAACTCCAATGCATACACCCAACCAGGACACTGAATATTGCCAGATGCTAGTTTTGCGGTCGGTCTTGGTAATTATCCCTGACCAAAGAGTATCCCAAAATTGAACACTATTGAAGTATGCTTAGTTCTAGAGGCGGTACAGATTTGGACAGAAAGATGTGACGCGCTTGGTTTTTCTTTTGTATGCAGACAGGAATGGACACAAATGAATGACAGTTGTAGCCAACATGGGATTTTAGCCAATCAAAGTACGCTGATTAATTTTTTGATGAGAACAATAAAATTCCCTGCGAGGGCGCTAAATTGTCGCAGTGGGGCTCAGATGGCTAACAGCCCATCTTTTTATTCAAGTGACGAGGGTTCAAAACCCACGACTGCAAAGTTAATCGCCCTAGCGGTGACCTTGGTGCTGGGGTTCCAAGGCAGTAGGTGCACCTGCTGACGTCCCCCGCCCTATCTGGCCAGTTATATTACAGTCCCGCCTATTGCCAAGCCTTCTTTATGCTCTCTTCACTAACTGAATCCCATGCAGCAGCAACGCGCTCCACCAAACGTCTGCGCTTCGCTGGAGCTGACAGGCACTGTAGCTTTAACAAACACTCACGGAGCGACATGTTATCACTCGCGCTAAGTGCTCCTAGCTCATAGTAAGTGTGAGAGCTCGCAGCTTCTGCTTAAACGGACCCATTACCCCGACGTCCAGTGGCTGAAGCACAGAGGTGGTGTTCTTTGGTAGAGGTACCGCCTCTGTGCCCCAAGCAGCTAGAGCTTCTTGGGACTCGGTCGACACGTGGCACTTCAGATTGTCTAGATACAGAGCGAGGGGACCAGGAACCGTGTCACTAACGAAGCTCGCCCACAGACCCTCAATGAAAGCATCGTGCCACACACGTGAGTCCATCCACGCGTTCTTCTGCACGGCAATCACCACTTTACTCGAAATATTGCGTACCTCTTCCTCCACTCGGCCATCTGGCTGTCCTTTAAATATGATGAGGGGCCGTAGCTTTTTGCCTGTGGCTGACACCATCAGCAGTACACTAGCCCTCTCCGAACGTGTGCGACCCTTGATCTTGACGGCCTTTTTCGAACCGCGCTCACTGATGATGCGGGTGGGAGTGTCGTCGTAGAGTACTGCGGTTTCGTCTGCGTTAAAGAGACAATCCCGCTTGTACGTGGTGTTTACCTTAGCGCCGACTTCGCTTGCAAACTTAAGCTGCTCGGCTTCTAGATCCTGCGTTGAGAGGACAGACTTTGTGGGGCGGCGAAACGAGAACCCATGCTGGTAGATGAAGCGCCGGATCATGCGACCTAGACTCTCCTCCTTGTTCTTTGCTAGATATGCTTCTGCAAAATCTTCATACTCCTCCTTGATGAACACCACGACGTGCAACGTCTTCAACGGAAAATCGTCGCGTCTCATTTGCTTTATCCACTGCAAAAGCTCGTCTGAGTGAGGAAACAGATTGGGTCTACCCTGACCACCAAAACTACACTTCGACCTTTTCTTGCTTGTACAGGCCTCTCGAATGAGCGTTTCACGTTTTATCCATGCATAGACTGCAGTCCTTGATTTGATTCCGTGAAGTATTGCAGCCTCTGTGATTGTAATCCATGCATTGATATCGTCTAGCACCTCAACTTTTAGAGAATTAGAGTAGGCGTTTCGGCGGTTTCGAACGAGCACGGTGGACGCGTCGCTCGTTATGGTTATGGCTTCATCATCATCTGCTACGGCACTATTCAGAGCTTGTTCGTCGCGTACACTCCATGCCCGCAAGCGCGCTGCTGCTTCGTCGTTGGAGCGCTCCATTTCGTAGCTAAATCTGAGTGGTAGTGGTGCACTTCCAAGGGGTGTAATTCTATTGGTCAAAATGTTTGTATGCTAAGGCTTGAATAAAACCTCATCTGTCACTGTTTTGTGTCCGTCATATCTTTCTGTCCAAATCTGTACCAATCTGGGGTACCCCTCATGTACAGTGCTGGACAAAAGGATAGCACACCCCACATTTTCCCGCCTAACTCATTTAATTTTTTGAGTTGAACTCCCAAACTTCGACCAATGAACGATCGTATGATGTCCATTGCTCCTATCAAATTTGAGCTAAATCCACACAATATTGAGAGACTTTCAATACAAGTGCGTGAAACTGCACCTGGTCAAAAGAATAGCACACTTTTTAAACTTGATTTTAGTATTGAAAAATTATGTGTACACACAAACTCAGAACATAATGGTCTTGCAATGGGGTTGTAAGGTCAGCTCACAGAATATAAGCGCGGGTAGATCGACAACTACGCATCGCAAGGACTCAATACAAGTCGAATTGCTTCTGCTATGGGTCGTTCAAGAAAGGTTTATCTGTAGTGGAGTTGGGAGGCTTCTGGGAGGAAGGTACCACCGCACTTGCTTTCTTTGATGGCAATCGGGATTCGCAAACCTACATCTACACGTTGTCGGAGCACATGTTGCCTGCTGCGCACCGTTGCTTTGGCACTGACTTTACATTTCAGCACGATAATGCCAGTATTCAATCATCTGCACCACTAAGGAGCTCCTGGATGAGCATGTAGAGAACATCATCACCTCACCTGCGTTGTCACCCGATCTTAATCCTGTTAAGAATATCTGGTGCTACTTAGCGGACAAGGTTTATAAAGGAAGGCGTCCATACCTAAATAAAGAAGATCTCATTCGCGAAATCAAGGTTCAGTGGGAGAACATGCCTGTCAGCTATCCCGAGTAGTTGGTCATTTCCATGAGGAAGCGCTGCATCCAAGTACTCAAAGCATACTGTAAGTTCTGAGTTTGTGTGTACACATAATTTTTCAATACTAAAATCAAGTTTAAAAAGTGTGCTATTCTTTTGACCAGGTGCAGTTTCACGCACTTGTATTGAAAGTCTCTCAATATTGTGTGGATTTAGCTCAAATTTGATAGGAGCAATGGACATCATACGATCGTTCATTGGTCGAAGTTTGGGAGTTCAACTCAAAAAATTAAATGAGTTAAGCGGGAAAATGTGGGGTGTGCTATCCTTTTGTCCAGCACTGTAATCTCGTTACAAGAGGTATAACTTGCAGGTCAATGTGGGAGATGAAGCTCAACAACTTCCTGTTTTGCAGGTACTAGCTAGGTCTGCATGGAAACACGTAAATTCGTAAGGGGTCAATAATGTATTCACTGTGACAGTAACATTGTTCAATTAATTCACGAAAGTGAATGATTTATTTTCATGCTGCATTTTCTTGGCATCATCATATTTTCAGTGCACCTTTTGTCAACAGTAGACTTCGTGGATCATCTATTTGAAGCCGAACAACACTTTGCTATAAGTTTTTTACAGGTCAAACCATGGGTTTTGGTACAATTAATCTTGCAGCGGGACTGCCGTAGCCTTAGTGTCAGAGCAAGACATAACGACGCTTAGCGTCAAGAACAGTCCGTAAGACTAAAAATACAAACTAAATGTATTGATCTTGCGGTTGTGCCGCTTACGGTGCGAATACCTGCATATAGCCTATAGCTAACGCTAGATACTAGCATATTTGACTGGATCAGACTACTACAAGAACATCGTTTGTGAACATTACAATTTAATGAAAGGATGGAACCCCTACGATTTCTCACGCGACATCTACTATTGGATCACTGGTAACAGTTCATTACATTCCCAGGTAACTCGACTGCGTTCTATCAGAAAGATCTTTTCCTAACGTAACTGTTTAATAGAATAAGAAGTTTTTAATGGGAGGAATCCGCTTTCTGGATGTAAAGCCGCCAAGTTGCAAGACCGGGGTTCGCTCCCAGATGTCATGAACCATCATATGTTGAAGTCGAAATTCGCTACACTACAATGAAGAGGCTATGCATTATGTCTCAGGATACAATGTTAAGCAAAATTAGTCACGAAATCAATTTATGTGATGAAAGAGAAAGAAATTGGATAGTGATATTCGGTGGACAACACATTAGAACTTGTCTTCTTGCTAGGGTCAGTGAAGTTGCTAGCAAACACCCTAACACACATACACAAGAGCCCACTGTCAGCTTTCATCCTTGCCACTGGAGTCAGCTGATCATTGGGCTCAAGAAGCTACACGTAATTCTGTACGCAAAATGAGGCGATCATCTACCGCCGTTATAGATGAGGAGGATTCACGACTTAGAACACGAAGTCCAGTTGCGGATCGCTTGGTGTGTTTAAGTGGTGATCGTGGGTTCCGGAGCATTCGTGACGCCAGTTGCATCGGTGTCTGTAGGCGCATCAGTCTCCTCGGTTGCATCGGTGCCCGTAGATGCACCAGTCTCCTCGGTCGCATCCGTGCCCGTAGATGCATCAGTCTCCTCGGTCGCATCCGTGTCCGTAGATGCATCAGTCTCCTCGGTATCCGTAGGTGCACCAGTTTCAACAGATCCATTGGTCTCAGGAACATCGCTCTTCGTGGGGTAATGTGTGCCGTACGCACTACCACAATTCGACTCGTACGCACCAGTTCCGGAGTTGCTGTAGCTGCTGCCGCGCAGATACTTCGACGGGTACTTGTCCTTGCTATCGTAGCCCTGGTAGTAACTATCCGAGGACTTGTCCGACGGGTACGGGGTACTGACATAGCTACTGACGTCATCATATTCGTGGCCATGTTTTCCGTAGTGGTCATCATACTTTTCGCCATCCTTGTGGTGGTAGTCATCTTTCTTGTAGTCATCCTTCTTGTAGTCGTCCTTCTTGTCACCGTCCTTGTGGTAGTCACCACCACTGGGGTACTTGTCACCATCCTTGTGGTAGTCGTCCTTGTGGTATTCATCCTTCTTGTGGTCGTCCTTCTTGTAGTCGCCACCACTGGGATACTTGTCACCGTCCTTGTGGTAGTCGTCCTTCTTGTGGTCGTCCTTCTTGTAGTCGCCACCACTGGGGTACTTGTCACCGTCCTTGTGGTAGTCGTCCTTCTTGGAGTCATCCTTCTTGTAGTCATTCTTCTTGTAGTCGCCACCACTGGGGTACTTGTCACCGTCCTTGTGGTAGTCATCCTTCTTGTAGTCGCCACCACTGGGATACTTGTCACCGTCCTTGTGGTAGTCACCACCACTGGGGTACTTGTCACCATCCTTGTGGTAGTCGTCCTTGTGGTATTCATCCTTCTTGTGGTCGTCCTTCTTGTAGTCGCCACCACTGGGGTACTTGTCACCGTCCTTGTGGTAGTCGTCCTTCTTGGAGTCATCCTTCTTGTAGTCATTCTTCTTGTAGTCGCCACCACTGGGGTACTTGTCACCGTCCTTGTGGTAGTCATCCTTCTTGTAGTCGCCACCACTGGGATACTTGTCACCGTCCTTGTGGTAGTCACCACCACTGGGGTACTTGTCACCATCCTTGTGGTAGTCGTCCTTGTGGTATTCATCCTTCTTGTGGTCGTCCTTCTTGTAGTCATCACCACTGGGGTACTTGTCACCGTCCTTGTGGTAGTCATCCTTCTTGTAGTCGCCACCACTGGGATACTTGTCACCGTCCTTGTGGTAGTCACCACCACTGGGGTACTTGTCACCGTCCTTGTGGTAGTCGTCCTTCTTGGAGTCATCCTTCTTGTAGTCATTCTTCTTGTAGTCGCCACCACTGGGGTACTTGTCACCGTCCTTGTGGTAGTCATCCTTCTTGTAGTCGCCACCACTGGGATACTTGTCACCGTCCTTGTGGTAGTCACCACCACTGGGGTACTTGTCACCATCCTTGTGGTAGTCGTCCTTGTGGTATTCATCCTTCTTGTGGTCGTCCTTCTTGTAGTCGCCACCACTGGGGTACTTGTCACCGTCCTTGTGGTAGTCGTCCTTCTTGGAGTCATCCTTCTTGTAGTCATTCTTCTTGTAGTCGTCACCACTGGGGTACTTGTCACCGTCCTTGTGGTAGTCATCCTTCTTGTAGTCGCCACCACTGGGATACTTGTCACCGTCCTTGTGGTAGTCACCACCACTGGGGTACTTGTCACCATCCTTGTGGTAGTCGTCCTTGTGGTATTCATCCTTCTTGTGGTCGTCCTTCTTGTAGTCATCACCACTGGGGTACTTGTCACCGTCCTTGTGGTAGTCATCCTTCTTGTAGTCGCCACCACTGGGATACTTGTCACCGTCCTTGTGGTAGTCACCACCACTAGGGTACTTGTCACCATCCTTCTTGTAGTCGTCCTTCTTGTCACCGTCCTTGTGGTAGTCGCCACCACTGGGGTACTTGTCACCATCCTTGTGGTAGTCATCCTTCTTGTATTCATCCTTCTTGTGGTCGTCCTTCTTGTAGTCGCCACCACTGGGATACTTGTCACCGTCCTTGTGGTAGTCGTCCTTCTTGTGGTCGTCCTTCTTGTAGTCGCCACCACTGGGGTACTTGTCACCGTCCTTGTGGTAGTCGTCCTTCTTGGAGTCATCCTTCTTGTAGTCGCCACCACTGGGATACTTGTCACCGTCCTTGTGGTAGTCACCACCACTGGGGTACTTGTCACCATCCTTGTGGTAGTCGTCCTTGTGGTATTCATCCTTCTTGTGGTCGTCCTTCTTGTAGTCGCCACCACTGGGGTACTTGTCACCGTCCTTGTGGTAGTCGTCCTTCTTGGAGTCATCCTTCTTGTAGTCATTCTTCTTGTAGTCGTCACCACTGGGGTACTTGTCACCATCCTTGTGGTAGTCATCCTTCTTGTAGTCATCCTTCTTGTAGTCATTCTTCTTGTAGTCGCCACCACTGGGGTACTTGTCACCGTCCTTGTGGTAGTCATCCTTCTTGTAGTCATCCTTGTGGTAGTCGTCTTTGTGGTAGTCGTCTTTGTGGTAGTCGTCTTTGTGGTAGTCATGACCACTGTGGTAAATGTGGTCGGGATAGGCGCAGCCCCACGTGTCGCCCGAGACAATCACACAGTGTGCATCTTCGGGTGCGACGCACTTGCCTCCGTTGTATGAAGGAATTCCTTCATGGCAGTCAATGCAGGTAGTGTCACCCTTCAGTGGACATCTCGTTCCAGCCGGAGCCTTGCCGGCACCGGAGCAGATAGGTCCGTCGATCGTGTAGGTGGCATCACCTAGGACAGACACGGGTGTACCACTAGCCGAATAACCAGCGGTTGAAAGACCAAGTGAAAGCGCGGTCGCGATGATCACGCTGAAAGGCTTGAGAACACGAACCATGGTGTACCGGTGTTGGAGGGTGCTGTACTGAAGGAATTAAGTCGATGTGGCAAATCGAAGAATGAGAGTTGATCAGTGCCCAAGTTCGTGCGAGGCTAATTGACGGCACCTCCCCTCTCCGTGACAGGACTTCTCACCCAGAGAATCATCAGTCACGGAAATCTTGGAGCAGACGAGCACTTTTGTGATCTTTCGCACCACTGCCTTTCCTCGACTTTCGACGTGACGAACAGAACAAAGGGATCACTATTACTGATGCTACTAGGCAGTGACTAACAGCGACTACAAGACTGCTAGTAGTCGCTTTAACCCGTTTGTCACGACCAGGTTTGAGGACAGGCAACTTCGTGTTGATGCACGAGGTATAACTTGCAGCGCAATGTGCGGGAGTGGTGATGAATCTCAGCAGCTTCCTGTTTGCAGGTGCCAGCTAGGTCTGCACGGTAAAGCGAAGTTCTTAAGGCGTTAATAGTGTATACGCTGTGTTAGTAGAAGTTGTTCGTCAATGTACAAAATCGAAGCCATATGTGTCCATGTTGTATTTTCTTGTCATTCTCTAACAGTATTACGAATATAGATCCAATTTAGAGGTCTAGATGAGATAGCCAAAGTTGACCAACATGAAAATTGGACAGCCATAACGCGGAGGTTCCTATTGAATGAGGATGATCCTCATATTTTCAGGACACCCTTTGATAATAGTAGAATGGATGATTCAACGCGTCTATTGGAGCTGAACAGCACTTTGCTGTTATGAAATGGTTTATAGATCAAACCACGAGCTATTGATGCAATTAATTTTCTCTGTACAAACGAGGATTATCGCAACTTCAATTCGATATTTGATTGGTTATCCGAACGGGGTTACAAAAGCAAATATACGGTGATACTTTGTTCCTACTAGGACTTACCCGATGTATAAGATGTACCATGTTCAACGGGTCGCGTCAAACTGAAAAAAGAAGTCACGTAACGCTAATTCTTCGACCTTTGGATCAATGCGAAATGGGATCACTGTGAAATAGCAACAACCTCCACGCGCAGCATGCCCACAGATGATGATGTGCTTGATATGCATACTTTACACTGGGCCATCGTCAATGGATATAAATATATGACGATTCGTCAGATATTTATATCTACGTGGTAACAAAACCCGCCAAAATCAGTACTTGCCCTACAAGACACTGTAACTACCACGCGGCAGAGCAAGCTTCGTTTCATGGCACCTATGCGTACCCTTTTCGTGACAGTATACCTGCAGAAGGTACTTTACCGTCAGATCTTCAAGTTTGTTCATGAAAATTTAATACAAATGGGCTAAAAGGGAAGCTCTGGATTTGCACCAATTTCACTAAAACTCGTCGATGTTTCATAGTTTCTGTCAGATAAACATTTTCATTCATTGTTGAGGCGGTATCTCCTGCGCCTGCAGCATCTGCATCTTAATCGAACCTGGTTAAGCTGGTACTATGGACTTTATCACCCCCGGGTTTTTACTTGTCTTTTCACCCTGTAATTTACACATTGTCTTCCCAGCACCATTCACCGGATGATTTGGGTTTTGATGATACCTGTGGCAACCAGAGGCAACACTCACTTGGATGTTTTCATTGTCGATAAGTTATAAGGAATCAAACTCCATTTTGTTTGATTAGAACCAATGACATTTGATAACATTTTTATGTGCTTAAAGGGCGGAATCCATCGATTTCTCACCTGTTGGACCTTCGATAACAGGTCCATACATTCCCAGGTATTTTGACTGCTGTTAAAATAAGTGTTTTAGATCCGTGAATGGGGGCCAAGCTAAATTCGAGCTGGAAATCTGGATTGTTGGCGGTCTCCATTACGATGGTGTTCCTTATGGGTATGTGGTGAGGTGGGTCTTACTAGGATAAAAAGCAAACTGACTACTCTTATGATCGGACTGGGACGGGACACGTGGAGCACGGATGTGCTTCACTGCTCCAAAACTTGTTTCCCCAATAAATAGAAGAAGTATTTTATGGGATATAAAACAATTCCCAAATGGTGCTATTAATAATATTGTCAATAAGTGTTGCTCTAGGAATGACCATTTATGTGCTGTTTCGTTCAGTGGACTTACCACACCAGTCAGACACAAGTCCAGGTTGCGTAAATTGGTGCAATTTATTGCGCTTCTCGTGCTGTACGAATGTAGGCTACACTCTACCAAAGGCAGCAAACAAGAAATCATGGACCATCATATGTTGAAGTCGGCAAATTCGCTACACTACAATGAAGAGGCTATGCATTATGTCTCAGGATACAATGTTAAGCAAAATTAGTCACGAAATCAATTTATGTGATGAAAGAGAAAGAAATTGGATAGTGATATTCGGTGGACAACACATTAGAACTTGTCTTCTTGCTAGGGTCAGTGAAGTTGCTAGCAAACACCCTAACACACATACACAAGAGCCCACTGTCAGCTTTCATCCTTGCCACTGGAGTCAGCTGATCATTGGGCTCAAGAAGCTACACGTAATTCTGTACGCAAAATGAGGCGATCATCTACCGCCGTTATAGATGAGGAGGATTCACGACTTAGAACACGAAGTCCAGTTGCGGATCGCTTGGTGTGTTTAAGTGGTGATCGTGGGTTCCGGAGCATTCGTGACGCCAGTTGCATCGGTGTCTGTAGGCGCATCAGTCTCCTCGGTTGCATCGGTGCCCGTAGATGCACCAGTCTCCTCGGTCGCATCCGTGCCCGTAGATGCATCAGTCTCCTCGGTCGCATCCGTGTCCGTAGATGCATCAGTCTCCTCGGTATCCGTAGGTGCACCAGTTTCAACAGATCCATTGGTCTCAGGAACATCGCTCTTCGTGGGGTAATGTGTGCCGTACGCACTACCACAATTCGACTCGTACGCACCAGTTCCGGAGTTGCTGTAGCTGCTGCCGCGCAGATACTTCGACGGGTACTTGTCCTTGCTATCGTAGCCCTGGTAGTAACTATCCGAGGACTTGTCCGACGGGTACGGGGTACTGACATAGCTACTGACGTCATCATATTCGTGGCCATGTTTTCCGTAGTGGTCATCATACTTTTCGCCATCCTTGTGGTGGTAGTCATCTTTCTTGTAGTCATCCTTCTTGTAGTCGTCCTTCTTGTCACCGTCCTTGTGGTAGTCACCACCACTGGGGTACTTGTCACCATCCTTGTGGTAGTCGTCCTTGTGGTATTCATCCTTCTTGTGGTCGTCCTTCTTGTAGTCGCCACCACTGGGATACTTGTCACCGTCCTTGTGGTAGTCGTCCTTCTTGTGGTCGTCCTTCTTGTAGTCGCCACCACTGGGGTACTTGTCACCGTCCTTGTGGTAGTCGTCCTTCTTGGAGTCATCCTTCTTGTAGTCATTCTTCTTGTAGTCGCCACCACTGGGGTACTTGTCACCGTCCTTGTGGTAGTCATCCTTCTTGTAGTCGCCACCACTGGGATACTTGTCACCGTCCTTGTGGTAGTCACCACCACTGGGGTACTTGTCACCGTCCTTGTGGTAGTCGTCCTTCTTGGAGTCATCCTTCTTGTAGTCATTCTTCTTGTAGTCGCCACCACTGGGGTACTTGTCACCGTCCTTGTGGTAGTCATCCTTCTTGTAGTCGCCACCACTGGGATACTTGTCACCGTCCTTGTGGTAGTCACCACCACTGGGGTACTTGTCACCATCCTTGTGGTAGTCGTCCTTGTGGTATTCATCCTTCTTGTGGTCGTCCTTCTTGTAGTCGCCACCACTGGGGTACTTGTCACCGTCCTTGTGGTAGTCGTCCTTCTTGGAGTCATCCTTCTTGTAGTCATTCTTCTTGTAGTCGCCACCACTGGGGTACTTGTCACCGTCCTTGTGGTAGTCATCCTTCTTGTAGTCGCCACCACTGGGATACTTGTCACCGTCCTTGTGGTAGTCACCACCACTGGGGTACTTGTCACCATCCTTGTGGTAGTCGTCCTTGTGGTATTCATCCTTCTTGTGGTCGTCCTTCTTGTAGTCATCACCACTGGGGTACTTGTCACCATCCTTGTGGTAGTCGTCCTTCTTGTTGTCATCCTTCTTGTAGTCGCCACCACTGGGGTACTTGTCACCATCCTTGTGGTAGTCATCATTCTTGTAGTCGTCCTTCTTGTAGTCATCACCACTGGGGTACTTGTTACCATCCTTGTGGTAGTCGTCCTTCTTGGAGTCGTCCTTCTTGTAGTCATTCTTCTTGTAGTCGCCACCACTGGGGTACTTGTCACCGTCCTTGTGGTAGTCATCCTTCTTGTAGTCATCCTTGTGGTAGTCGTCTTTGTGGTAGTCGTCTTTGTGGTAGTCGTCTTTGTGGTAGTCATGACCACTGTGGTAAATGTGGTCGGGATAGGCGCAGCCCCACGTGTCGCCCGAGACAATCACACAGTGTGCATCTTCGGGTGCGACGCACTTGCCTCCGTTGTATGAAGGAATTCCTTCATGGCAGTCAATGCAGGTAGTGTCACCCTTCAGTGGACATCTCGTTCCAGCCGGAGCCTTGCCGGCACCGGAGCAGATAGGTCCGTCGATCGTGTAGGTGGCATCACCTAGGACAGACACGGGTGTACCACTAGCCGAATAACCAGCGGTTGAAAGACCAAGTGAAAGCGCGGTCGCGATGATCACGCTGAAAGGCTTGAGAACACGAACCATGGTGTACCGGTGTTGGAGGGTGCTGTACTGAAGGAATTAAGTCGATGTGGCAAATCGAAGAATGAGAGTTGATCAGTGCCCAAGTTCGTGCGAGGCTAATTGACGGCACCTCCCCTCTCCGTGACAGGACTTCTCACCCAGAGAATCATCAGTCACGGAAATCTTGGAGCAGACGAGCACTTTTGTGATCTTTCGCACCACTGCCTTTCCTCGACTTTCGACGTGACGAACAGAACAAAGGGATCACTATTACTGATGCTACTAGGCAGTGACTAACAGCGACTACAAGACTGCTAGTAGTCGCTTTAACCCGTTTGTCACGACCAGGTTTGAGGACAGGCAACTTCGTGTTGATGCACGAGGTATAACTTGCAGCGCAATGTGCGGGAGTGGTGATGAATCTCAGCAGCTTCCTGTTTGCAGGTGCCAGCTAGGTCTGCACGGTAAAGCGAAGTTCTTAAGGCGTTAATAGTGTATACGCTGTGTTAGTAGAAGTTGTTCGTCAATGTACAAAATCGAAGCCATATGTGTCCATGTTGTATTTTCTTGTCATTCTCTAACAGTATTACGAATATAGATCCAATTTAGAGGTCTAGATGAGATAGCCAAAGTTGACCAACATGAAAATTGGACAGCCATAACGCGGAGGTTCCTATTGAATGAGGATGATCCTCATATTTTCAGGACACCCTTTGATAATAGTAGAATGGATGATTCAACGCGTCTATTGGAGCTGAACAGCACTTTGCTGTTATGAAATGGTTTATAGATCAAACCACGAGCTATTGATGCAATTAATTTTCTCTGTACAAACGAGGATTATCGCAACTTCAATTCGATATTTGATTGGTTATCCGAACGGGGTTACAAAAGCAAATATACGGTGATACTTTGTTCCTACTAGGACTTACCCGATGTATAAGATGTACCATGTTCAACGGGTCGCGTCAAACTGAAAAAAGAAGTCACGTAACGCTAATTCTTCGACCTTTGGATCAATGCGAAATGGGATCACTGTGAAATAGCAACAACCTCCACGCGCAGCATGCCCACAGATGATGATGTGCTTGATATGCATACTTTACACTGGGCCATCGTCAATGGATATAAATATATGACGATTCGTCAGATATTTATATCTACGTGGTAACAAAACCCGCCAAAATCAGTACTTGCCCTACAAGACACTGTAACTACCACGCGGCAGAGCAAGCTTCGTTTCATGGCACCTATGCGTACCCTTTTCGTGACAGTATACCTGCAGAAGGTACTTTACCGTCAGATCTTCAAGTTTGTTCATGAAAATTTAATACAAATGGGCTAAAAGGGAAGCTCTGGATTTGCACCAATTTCACTAAAACTCGTCGATGTTTCATAGTTTCTGTCAGATAAACATTTTCATTCATTGTTGAGGCGGTATCTCCTGCGCCTGCAGCATCTGCATCTTAATCGAACCTGGTTAAGCTGGTACTATGGACTTTATCACCCCCGGGTTTTTACTTGTCTTTTCACCCTGTAATTTACACATTGTCTTCCCAGCACCATTCACCGGATGATTTGGGTTTTGATGATACCTGTGGCAACCAGAGGCAACACTCACTTAAATGTTTTAATTGCCGAAGTCCATCTACGAGATCCATTTGACTTAATTAGACTACAAGCAATGTAAGTTGGGACCCACCTGAAGTAGCAACTTTTGGGGAGGTTAAAAGAAGCCCTCTACTTTTATTAGCCAGAATCTATGGTCTTAAAGCCGTGTGTAGGCGTTTCTCGCGCAATATTTTGGGGTACATCCAGTTTCCTTCTTGAACCTTTAAGTGTAGTTAAGTAGCTTGGTCACATGGCGGTCACCACGTCTCCCATGCAGTTAATGCAACTCATCTCCCTGTAATAACTCCGACTTGAATTGAAGTCTCTCGAATTCTTGTCCTCCTAGAAGCTAGTATAGGGTAGAACAAGAAACTGTTGCTTAGAATCTGCTTCAGAGGCCGAAAATGTCAATAAGCTTTCTGCAAAGCATAACGTTAGAATCAGTTTGAGATTGCGAAGCAGCCTCATGGTTCTTGTAAACCTACAATGTAATCATGGAGTTCATGATCGCGAAGTTATAATAGCCCAATGCAAAATTCAATGAAGATACCACAAGAAATGAACAGATGCGGTGCAGATCACGAGTTTAAATAGTTTACCTCTTCGCGGACAGCAAAACCGTCCGTATTTGTGGACGTGGACGGTCGATTGCTGTGAGGAGGCCATCACGTCCCAACTTGCTCTTCGGTGTACCTAATCGCACAAATCAAACAACTACAAGTATGCTGCTTGCCATTGTCATTCTGGTCGCAGTAGTGAATGCTTCCTTGATACCAACGAAATGGGAGATGATGGATCCCAAGTCCTAATTTGAATGTGCGTATTCAGAGGGTCAAGAAACCACCATCAGACGGCGAAGAGAGAACTCCAAACTGGAAAAGGAAATATTATACCTACTCAAATCCAAGAAGGTAGTTTTCCAATAGGTAGTGACTAGAGAGGAATAGACGACCACGAAGCAGTGGGAGCCATGGCAGTTTGAGTTCAAGGAGATTGTAGAATCCAAGAAATCACGGACGAAGTCTGAAAATGGGTGATTGATCGAGTGTAGACTTAATGAACTGATGCATTTCGTATTCACTGCATTTAGTGGTACACAGAGAGGAGAGTAAGACAACCTCAGCGTCTCGATTCTTGAAGCATTTTCTACATGAAAAGGTAGTGAATATTGCCAATTCTGGGGTGCAAAAGACAGGAGACATTCATAGTGCGATTGCCTACGACCCGAATGAGTGCTGAGGTGCTTAGCAAGGGAAATTTTCGAGAAGAGCGAAAATAGCTTTTGGCAGAGTCAGCAGAAATATGAAACCAACGGATACAGTCGTAGGAGTAGGCACGTAGTCAGTTTCAGATTTTCCTTCTCGCGTTTAACCTCCCACCACACCCAGGCATTGGAGGCGCTTCAATGCAAGCTCACTAAGAGTGCCATTTTTGGCACGTCCCCTATTTCATTTGATTAGCGACGACTGTGAAAGCGGCTACGACACCGAAGGGGTAAGAAGATCATGGACGATTTTACCAAAAAGGAGTGGGAAAATATCCCGTTTGTTCAGCAAAATCACCAATACTGGTGCTTAGTTAAACGCATTGTGTAGTCCAATGGTTGATCGTTCGAGTAAAGCTACTAGGGTAAAGTTACATCGCCCCCTTCAACCTACTTCAGTATAATCCATCCTAACTTTCGAATGGCCAAGCTTGCTCAAGCCATTCAAGGAAGTTGTTATCATTGAACGGTACGTCGGCTCGTCCAAAGTTGTCTTCATCATTAAGTGCCGTGCGAGCCGCGTCTGTGAGCTGTTCCCACATAATGAGGTCTTGAGACTGAGCATTCGTGTCCAACGTAACTTCCAATTTGGCATTGCTAAATGCTGGCAGAGAACGCACGAGAATTGGCGCCGCATTGTTCACTAAGTTGGCAGGTTCTTCTTTGTTGTACTTGGAGTTAGACTTAGACAGCGATATGGCCAACACTTTTGGATTTTCCACAGCGGGGTTGTCGATCCATAGTACAGCACTGGACCATTCGTGACGCCAAAGTGCAGACTTGTCCCAGAAGCCTTTGGGGAAATACCAGGCGTACATTATGGCCCATACGTCATTGTGCCATTGAGCTCGACCATATACCTGCGAAGGCACAAGAGACGGCCAGCATTCTTTGGATCCGCCAAATCCTCTGAGACCGTCACTGGTATCGCCAGCCGCGTTCACGGCAGCGAAAGAGACACACCCGCCATCAATACGAAGCTGTGGCTTAAATCTGACTGCAGATTTTTCGGAGACGGTAACAGGCTCGGGTTGAGGAAAATGCTGCACTTGATTGAGGCCAATGGAGGTAGTTTCGCAGAAGAGAACGACAGAAATGATAGCAAAAGCGCATCGTATTTGGATCATCGTTGCTTGTTAAAAAGTGAGGTGGTGACTGTGGCTTGATTTGGTTTCAACTCCTTTGTACTACACGGTTATGTATCTAGGGTCCAAGACAATCTTGTGCTGGGATTGGACCTGCAACGCCATCACAAATAAACGCAACTTGCATGGTACATATGGCTACGCCTCCTCACGTTATCTTGAGCTGGGTATGACCCGACAACGCCATCACAATTGCTTCGCATTGTAGATTTGACACGTAAGTTTTAGATATAGGAGGGACACCTTGGTGAAAGAACCCCGACTGGGTCCAAACAACTGGTATACCGTCTTAATAAGGACCCCGTTTGCATGCTAAAAATCTACAACACTCTCCGATGATTTAATATCCTTTGTTGTGATGAATATGCGTGTTCTCCAACCACCAAATAGCGAGTTCCTCTATTTACCCTTTTAATCCCTTGATTCCCAAAAAATCAGCCCGAAACACACAAGGGAATGTCGTAACTGACGGCGTAGCAAATTACTTGGAATTTGTATGTACAAGGTCTCTGACTTAGGGAAAGGTGTATAAGTTTTCAACAGGTTTCGCGAGCAAATGTCGTAAGTTATACACCAATCTGGTCCTGACGAGCTCTCTTATGTCGTAACTTTGGACTGAGGCGTGGACTGGGAAAGAAGTGTTGCACAGTGAGTACTACTACTTCCAAAAAGGCGACGTAGAAAATACTTTGATTCAATAAATCATGCAAGACAATCACACGAAACTAACACTCATCAACTTACACGCAGGCTGTCTCACTGTCACTACCATCTTCATTCTCGTCGTCGCTGCCATTCCCGTCATCGCTGTCCTTATTGGTGTTGTGGAGTTGAAGCTCGCGGCGCGTTTCTTTCTCTGCCCAGCTTTCTGACCCGGGCGGCACAGCACAACGCGCTTACCCTAGGTAGATGGAATCGATTGACCAGCATCAAAGTTATCGTGCCAGATTTCAAAGCACGTCTTCGCAACCCCCTTGTACTCACGACGAATCTTGTTGCATAACCAACACTTGGCGTTATCGACCGAGCAGCGCTCGCAGAAGCAGGTCGTGGCGTATGACTTCTTCTTGTCAGTGCGCAAGAGCACACATACTTTGCAGGAGCGCTGACGGCGTTTTTGGACACCGCTCACAGTGACCCAGTCTTCAGACTGCTCTACTGCGTGTGTCAGACGAACTGGTGCACGCTTCCGCCTCTGACTAGCCACCGGTGGAGTGGCGACCACCTCAGCAAAATCTTCAGCTTTGAGTTGCAAGAGCTGGTTCTGGAGGACACTATACCACTCCCCGCGCTTCATAGGTGTTGTTCCATTGATTTTAGCGGCGGTTTTGCGCGAAATGTGGGCATTTACCATTGCGAAGTCCATAAAGCCCAAGAACAGGCTCTTGTAATATTTCTTGAACTTTGCCGATGTCTGAAGAGAGTACATTTGGAGGCGGAGTTGATCGTGTACATCAACTCCGCCCATCCAGTTCTGGTAGTCGTTCACAGCTGACGGACACCGCAATCGAATCGAACCGACCCTCTTTACCTTCCTCTCGATAGTTGACTCTGTCATCACGGAACCCGTGCACAAGTAATAGACTGGCTTGTTGTCCCACCAAATAAACGTCACCATAGACGGGATGGCGACTGAACGCGAGAACGTGAAGGTACCACGGGGAATGCTGGCAGGATGCGTCTTGCGTTGTCCTTGATATTTTTATCGAAACCAAGCCTGTTGGTCATGATAGCGCCAATCACGTACACTTTCATGATCAGGAGCTCGACTGAAAGGAGTATGAACGAGTAGTAGCGATCGATAACCACAGCGTGCCACGTCTGGCGAGCATTGATGCCAAATACGATCTTTAAATTCCGCAGGACTGCGGCAGCACCGGTCTTGTAGTCAAATGAAGAGTCGCCCCCATCAACATTACGCTTGCCGGCACACATTTCGAATCTGGTCAATTACGACATTAGACATATGTAACAAACAGCAATGTTGAAAGTTACGACATAATAAACTCAAGGGTGACAATACGCAGTCTTCGAGTCGCATACCATAAACATTTTTGACCCGTAGCGACGGGGTTTGTCTGGCATGAACATTCTGGTCGTGTTGCGCTTTGAAGTTGACGGCAGCACTCCTTCATCAAAAGAGAACACGGTAGGCAGCGACCAACCAGCCAGGAATCGTTGCTGAAGCTTGTCAATCACCGGCCTCAACTTCCATAACTTGTCACGGGTACGATCTGCCTCATTATCCACAAAATGGAAGTCACGCAGGATGTCTTGACACCGGTTGCGCCCCATAAATCTCCCAAACAGTCCGGCAGGGACTGCACCGTCCTCGACCAAGGACCAATGTGCGGCAAAACGTCTCTTCTGGGGAGACAACATTCGCGCAACAAGAAGACCAACGACATGTAGAATTTCATGCGTTTCGTATGACGGCTTAGCCTTCAAACGACGCGCAATCTGTTTGATAGTCTTCCTTTTTCATTCTGTTTTTAGTAGATCGCCTGAGCTCGTCTTTTGACTTGTTGAAGGCTATAACGATTTGTCTCGGTATTTATCAGCACCCACAGTGACTCCGGCATGAAAAAGAAAAAATGTAAGAAGCGGAGAATGAGAAACGTCGAACAGCTTGCTCACGGGCTTTGCATCTTCCATTACCATCCTGGGGTACGCGGGAACGTCTGTCTCGAACTCCGTCGCCGCTACCGTCCACTGCATTGACCGCAGTGCGTTTTCCCCTTGCAATGCAGCTGCTCAGTCAATCCCATCACTGCTAATATGAAGTGATGTAGTGAAAGCTTCGTCCATCTCGGCCGCATCATTATCCGATAGTTCGTCAATGTCATCGCCATACGCACCGACATCAGCGTCATCACTGTCGTCCGCAACGCCACTACCTGCGCTTCCATCCGAGCTGTAGCTCTCGTAGTCGCTTGTGTTTTCGCCCTCGGGAACAAAGTTGATGTCCTTCACATCTGAATGGCGATATCGAGTGTTCAGGCTGGAAGCTGAACTAGAGACAGGTTCCCGTCGACAATGTCCTCGCTCTCCACCCCAGATGCCTCAGATAGCATCTGCAATCTAGTTGCTGCTTCTCGATGAGAATCTACAGTCTGTATGTCACTCTGTGACAAATCAAAAGCCCTCAACACCGCTGTTTGTGAAAGCTCAACTTCTGATTCGCTAGGAGAGCCGAAAATGGTATTGATGGTATGCTGGGAGCGTTGAATGCTTGTGTCGATCTGCGACGGTCGAACGCCATCACCGTCATCGCTTGTTGTTATTGAGCTACAACTTCCCGCGACATCCCGCAGCTCGGTATCCACGTGCTCACACCCCACAGCCTGGATATCAATGCCACTCGCGCCCTCAATGCCAACTTGACCGTCCTCTTTCAATGCCGTTGACGTTATTACCTTCCCTAACATCGCTTACATTGTTGTCACTTTTACTCTCGTTCAGCAAGCCTGACTCAATCGCATACTCTATGACAGCACGCTCTTCAACCAGTACGTTAATGCCCATCAGGGGTTGTGTAGGTCCACTGGGTCTCTAATCTGCTGGGTCGCTTGGACTTCCAACCCGCTGCCCGAAGCTGCCTCCAGAAGTGGCCAAAATCAATGTCGCGAACGACGGTAGCAATGGCCGCAGACTTTCCTCGACGACTAGACCGGACGCGCGCTATCCGGAAAATCCTGAAATGAGGGGTCCGGAATCAAACGGAGCTGGTCCCCTTTCCCTACTTTCCCGCATGTCCTGTTTCTGGAATTGTCTCGGTTACCTTAACTATTTTATTGTTTTGGGTGATTGAAATTGACTTGGTTATAGTATAGGGATTTTCGTTTCCGAGCCAAAAGCTATTGTTGAGCGCTCAATGTCGTAACTTACGACATTGAAATTTCGAGATGTCGTAACTTACGACGTCGGGAACCAAGGGGTTAAGCTCCATATGAGATAACAGGTGGAAGTAAAATACGACTACCCTTCATGTATTACAGCAAGAACACGAGTTTGTGTGCCCAAGTCGGTGAACTCACTATGAGTGGCATCCTATCGACCCCGTTGATGGTAGATGACAAGAGTTCACGACACTAGCCGAGATTGTACGATTTGAGCAACATACAGTTCACAGTGTCGTACATGTAACAGCAAACAACAATACCGAGCAAAGTGGATTAGATATATGATAAACCACGACAAGGAAGACTGCATGTATTACTTGTATTGAATGGCTTAGCGTTCATATCACCTATGGAACTGGAAAACAAATTTCTGTAGTGGAGAAGTCAATACAAGAAAACCTTGATGTTGGCATTTTGCATCTTTTTGTCGAAATCTTTGAAATCGACAACCGGAAGACTGGATGTGCCCCTGTTCACTTAATCGGACACAAAATGATGCCTGCTAGAACAGCCCAGTTCAAAATTTCGTCAAACCTCTTCGTTTCCAGCTTCGAGAAGTCTCGACGGCCGTATTATCTGCGACCAGCGTGAAACGAAATGAGCCCATTCGATAAAGAGGCTCTGCCCATGGCGCTCGTCAGTACAACTTGTCCAGTGATCGTACGTCATATCGGCTGTTTCATCGTCCACCTCCGTTATCGTCACGAAGGTCCCTCCTTCCTGCACCCAATTGACGGCACCCGGTAGTTCTTCCTCAATACGACTGCGCTGATTGGCCTTCGAGTTAGCAATAGTCATGATGTAGGAGATTGAGCGCTTTCCGTTTGACGTCGTTCGAGTCAACATCCGTAGAAAATAGAGAAAACGATAGTGGACTGGACCGGGAATGTTGCATACGACCACGTACGCGTCCTTCTCAAATTTTTGCAAGATATCGACACTCACTTCCTCACGATGATTAGTGTTCCATTGCGGCGGTGTGACGATCAGTGGCAGAGTCTTGACTCCCATTTCCATCATCGATTCATTGATACTGGTCAGCGAGCAGTTAAATCGAGTTGTGAACCTCGCGTGGGTGACCAGCGACTGGTCCGGTCTTCGAACTAATGGGGTGCAATGCATCTTCCAGCCGAGCATCTCCCCCACCAACTTGATAAAGGGAGGATTCACACCAAACATCTCGTCATACATCGTGATCGTTTCATTGAAGTCTTCAAAAGTGAATGGGTGAAAGTAAAACGATGGAGCACCGTTCGGAAAGTAAACTCGCCAACCCGAAACTTTGGAACTTGTATTCCATTTCGCCTTTTTGCCCGCTTCATAGACATTCACACTAGGCGGATCTTGTTCATCGGAGTTGGTAGTATCTAGTAGCAGTTGGTGCACGATGGACTGGAGACGTTCAAGGTGCTGTAGTTTCTCGAACAGTTCCATGTTTTCAGTTCGAAGCGAATCGCTCTCTAATGCAAGGCGATGGATCGCTACTAAAATTTCGTCCGCATCCTTGGCTGAAGCTGTGCGATCCCAACTTGCACGTATTTGCTTGAGTTGGAGCTCCAGACGTCCAATCTGAGTTCGTAAGAACACCTTTTCCTTCTTCTTTTGGGCTCTTATACGCACCATAACATCACAGCGCTTCTTGCGGCGATGTTCCATCTTGGTCTGCTGGGCCCACGATTGCGTTGTAGCGTCAGCCCAATCGTAAAGCTGAATCCAAGCGAGTTCATTCTTGATCGAGGTAGTCTGAGAGCCTGTTGAGTGTGTCATGAGTTGCTTGTATCTGATGTGATCTCTACTCACCACGAAAAATGGAAGACTGACGAAGCAGCCTGTCAGTCTGATGCCCTACACTCGCATGACTGATCCCAACTGTTGATTATACAACTTGCATAATCAACAGATGTATGACAACTCCACGAGAATCTCTGACACAACCTTTGTTTGCGCACCGGTACCAACTATTGGACAGGTCAAAATTGATGATACAAGGAATTGTAACCAAAGGTAGCTAAGACGGCTAACAAGTGTCGATATTCGCTCATATGCGCACAAGGGGGAGGGATAGATGATCGACGTCGAACTCCATCATGAGGGCACCATATTCGAGAAGAAGACGGTAGCCATGAACAATACATTTCCCCTTCAATTCAAGAATGGAGAAGGTTTCCTCGGAAAGTGCACGATTAATGTTGTAGAGGAGTATATTAGAGTGAAGGAGACCACGGTAGCTTGCGCCATGAAGGCCTACAGAGAGAACCCGACTACGCTTTTTTTCTAGACAAATTCATCACTTCAGTGATCGGTTATCTGTAATAGTTTATTTTCGGATCAGGTCGCGAAGAACTTCCTACTTAGTCAATGCGATACCACCCTATATAAATATATGTTTTCATTTATAGTTGTGTCAGCTGGTTAGATCACATTGCCTTCCCAGCATGGGGTCTTCTGTGAACACCATGTGTTCAACGAAAAAACTTCTGCAGCCTTTTTTCCAGAAAGTCACGGTAGGCTGAGCTGTATCTCCAAAACGGCTTGTAATTGGACAAAACTGACCTCATCTTTGGACTCTAATACCCAATATATCTAAATGCCGATACCACTATTACTCTTGTCCGAAGCGAATTTCAAAGTGCACATTAAGTGGTAGGGTTTTAGCGGCAGCTGGCCCGCATTCTAAAAAGTTAGGATAATTACTACGATTTACTTTAAGCATTAGAACTCAATTTTAGCCATTCAAAAAATAAGGACGACGGAAATCGAACCCGTGTTCGTCCGCATAAATTGCGGGGCTCTTGCCAATTGAGCTACGTGTTCAAGCTCTCTTGTCTACCTATGAAAATAACTATAGTTGTTTCAATTTTTATTATGTATCTTTCTACTGAAGAATATTACTCGTCACCAGAACTGTCACTGCTGACAAACTCGTCATCTGTGTCTACTGCTTCGTTTGCAGAATCAAGATCAGCGAGGAGATCCAGGAAGGCGTTGAACTTGTCCACATCGTCCTCTTCGTCTGTGTTTTCTTATTTGCGATTGTCTCCAAGTAGCTCTGTCTTTGAAAACCGCTAACAGTCGTTGTGGCAGTGAGCTGGGTCCACGGTTCGACAATCCACGAAGTGATATCCAGTCGTTTTGGAGCTGCCACCTCAGAGGCTGTACTCGCAAGTCCTTGCTGGAGCTCTTGAAATTTTCTCGTGCCATTTCTTGTATTTCTGTCCTTGTCACCTCAGAGACTGCGCAAGCGTGTCTTGAACGGCTGATTCCAGGCCACATCGGCTGGTTGGCAGGCGTAAGTGTGGCGCGGCAGTGCCTTCACCAGGATGACATTAATCGACAACGCGTACTCCGTTACATCTTGGGTTCAATGACAGGAAAAGTCATCCCACAGGAATAATACCTTCTCATCCATGTCGTCCCTGCCCCCGATGTGATACTCCAAAACATAAGCGAGATCTGTGCGTTCCATCATGCCAAAATATTGCCATAGATTTGGCATCCGTATTCGCGTTGGAGTTGGGAGATCTCGTGCCAAAGTCAGACTCCAAATCCATGGCGTTTAGAGTCGTTGATGTCTTGCCCGTGTTTGTGACGTGATACACCACCTTTAAATACAAAAAAACGGAGCTTGATTGTTGTCGTGCTGCTCAGCAAGAAGCATTACAGTAGCTCGCTCTTTATCTTTACCACTGCATTTAACCCACACCGTCTTCTGTCACCTTTCTGTGATGGTAGTGTGAGGATGATATTCAAAGAAGACGGTTGCATTCAGTATATATGTGTGTCAGAATTAAGTTGTTAGTGATAACAGAGTAGTACAGCGCTACTACCAGTCTGGTCTGCGTTAAGCACATTGCTGATGTTGTGTTTGAGAATGGCCGCCCGAACTTCACCCCTGAACTTTGCTCTTGGCACCGCTGCGTCATCTGGTGTCGTTTGCCCTTGACGTGTTCGAGGTCGGATTGACAGCTTGTGTCTGCGCATAAAGCGTTGTCTCCTGGAGTACGAGGCGCTAAACACACGCGGATCAATACATGCATCCGCAGCTATCTCCAGCGCCTTCAGCTACAGCATTTTGGCTGAGACTGAACAGCCTTCCTTCCGCATAGAGTTCAACCAATGTACGATGTCGTTCTCGGTCTCAGCTTAGAGGACCGTTGTATCACCATTCCTGCGGTAGTTCTGCAAGTGGCCTTTGCCTTCGTCGTACACATTTTGGACGAAACCTTCTTTGACCCCTCCACTGTGATATTTGTTTCTGATTTCTTTTCCTTTCTGCTTTACTCACGGACGGGTAGAATTCTTCAATTACGGCCGCTACCTTGGTTCCTTCAGCAAGGCGGTCAAGAATGCGGCTTTTGTGCGAGTAGTCAACTGCGATTCTAATGTATTTCTTCTCTCTTCTACCGTTTCCGGCCATGCGAGGTCGGGTCATCGTTGGAGCTTTTGAATAATGAACAACCAGTCATGCCTCAACTGCCGGGACATTTTTAGCAATGGCATGCTATGATTTAGGTTGACAACATATGCTAAAAATACCTTGATGCCATTGGCTGTTCAAAAAGTTCACTTTGGACAGAAGTAATTCGGTATAGGTTCTTACAAAGTTAACGTTCATATCATATTGTGGCAGATCTGCTGAAGAGCTCTCCCAAACAAGTTATGTAACATATTCCAAGGAAAAACTGAGAGCGGCGAAGAGTGGATCGTCGGGGGACGACGAGTTTTTGTCTTACGAGGCAGTACACGAAGCGTTAGAAAATACGAAGTGATACATAAGGTGAATGAATATGTAAGTTCCAAATTGCTTGGAGTGATGCCGCGCTGCGTCCTCCGTCATCTGGTGACTCACAAGAGTTAGGGCTCCGTCGACGCTGATATTTAGTTTTTTGGAGAGAGCGACTACCCACTCATGAGCACAAGGGCCTTCGATCTCTCCATTCTTGAATTTCCCAGCTACGACACCCACTCCGACAGAAGTTGTGAGAGTACATATACCAAAAATCTCAAGGTCTAATATCTCCAGGTCTGTGTACACTGTAGTCTGAGGTCAGCGAGGTCTACCATGGGGCGCAAACGCAAAAAGAAGACCGATCTGCCTGGTCAAGAAGCTGGAGAAGGAGTTGAAGCACTTCTACATGGTCAGCTCTATTCCAGAGTTTTGCACCAGTAAACTGCATGCAGACTGCCATCGAGAGCTCACGTATCAATTCGCTTTACGCAAGTGCAAGGTCAAGGTCGTTCGTCGCGTCAAGATTTACAGTGTACCCCATTGTCGACACAATGGCTGTTTTGGTATGACTGTGAATCGTGACCAGAATGTGTCCAAGAACATCCTGCTCCTGACACTACCTCATTTCCTGGCAAGACCGACTTCCGATATTCTGTCGACAAAGACCGTAAGACTTAGTGTCGTTTAGTGCCCTCGGTTGCTAGGCGATAGCTGGTTAATACTCCAGCATTAGTACTCAGATAGACGACATTGACGTCTGTCGTGGGGTGGAAAATGTCCCCAAGTATTAAAGCGCTTCAAGACGGTTTTCTCTTCGATAGCGTAGTGACAGTGGCTCCATCAAACGCAGTAGCCAAAGCGTCTTGACATTAGTTACAGCGACGTAGAAGAATGAGCGTGAGGTGAGTAAGGTAAGTTGACAAGCACGAGCTACCTAGTACTTCACTACAACGAGATGTGCAATGTTCTCTTGGGTCAAATGCAGAGCTACATGGACGCTCGCCTTGTTAGCAAGATGGCGCTGCACTACCCGCATACAGTTGCGACTGCAAAGTGAGGTAAACCCATGCATTATCGAACACGAGTAGTGAAGATGTACTTCGGTCACATAATCTCCTAAAGTTTTGATTGAGAATTCAGTAGAAATATACAAATTGATTTCACATCGCACAACTGTGCTAGCAAAGATGCAATACCAATGCCGTTGAGCGAGTTGTAGGACGATCTAGAGCAGGCGCAGACACAAGGCACGCACAAAGACATTCTTAGCGTCAAGCGCATCGCGCTCTCATGTGTGTGTCAAGATGCTGTAGGACCAGAAGAACGCTACGGACTAGGCCATGGTGGTCTTCAAACGCATGAACATCCTCATCGAGACCATGGTTAACACGTGTTCTAAGACCACGTTCTTGTCAGCGACTGAGTTGGGGTCGTCAGGTGAGGACTAGGATGGCGACAACTACAGTGGTGCCAGTGACAGTGACTGCAATCCCAGTGACTTTGCCGAGGTCATTGACGATGTTGATGTGGACGTGGACGATGCCGCCGCCAAGGAAGGTTGGCGTGCCTAGCTCCAACTCCTGCGACTCGTACACCCAAGGTTTCGACGTGAATTCGTTTGGGCATTTAAATCTTGCTGATATAGTTCGTGTCCCTCTTTCGTCAAGTATTGACTTGTTCTCTGAATATTTCTATCTCGAGATGGAACAAAGCATAACTATGACTTTGTAGTTTTCGGCTGTGAAAAATTAGTGGATGTTGACCCAGTTGGATAAGATCAACATTCAACATATAGCTGTAGCTATAGGCATTAGTTTTGCGTGTGTTCTAAAGTTTCATGAATTAAGCAGCACTTTTGGCTGGCTTTCATCGAGTCCGAACCTTCGGTGGTACGCTTATCATGTGCACAGAACTTTTATCATAACCAATAATATATATATTTACACAGAAGGTAAATCAAGTGCTGCGTTCGCTCGTCATAGTTCTCACTGTAGGACGTTTGTCGAGTGCTGCACTAGTCTAATGGATGATGCCTCTTTAACGGTGACTCGCGAGCATCGCTGCTCTCGAAAGGAGGAACTGTAACCAATGTACCTTCTTCTCCTTCGCCATAATCTCAGTAGACACTTGTACTGCTTCCTTCGTTGGGAACATCTCGTTCGCCGTTTGTATCAGCTTCGATTCGAATGGGCCACGAGTCTTCGATGTGCCTCTCATGAGACTGTGCGTTGCTTTCTTGGAAAAGACATGATCTGGAGTTGCGGAATCTCGAACGTAGATGAGAGTGCTAAGTGGCATACCATGAGTTGACATTGTGAAGGTGCTTGTAGGGAACGAAGTAGATTTTCAAATGAACTACAGACCGAATCGCGGTACCAAACCTGCTGTTCACTACAATTCAACGTTCTGCTGTTACTTTTCAGTGTTAAACACGATTAAAACCGAAGTCTGTTCTCATGCATTCACATATGATTAGGTAAGTGTTGAGACCTTCCTTGCGTGTATTTACAATGCAGTATACATGTAAATACTAGTCTGTCTAGCCCTCATGTTGAGTACAGTAGTGTTCATCTTGAGATTTCACGTAGAGAAGGTTTATTATTCGTTTGGACGACCATAGGCACGAAATTCTGGATCTGTTCGGGTATTCGACATCTGCTGCACCTCATGGTTCTCGAGATCCACATAGCGTCTTGAAAACTTCGGTGTAAATGTACTATCCTGTACTAACGTTGTACATGGCCATCAGGTGGTGCTGTCAGGATATTACAACGCGACGTGAACATGTTGATGTTGCTCATTTTAGTGTGTTCGTGTTCACCATGGTACTGCTATTCTTGCCGAAGGTGAAGTCGTTTCTACCTGTTTCCATGTCGACATTAGCAGGCATGCAGTGTACTTGATCCAGTATGGAACAACTCCAGTTTCTTCAACATGAATCACCTCTTAAAGAGGAGAAGAGCACCCCAGAGTTTACGATATTATCTCGCAGACAAGCTGAACTGGAGGCTGCAAACGATCGATTACAGCACACGGCACAGGTAGGTGGAATTTTTTACGAGTGGTGTTAGTAGCTAAGCTCATTTTCATCTGTTGGTAGAATTTTTCACTCGAATGGAAAACGTTTTTCGGATACGCGATGAAGATCAAGCAACAGCGTACAACCGATGTTGGTACAAGTTCTATCGCCAGTGAAAAAGACCTGGAAGATATACTGCTAAAAACTCAAGGAGGTCTCGTTTTACTGCGCGAACTTCACGATAGACGCCATCACCAGTGGAAAGAGGTTGCTAAACGTTATGGATATCAGCATGAACCGATCACTGACAATGTATCTAACAAACACGACTCGGATCGACCTTCACAACCTCAATGGTTTCAAACACTAGTCTCGAAGTTGTCGAAGTTGAATCAACAAGTGGCTGCAACGGCTCATTGCGCAGTGAAAAGGTCGCAATTGGTTGCTAGTCGAGATCGAACACAGGGAATGCTAAAACATCAACCAAGTCTTCTCAAGCAACGAGCTCACGCATTAGATACCTGTCACCGACTTCAGCACGTTTTGGATTCCACCGATAATGAATCTCCTTCCACTATCACTGATTGCGTGCGTGTCGAAGATGTGAACATGCTGATGCAGTTTAATTACATGAAACACCAACAGGCTGTCGTTTTGGAGCGCTTTTGTATTCGTCTCAAGTGGCTACCAGTAAGTCACCGATTCCACCTAAGACAGCGCATGTTGGCACTTTCGCACCAACAAAAAGCGAAGAATATGCCACGATCAAACGCTTCAACCGCGTATCGAAACAGCAAGAATCATTTACAATGCCCACTTTTCATGATGTCCACTGCTCATTTTGCTGCAGAACTCAAAGTCTTAGCGCTGAAATACGCATTATCAATTCCGGATGGAGTTGATGTAAAGAACAAGTCCAGTACCGAAGAATTTCACACCTTTCGACAAGGTGCAGACGGACTTCTAGCGTCCGTGGTTGGTACTTTTCCTTCAGATAATGCCATCAATTCCGATGCGAATGTGGAAATGAATTTGGATCCTTTGGTACATTCATACACAGGAAACTCACGGTGGGAAATGATTCAGCGTGGTTTTCTTGGCAACTGTGAACCTGGTCAGGAGCGTACCGAAGAAACTTTGATCACTCTTCGCAACAACCACAAAATAGATTCACTCCTGGCGAATGAGTGGGAACTACTGAGTCTCGATGACCTTGAATACCTTCGTGCCAGATTGGAGGCATTCTCGAGGGCACATATGAATCGTGCTCAAGTCGATATCGCTGTAACTGGGTCTGTACTGGAAAATAAGCATCCAGATCAAGCTACAGAAGAAGCTGTCGACGATGGTGACCAAAGTAATGAAGAAGGTGAGCGAAATTTATCAAGTTCATGGAATCCAGATGCGCTTTATTCCCTCTACGTCCTGCGTGTAGCCTCATGTCGAGCAAAACGATTGAGTCTGCTTCGTTTACTGAATTACCTCCATTTCGTCCAGCTATCGCAAGTCAATTCATTGTCTAATAGTTCTTCTGGAGGACATTCCTCCAAATCTGCTGAGGGTATCAGAATAAACCCATGGATTGCAACAAAGTGCGAGAAAACTGGAGACTACATCGTTATCTGCTCGCCAAATACAGAGGATGATAACATTGACGATAACACCGACAACAAAGGAGATCCAGAATTCATTTTTGCGGCTGCAAGACGCGATTTAGAAGTATTGGAACTTCAAATGCTGCGCATGGCAAGCATTTTTATCTTCAAGCAGGAATATAATAGTCTCCCCTCTCCACGCAAACACACCAACGACAGATGTGTGAATGATCACGATTCAGACTCCATCGTGACGACTATTGACCGACTTGAAGTCCTTCGTGATATCTACGACTGCGAAGTCGTGTTTCACCAAGCCAAGGTGCAGTTAGTGGAGAACCTCCTTGAGATTGGTCTTCAGTTTGCACCACGAAGGCAAGATCTCATCGAACTTGGCTTTGCAGCACCTGAGATGGAAGCTGAACCATTCACAGATATCTTGTTGCCACTACTACAACGACGCCCGAACATTGACTTTTCACACGCGTACTTTTTCGAGAGCTACGCGACTGAGACCATTCTTCTTGAGCTCCAAACTTCACTCATTCAACAGATGGAGCAATACTTTCAACGCCTTGAGTGGTGTGCTCTGCAAGATTTCGCTTTCGGTGAACATGATGACAACGACAACGATCGATGGCAGTGGGTTTGCCTGCAAATTCTGGGAAAACGATCATTAATTCAGCTCTATTCGCACCAGAATGAGTTGGTGCGTGTAGCTGACGAGAAATGGTTCTCCTGTACATCCGTCGGTGAATTTCATGCTCTCCAGCACGCACTGCTGGAACAAACACTGGTCACCTGGTCTTTAATTATCAAGTTAGAGCTGCCTGGGAGGCCGATGCGCTGTCTTGAGCGCACATCGGGAGATTTATTGATTGGTAATGGCTGGCAGCTTGTCCTTCGTCCACAGTTGCTCTCGGATGTATGTCAAACACTCCACGAACAAACTCATGAGCCACGTCCTCTCATCAAATATCTCCATAATGCTGTAGAACTGGAAAATTGGCGCCATACCCTTGGGAAGAGCGTTTACGAAGCTCATTTACTGGAGCGCATTCACCACTTTCACTTTGACTTTGTGAAGTACGCTGCTGCGTTAGACTCTGTACTTGGAGGAGAGCAAGCTCGTCATCTTGCCTTCTTCTTTGACTTTGGCGAATGCGATCGTACTAGATTGCTTCAACCGTTTGCAATGGAACTGGAGATAGCCACATTGCATGCATCAAATACTATGTCCGCTTCCAGACCGACTTGTCTGCACAGCGACGATAAAAGACCTATATCGGAGTGGCTTCATGCGCACTTAAGCTCTTCGCAACGTTTGGTAAAAGACTTTGGTAAAAGTGATGATGTCGCTAAACAACTGAAGAAAATTGGAACTTGGAGACGATCGCTGTTGCAATTACAACAGCAGTATGTGTCATATCTTCGAGTGAACGTGAGCTATCAAGATGCTGTTGGAGCTGATGTCTTTGAATTTGCAGCTTCGTATCCATACGTGTGTCTAGCCAACACGCTCATACCGGAATCATCCGATTTATCTGACGGGGTTTCGATGGATTTCAACACAGTTCGCACCAAATACGCGAAGGAAATCGCTGACAAGATGGCGGAAGAGATGCGAACGAGCTGTTTTCCTTACTGGAAAAAACTGGAGAATCTCAAGCAGCAACTCCACGAACGTTTTGCAACAACTCAAGATCAAAATCATAGCACCATACAACCAGAATTCCAGCTGCAGGATATGGTAGCTTGTGGAGAATTTCTGAAGGAAGCGATCGACCATCCACGCCTACTCACGACACTGAATTGCCACCTACAGCGTCTTCGGAACGAGAAAAAGCTTATGCAGCATTTGAGTGCTGCTACGCGCGCTAGATGTGCGTTTTTATCTCATTCAGCAGCCTTGGATAGACGAGAAAACGAGAACGAAGACCAGCCTTCTACTCTGACAAAGTGGCTTATGGTGAAGTTGCACCAGCTCAAAGTGGACCTTCGTATTAATGAGAGGCCGAAAGTAGAACAACTCCTGTTGACTCCACCAGCGTCGTGTTCCTCTCCTTCAACTTTTGCTCCACGAACAGCATGTTTGTTTGGATCAAATCGATTGCCTCTCGACATCTCCACGTCAGATGCACTTCTTCAAACAATCCCTTCATTCCGTGCTTTACTTGTGACGTTCGCAACGACAACAATCTCTGAGAAATCGTCACGAGACGTGAGTGGGGCATCCACCGCACATATCACACGTCTCTGTGAGTATCGCGAGGAAACTCTACGCATTTTGGTGCACATTTTTCACCAGTTCAACTGCACAATCGACTTGCTGCGAATACGTTGCGGCTCTCGTTTTGCAATCACTCGGTCAAATGCGTTAGGAGGTCAACAACGTCATTTGTCTAGTTTGAAAAAAACAACTGGAACTACACACTCAGGGCTGGGTAGACTTGAGCGTTGGCAAAGTCTGTTTCACCGTGAAATACGACAATTACTCGACGACATCACAAGCAGACTCAGTCCTGAAGCCGCGGTTGCAACTGGTGCCTTGTTTGACACTCATCCGGAACAACTTCAAAATCAACATTACGCTTCACTCATGCGTCAGGAAATTTGTAGTGCACTTGAGGAGGCAAATGTACATTCCATCCGCGTGATGCGATGTACGTCAAACTTCGCACTGCTGCAGACGTATCAGAAGAAATCCAGTCTACGCGCTCGAAAACGCCGTCATCATTTGATCAGCTTTCAGTCTATCTTGGAAACTATCACTGCAGAAGTAGTCAAACCTGTGCCCACGTTTGAAGACATCAACGACGAACTCTCTCTTTCCACGAGGATGAGACGACTCGTACGAGCTGGAGAACAAGCCTTATTTGGGGAAGCCCGATCTCATGAGTGGGAGCGTGAATGGCAAGCTTTCAAAGATGCCATTAGCAAGTACGAACCACGAGACAACGCGTACATTACAGCGGTGACACGCTTGTTGGAACTACACAGAGTGTACATTGATGAAAGCTGCCGAGTTGCTCTTCGTCTAGCGGAGGAGACCAATTCACCGTTGCTAGCACTACATTGTGCAGCAGAAAATCGAGCTTTGACCGCGATGGAAGATCTATGGGAGCGATTCCATCTCCCAGTTTGGGATTCTCGGTTCGATGAGGATATCTCTGCAAAAAGTAATCGAGCGACAGCACCTATCGTCGGTGGAGCAAACCTTGACATGAAGAAACGTTTGCTTGGACCACCTGACCTTGGCAACAGCATCTCCTCGCTCGGTACTCAGTCGTATTCAACGTCAAAGGACTTGTCATACGCGCTCCGAAGTCTTCAAATGGGAACTCCAACAGCACTTGCTCAATTCTGCAACTCGGGTTTGCTTGTCCTGCCACATCCGAGCAACATTGAACAACAACTCGCTTATCTTCACATATCTGTCGAGTTGGTGTGGGTGAACGCTGACATGAAAGAGCTCGATGATCAGTACAAAACCTTCCTTGTTCGTCGAAAAGCGCATCGTGGGTATCAGCAACCATTCGGTGTTAGCCCACAAAAGTCTCCGAGATCTCCTCAATCATCACCAAAGCTTGCGTTGTCTTCGACACTGTTAGCACTGAGCAAATATTTCCACGAAGGAGCACCTGGCGATCCAATCGTGCAACCAGATGACAGGGTACATCAGGGACCTGGGGCTGCATTCATCGTGCCAGCCCCCGAAATGGCACACTTTATTCATGACGTGACTATGCGCTGTGTGGAACATAACAAGCAGCAGCTTGACTTCCACAATGCATCCATCCAACAGCTTTACGATCAATTCCAGTCTGCTGTACTCGAACATGAAAAAAATGAGAACAAATGGACGAAAGCGAAAGTCGAAGAGCGCATTCGACGCGAAGCTTTTGCCGCAGATCGCACATATCACCTGTACTTCAAGGTAGAAGCTCTGCGAAAGAAACTGAGTGTCCTAGAGTCTCGTAAGGAACTGGATCATCATGTGATGCGGTGCGATATCAATGCTGAATACGATGAGAAGCTGCGTGCGATGCATGCCGAACTGCTCAACAGGCAGCAGAAGTTTGCTGAATATCGCACAACCATGCATCGTGAACTGCAGAGTGTCGTACAAGGCGCACACACGCAGTTCGTCGATCAGCTCTTGGACTACACAGGGTCACTTCCTTCGACAACGAAAGCCTCTGTGTCCCATTTACTTCGCGGACAACAAGACATCGTCAGAATAAAGAGCGAGAACGCAGCCATGAAACAAGCGCTTTTAAAAGTCCAGGCACTTGGTGATATGCAGCAACAGACTCAAAATTCCGCCCGTGAACGTGAACTTCTTCTCACACAACGATTCTCCACAGCCGAAGCTCTTCAGCGCAACGAGGTTGATCAACTTCAGGCCTACATAAAACAGCTCGAGGGTAACGTGAGTAAGCTTTCCGAGGAGAAGACGTACTTCCAAGTGAAATGGACGACGGCCCAGAAGCAGATGGAAGCTGTAGCACAGAGGAAGCGTGAGGCTAAAATCCGTGCCCTGTCAGCAAGTCACACTCGGACTACGTTGGTGGCGGCAGACTCTGACGATGATGATCTTCCAGTGATTTCTCCCAATACACGCACAAGTCCAGTGATATCCCCCAGTCAAATGCCAGTACTTGAGAATACACGTGATGTTGAAAGCATCACGGATGGCAGTACTGGTCGTCCAAAAACTGCATCAAGTACCATTCTCGACGCGGGAAAACAGGATCGCCAACGCTTGGAAACCCAATACTTGAACTCAACACGGCACTATCAGAACGAAATCCGTCGACTACAACAACAGGTTACACGAGAAATTCGAGAGAAAGCTGCAATTACCGAGCAACTTACACAACTTCGACAGTACGACTCAACAGTACCCATCCAGCTTCGAGATGGACTGCCCCGAGTTGACGACTTTCAGACACCAAGAATGTCGCTCGGGGAACAAACTCTTCGAAGAGATTTCCGACTTCCATCAACTCCTCGACGGACTCAATCAGCTTCACCTCGCGCGTCTTTAGGATCGAATACTTTTGCTGCAGCACCCTCACCACCAGATCGAACAACGACACCCAAGCGTCCCAGCTCGTCATTTGCTCCGCGCGCATCGTCGCTCCGAGCCCAAGTGATTTGCGGGTCTGGTACGCAGTCGCCAATGCTTGGAGCATACTCCAAAATGCCTGAAACAAGCGCTGCTTTGAAACCAAGTGGAGTCAGCAACACCTCACGAAAATTCCAAGTAGTAAAACGGGATGAAATGGTAGGCGGAGTAGCAGGAGTGTCGAACACCTTATCGATCCGTGAGCCTCTGCCATATCGTTGAGAGTAGTCCAACGTCGCCAGTAAAAATGCAACTAACTACGCGAATATGCAGCGCAAAGAGAAGCATACATTAACCAATAATACAGTAGAGCATTGAAGCGCAGCAGCAGATGCGGAGCACGACCGCTTCGTTCCCTCCGACTGCTTGTTCAGTCTTCCGATGAACGTGGCTGCCTTCGTCGCTCCAAAAGTGAGAGAAAGCGATACCGCACGACAAGATTGGAGGATGGAAGGGTACTTGACGCGACATTGTCGCCTCAAGTCTCCATTCCTGCAGAAGTGGCGCGCTGCAGTGAGAGGAATGGGGACGCCAAGATACTACACCCAGTTGGTTAGTGTGCGTCCAATTTACGAGCCATCCTCCCTGTGCCACACAAAATCAGTCTCCATCCTTTGCCAGCTCCTCAACCCTCATCGTACCAGTCAGGAGACATGCCAAAGTAGTCCTCCATTGCGTCCTCTCCGTCGTCATCCATGGCAGCAGGTTCGTCCATCGTCTCATCGTCCATATCGCTGTCATATGTCAATCTGCACAAACACAACTCCCTGTCAGCACAATATCCTCTCCCACAACTCACTCAATAGCTCACCCCTTGCACAGACACGTAAAGTACAGTACTTTCTTCTGTACTTTGTTGTAGAAGAAATAATTGAACGACCACCTGTGCGTACAGTACAAATTCCATAAATACCAATTCATCCATAACTACTCAATACGTACAAATTCCCGTCCGAGAATGGGTCCGAGTCCATGTCTGGAATGTAGCTATAGACGTCACACTCGTCGAGTTTAATGGCCTCTGCAATGGCTTCCCACATCTTTTCCACGAACCCATTGCCTTCTGCTTCCAGCAGCTCGGCCAGGTCGTGGTTGATGCGTTGTAGTGCTATCCGGAAGTCTGGCTCCTTACGGAACTGCTCGGGTCTGACAGCACTGAAGTCGTAGTCGGGGAAGCTGGCGTTCATAGTGGAGATGAGGTTGATCAGCAGCTTCCGTGTGGCAGGCGCAGCGATGGGACCGAGGGGGGACGACCCCAGCAGGTCCGCTTGGGCCTCAATCTCCTGTTGGTAGTAGAGCTCGAGACTCTTGGCCAGACGCTTGTCGCTCCCTGCTTTCTTGCACGAATATGTCTCGAGTTTGCCGTTCAGCACGCGGTCACCGATCTCGTAGCTGCCTAGGACCGAGTTGAGCCATGATAAATGAGGCTCTTCGAGGTACTTCATGACGTAGCGCTTGGGCTTGTGTCGCTTGTTGTGGAATGAGAAAATTTGGGTACAAACAGCCCAAAATTTAGGAATGGTAGTACATTTTTATGCTGGGTTCAATGTGGTGTCGTGTACATATATGATGTACATCACGTCAATACTGTGTGTGGTACATCATTCGACATTGGAGTTGTAATGCGGCGCTCGGGATTGCGGCGGCAGGAGACGTTGACGGACAAGTACCGTATCTTGGGCAAGATTGGTGAGGGTACCTATGGTATGGTGTTTAAGGCAGAGGCGTACTCTGCCGCTTTACTGCCACGTCCGTCAAGTGGGGGCTCGAACGCTGAGGATGAAGAGCCCATGACGTTCGCTATCAAGTTGGTCAAGTCCCATAAAGAAGGCAAGAACGACGTGGTGCTGTCTAGCGCTACCGTCCGAGAGATTAAACTGTTGCGTGAACTACATCATGATAATGTGGTCCACTTACATGATGTGCATGTGGACCCGCGGGAGAAAACATTGGCACTTGTATTTGAGTATGGAGACCATGATCTGCATGATATTATCGTGCAGAGTAAGCAGAAGCCATTGGGTGAATACACCCGCAAGTCGCTCATGTATCAGATTCTTAAAGGTGTGGACTACATGCATGACGCTTGGGTTATGCATCGAGATATGAAGCCGCAGAATATACTAGTGGTCGGTCATGGACGCAAAAGAGGACAAGTGAAGCTAGCAGGTGAGCGGATAATAGGGAGATTTGGAGGATGTAGTGCTGATTAAGTGTGTTTTATTACTAGATTTGGGTCTAGCACGGATCTACAAGGAGCCAATCAAGGCGTTGTCGGATGTCGAGAGAGTTGTCGTGACGCTGTGGTATCGTGCGCCAGAGTTGCTGTTGGGTGCTAAGCATTACACTAAGGCGGTGGATTTATGGGCTGTGGGCTGCATTTTTGCCGAGTTGATCAATACCCGTGAGCTATTTTGCGGTAAGGAAGTGGAGGGATCGAATGCTCCGTTCCAGAAGGATCAGTTGGATAAAATCTTTAAAGTGCTGGGTATGCCAACGCCACAGACGTGGGAGGGATTGGAGAATCTGCCAGAATATAATCATGTTGTGCAAATGGGACGTGAACGGAAGTATCCCACTCAATCGGAGCTGAAGAATGCTGTAAAGGTTGGTCCTGGACGTGCTGGAGCAGCATTGCTTGATCTACTCTCGAGACTGCTGGAATATGGTAGGTATCTGTACTTAGTATTTTCTATGATGTTTCATACTTAACTCTAGTCTTTGAGTACAGATCCCGAAACACGAATTACGGCGAAGGAAGCACTTGAGCATGAGTACTTCAAGGAGATTGTACGTAGTTTATTTGTGCTGCGGCAATACAGCTCGTAGATAACTAATCCGAATCATGTTCCGCTGTACCATCGGACAGGAGCCTGAACCTCGCGACTGGGCTTTCGACGAACCTGGCAAGGAACCTGTCTCATTCCGAACGCAGACTGTAGAGCCCGTAGCGGAAGAAAGTCTTCCGTGGAAAAGCAAAAAAGACGGAGCTTCTGGAGCGGATGGCAAGGCTGACGGAGGGGCAGGTAGCCCACACCGAGACAGTTCGGCTAGTCGTTCATCGCAACACCACAGCGACCACCGCGGACGTGATGCACCTTCACGCAGTCGCAGCCACCACAATTCACGAGATACGCAGCAACAGCCCCAGCGACGTAACGATCGCAGCAATGCAGGAGATGGTAATAACTCCCGAGACGCGAGGAGTAGAGGACAACCTGCTGGAGGAAATGCTCAAGGTAGTTCTGGTTGGAGAGACCGTAGTTCTGGACGTGCAGGAGGTGCTGCCGGGTCTAACGCTAATCCAGTGACAGGAGCCAAGCGACCAGGTGGTGGTGACCGTCCCACGAGCGCTTCTAACTCAGGGCGTCCGAGAAGTCCAAAACAACCACGAAGAAGGTGATGATACGAAAAAATTAAGGCGGCAGATCTAAGTTGTGCCTTGAATCCAATACACTGTAAAACCCTTCACCAAGTAGCTGTATTGAGTTCCCATGTTTATACAGCAATTTATTCTTCTGGTTTCGTCCCTCCGTTTCTTCCGCTTGCATCACTTCTTCGGGGTCGTGTCAGCCAGCAAACGCTCGAGGTCGATAATGCTTTCCACCAGGAGCTCCTTCAGTTGAGGAAGGTCCTTGCGGTAGCTGGAGAGCTGGAAGGCGGATCCCTCTTTCTCGATACCGTAGCCAATACCGTAACACTCCTCGTTTACAGGACCGAAGCTGCCACCTTCAAGCGCAGGGCTAGATAGGGTACTGGTTGACAAAATGATTTTGCTCATAATTTGATGAGCTGGTAGTGTGTAAAACGCCGGCACATCGATGCCCTGTAGCTCAGCCATGGCACGCAAGGCGAAAAGATGACGGTCAAAACCTTGTCCCATTACTCCGTTCTTGGTAAGCTCGCTGTGTTTCGTCACAGCTGCACGCAGTGAGGCGACCTTCTCAGCGTCTGATGCCGACGCGTTGGTCATGGTGCGTACAAAATTCACGGCTTCGTTCGTGCAACTACGAACAGTCTCGGTACGTCCGTGTTTAAACGCCGCAGTGCTGGCACTCTCGTAGGTGGCCACAAACTTCTGGTGCAGTTTAAAGTGCGCCAGCTGAATGGTCATTTGCATGAGTCCGTCGGTGCCGATGTTGTACTGCTTCCCAACAGCGCGAGTCACTGGACTCTCTGCGCAAGCAACTAACAAGGTAGACGACCACTTATCGTATGTCTTCTTCGCCTCGTTCAACAACTTCTTGGTCTCGCCGTTAACATCCCACGTAAGCTCTTTCGGCTTCGCTTGAGCGCTAGCCTTAAGTACGGGATACTTGATGCTGTCACTGTACAGCTCATTAAGGTAGCGCAGCACAGCTACACCATCGCCCCAAGCGTGTTCAAAGTTTACCGATGCCGTCCCATTAGCAGCAACAATCAGCTGGAAGCTCTTATCGAACCAGTGGTTGGTGCCATCGCCCATCAAGAACGTGCTGCTTACCTCCTCTGGCGTAGCAGGGGACTCGTGCTCCAGACACACAACAAAGCGCGCTGTCAATCTGTTCCAGGGTCGCTTTATTCACCCCTCCACTCGCCTCAAGTTTTTGACGTGCATTAGCCCATGCATCACGATTCATGGTCGTCATCAGTCCCATTCCAGGGGCATCTGGCGTGCTTTTCATTAATGGTTCAGCCAATATAGCTTCAATATTGGCAAGAATATGTTCATCCGACACTGCGTCACCATCTGCAGTGAGCACATCAAACGTATAGAACTTGATTCCTCTCTGCACTACAACATGCTTGGACCCTGGCGTCACTTTAAGTTCATCCTGTCCCAATTTGGGCAATCTCGTGCTAGCAAACAAGTTTTTATACTGCGACATATCCAGCGGATAGGCACCGAGAGCTGCAGCTCCATAGAAGCTCACACTTTCAGGCAAGAGCTTGCAGAAATACTGAAAGGCCTTAGTCTTGCTGGTATCAGGCTTAGTATGGAAGATATCCGGCTCCAGCTTCTTGTCACGCAGCGTACGATGCACTCTGACAGTTGACGCAATCAGCGATGCAGCACGTTGACTCTGCGCGTTCTTGGCAGGTACAGGGTCCATCTTGAGCTTGATCTGCGGGTTGTAGTTGATAGGCAGCGGCTGCCGGTCATTCAGGTACATCTCGAGCCACCATTGGTTGATATACGACGTGTGCTTGTTCTCCGCGTCACGGGCCACCAGCGCGCGATGTAGCTCGGGTCCTACGCCGCTCTGGAAGTCCGCAACGGCACGACGGGTCTCTGCGAGCTGATCCGCGGTCACAACAGGCTCCACTGCCGCCAGATAACGTGCCAACGAGTCCTCAAGCTTGGGGATGGGCAGACGCGTGAGACTCTTCTGGAAGTGGTAGGTCGGGATGATCGTGTCCTGCACGTAGCCGCCGAGGGACGAGAACGCGCGACGCAGCGCAGGCATCGAGCGACCAGAGGAGACCTGCATCTGAGAGTGCGGAATTGAGAGTGATTGTCACAAGATCGTGTTGACGCACACTTCAACACGTCAAATTCGGGTTCAGAACCCCACGTGAATTGTCCGGAAAAGATGGAATGGCCTATCCGGATGTATACATCTGGATAGACATTTTTATCCGGATGAAGGTAAACTTCAACTACGATTTGATTGGCTGATATGAATCGTTTTCCGGTGCGAAAGGTCGGTTATAATAGCTCAGTTTGAAGGTTCTAGACTGTGGACGAAGGATGGCGCGGGTGGCAACTGTGCTGGTGCTAGTACTGGCTGGGGCGATAATGTGCAGTGTATAGACATGCTGCAGCTGCGGACGCTGGCACCGACGACGTCGCAGCAGTTCCACGTGTCAACGGCAGCGTTTGGGGCCGCCCTACCACGTGTGTCGTGGCCATCTTCTTCTTACTCACGCAGTACTGGGCAATTGGTGGTGAATGAGCATGCATCGACACCTGATCAGTCACGAAGACTCGTGCAGGCTCAAATGACGGCAGATTGCAGTGCTGTGAGACCTGTAGACGAAGAAATGATTGCGTTGCCCAAATACGCGGCACTTCTGCTCACTCGTAGTGTCACGTGCACTGTCGAACAACAGGCAATAGCTGCAGAGAAGGCAGATGCATCGCTGGTTATTATACGGGACTCTATCGCTGGAGCATTTGCTGCTACGAACTTGGAGCGACATAATGGCGTGTACTATGACTGCGCACTTGGAGAGGAGACTGTGACGACGAATAGCTCCATGTTCCCGGAACTAATGGATCCGTATTCGGCATGGACATGCTCTTCTAAACCGGCATGTGTGACGAGCACTTGTGTATTGACAGGGAAGACAGCAACCTTGTCGACAAATCAGTTCCAAGCTTGTTGTTTTACGAGTAATTGGCTGCAAATGCAGTCGACAAGAGAGGTGGACAAACCGGTGGATGTCGAGATGGAAATCCCTGTGTTACTCGTCGCTTTTCAAGATGGGAATCGAATTGATGATGTGGTCAGTATCATTGGAGATACAGAAGTGTTGGTCTGGGCTTTCAACGCAGAAGAATCGCCGTGGAATGCGTCGATGGCACTGACGTGGATGCTTGGAGTGATGACGGTTATGAGTGCGGCCTACTATTCCTGCAACGATGAGCGGGAAGTTTCGTATGAAAAAGTGGCGCGGATTTTGGCTGGAAGACTTGATCGTAGTCTATCGAGTAGTTCGATTTCAACAACAGTGGAATCTACTTCTGGGGCAAACGAGTATACCAGTATGGATGATGACAGACTGGAACTCAGTAGTAAGCATGCCATTTATTTTTTGGTTGGCGCGTCGTGCTTGCTGGTCTTGCTGTACTATGTACATCTGCCTCTCATGCTCAGTGTGTTATTCGCGATTGGTGCTAGTGCAGCACTTTCCCATGTATTCACGCTCCCTCTTGTGGCACGCTTGGCGTCTCCAAACAGTAGCAATCTCCAAGCACTTCTGCTGTTTCTCGTGACGCTGACAGCGCCTGCATTGGCGTTATGCTGGTTTCTGGCGCGCACCGATCCGTGGGTTTGGCCTATTCAGGATTTCATGGCCATTACGATCTGCATCGTATTCATTGATGTAGTACGATTGCCCAACCTACGTGTGGCCACGAGCTTGCTGAGTGCAGCATTTGTTTACGACGTATTCTTCGTCTATATATCACCACTGATTTTCAGCTCCAACGTCATGGTAGATGTGGCGTCAGGAGGTGGAAACTTGCGGCTAGACGGTGGAGAAACCGACGGGAATGAGGTCACTTTGAAACCTACTCCCATGGTATTGAGTGTTCCACTGACATTCTCAGTGTATGGAGGCGAGGCACTACTGGGTCTGGGAGATATCATTATCCCCGGTCTACTCGTCGCATTTTGCATTCGATACGACTACTGCTGTGGCCAACCGCTTTCACGTGGATACTTTTGTGCATCCACTTGCGCTTATGCTTTCGGTTTGATGCTCGCAAATGTGATGGCCATCGCTCTTCGAAATGTTGTCGCTGGGCAACCGGCTCTTATGTACGTTGTTCCAGCAATGTTGATCACCGTTGTGGGGCTTGCTCGAATTAACGGTGAACTCGAGGCCATTTGGGACGGGTCATGCTTTGGAGTACCAAGACGCTGCTACGCTGTTCAAATCGAAGCTGTAGAATTAGAAACGCAACAACGAGGGGAACAGCGACCACTTTTAGCTACAGGTTTAGTTCGCACAGATTAGCGTAAGAACTGCTGATAAAATCGATATTTTACTTTAGCTTGGTGTGCTCTGTCGAGCTCCTGAATCAATGTGATTGCTACACTACCCAAATGATGACAGTCTATCTACGAACACCCGTGTTCACGAACACTTGAGCCTCGACGAACTGCCGATAGAACGCGCTCTTCTTCGCTGGTACCTCGGTCGTGGATCGCCTCCGCTCCTTGCTTAGAAATAACCCCTTCAATTTGCGTGAGAATTTAGCAGCCGTCGAGTCGCGAGGCTTCGATGCAACATTTGTCGTTGTGGTTTCTGCAGTAGTAGCAGTCTTCTCGTGAATGTACATTAGAGTGGCTGGGTTGCTGAGAGGGAGTGCATTTCGATTGGCTATCATGGAGGGGGTCATGGCGCTGTGGTGGTGGAGTTTGGAGTTGTTGCGGTGGAGTTTGCAGTTGTTGTGGTGGTGCTTGAAGGTAGATTCACGAATGAACAAGCTGTCAAACAGTGAAGGCGGACACAATCACTCTTGGATTCCACACACATTCTCGTTGGTGGTGCTGAGGTGGTACCCCATAGCTGAGCCAGGCATGGTGACTCAAATCGTGACTATACAAGTCAGTCACCGACTCAGTTTGTCACCTCAAGGAATGTGCGCCGAAGCATCCGTGTGGAACATCACTGTGTTCGTAATGCTGGTCGTGTTTTGTGTAGCGATGGTTTCACAGGATAAGCTTATGTTGCTTTATGGTGACTTCAGAAATACTGTTTACCTCTATTCCGATGCACACACTTTCTGTACGGGAAGTGAATGTGTTTGCTTGTGCTTGTCCAGATAGGACCTTGTCGTACAGATAGGACCTCGTCGTAGTTCGCCACCGTCGTGAACACATCTACATTCGAAGTTGCGAGCTGGTGCTTGACGAATAGATGTACCTTGCAGCAATTCACAACGCGAAAGAAAACTCTTCGTTTGTGGATTGCGCAGTGTTTGCCTTCTGGCTGGCTGGTCCTGATGGCATACCTGAGGCATTACCTCCGCTTCTTCTCGCTCACTTTGCAATTTCCTCCGTTCTGCACACAAGCCCCGCCATGGACGTCAACGATCTGCCCTCCGTCTCGTCGGCTACCAAGTCAACGCTTTCCATCCAGCAGAAAAACAACTCCAACGAGAGCTCCAAGAACGTCAAGTTCGCTCTGAAGATGAGCGAAACGGTGCCATCTTCCAACCAAGATAGTGACAGATCGGCAACAGTAGCTGTTGCGGCGAAGAAAGAAGCGCACAAGAAACAATTCATCGCGTCCCAAGCGACGGTCACCATGATGCAGCCATTGATCTTCCGTCGCTGAGTGTCTGTTACCTTAGCAAGAGAGAAGAAGAAGCCAAGCAAGTATTATGCTGCGCTTTAGTGTTCGCATCGCTTTGTGCTTTCACTTAGCGTGGTGTAAGCAAGTAATAAAGTGACCATTTTCCGTTTAAAGTGAACGTTGCATTAGTGAACATGAATCATCACTACGAGTGACTGCTGTAACGCGACGTAGCGTCTGGGCGATTGCAGACGATGTCAGGCATCCTGAGTCAGGAGAGAACGTTGATTCGCTGCTTTGATAGAAGCCTCATCGTTCCTTTGGTCCTTTTGTCAGAATACAAGTAGATGGCACATTGTTCCAATACAGGAAACCTTCGTGGGTGAGAACTGAAGAGGTAGCTTCCGATCGGTGGTGGTATGTTTCAGCAACACGATACAAACTTGAGAGTGTATTGTGTCAAACACTTTTTAAATCGTTCATTATCCAATGGTGGGTATTACACAATTCGTTAAAGTTTGTAGCGCCTCGGCGACCATAAACTGTAGTCCCCCATGCGGGTTACCATCTACTGTAGTGCCTTCCTGTCGAGCACTCATACAAGATCCTACTGTACTAAACTACTTTAAGTATCAAAATAATGAAGGAAATGATGCCTCGAGGGAATAATGACCCCCCTCAATGTCGATCTAGCGACGACCCATCTGCACGACCGCATGCGAGCCAACAAGCTGAGCCATGGTCGAACGCTTCCGCTCGTTCACCGTGGCCTCGCACTCTTCATCCGACGCTTGACTCTTGGCCTTCTTGGTGAGAAATAATATCTTCATCTTCTGTGCGAATTTAGCATTCGATGAGTGTCGAAGTGGCTTCGAGGCGATGGCTTCTGGAGCCTGTTTGACTGCCTTGGTGGAGGTGCTGTCGACGTTAGCTTGGGTCTTATCATGCAGGTACTTGAGGTTGCTGTGTGTGTTCATGGGGAGTGCGAAGCGGGTATGCGCGTTCATCTTCTGTGTAGTGGAAGTGTTTGTTGCTGTGGGGTGTGGTGCAAATTGCCGAGTGAGAGACTTGCTCGTAGTGTCGGTGAGGTATACCATCATTCGCTGCTGCTGCACGAAATGCGCAAGAAGAGTATCGAACGAAGGGAACTGAAGTTGTAGTCGCATGTCACCGAACGAAGGGAACTGAAGTTGTAGTCGTGGAGAATCCATGTCACCGATCGCACAAGTGCACCTCTTCGAGGCCAGCCATCGTCGGTGACCCATCGACCAAGTGAAAGAAAGATGAGCTCATACGTGAACACGTCGACAGACCACAGTACACTCCGCGATGACGTGAAGTGTGCTCGCTCTGCTACACTGGCATCTAGATACAAAAGTGGATTGGATAAGATGTAGAAATGGATGGCTAAGCTCAGCGATATTTATTGCCAGACTTGGAGGGTGAGACTCCTGTTCTATGAGTATCTTCTGATGGCTTAACTGGTTATGCTGGAAATACCGTATAAGATTCGGGTTTGCTTAAACTGACCCACTGAGATGGAATGCTCAAAAAACGTTGAAGACAACGAATGATGGTCCTCAGTATAGCACCACTGTACTGAGATTCAAGCAATGTGGAAGTGACAAACCTAGATTGTGCTGATACCTGGTGCATATGCAGCAGAAGAGAAGAGCAGTACTCGTTTTATAGCGAAGGACTGTTATTGTCAGTAGAATGGACATTTGCCAACCTTCGCTATAAAATACAAATACATTCATTTTGTCAGCTCTGTCGAGCTCCTGAATCATTGTGATTGCTACACTACTCAAATGATGACAGTCTATCTACGAACACCCGTGTTCACGAATGCTCGAGCCTCAACGAACTGCCGATAGAACGCGCTCTTCTTCGCTGGTACCTCGGTCATGGATCTCCTCCGCTCCTTGCTTAGAAATAACCCCTTCAATTTGCGTGAGAATTTAGCAGCCGTCGAGTCGCGAGGCTTCGATGCAACATTTGTCGTTGTGGTTTCTGCAGTAGTAGCAGTCTTCTCGTGAATGTACATTAGAGTGGCTGGGTTGCTGAGAGGGAGTGCATTTCGATTGGCTATCATGGAGGGGGTCATGGCGCTGTAGTGGTGGAGTTTGGAGTTGTTGCGGTGGAGTCTGCAGTTGTTGTGGTGGTGCTTGAAGGTATATTGACGAATGAACGAGCTGAAGATGGACACAATCACTCTTCGAGGTCACACACATTCTCACTGGTGGTACTGATGTGGTACCCAGAGCTCGGAAAAAATAATATAAAAACAATAATTGATGTATTATATTGACGGAATAACTTATTATTGCCAAATCGAGATTACCGGAAAATACGAAATTGTGTCCGTAATAAGTATAATGGTATTTACCAGGCGTAAATACACCCGAACCGGTCGGTCTTCTGCATGGGTTGTTGCTTCCAGTCATGTTTGCTTCCTCATTCCACGCAGTCACAGTTATGGCTAGCTTAGCTAATGGAAATTGCACCGAATTTTTAGACAGACTTGTATCCCAGAGAGAAAAAGGAAAAGTGAAAGTTGGATTAGTTCGTTAAGCTCTCACCAGCTCTTAAAGCCATATACTAGCTGACATGCAGTAACCCGTAGCACTTAGCTTCTCGAAGCTTCTTCTCAGGTTAGTCTTGCTCCTGGAATGGGTCTCAATTCTGACCTTCAACTTCGTCTCCGATGTGCATTCTAACATGAGCTACTCTCTCCTCGTTCTTTTGGTACAGTTTGAACTGTAACAAAAGCCAAAAATGAGCTCTGATACAAATGCAAGATCTTTGAGATTGTGGTTGTGGGACTTCACTTCACTTCTCTCCTCGACTACGGAGACATCGATGGACAGAGCTCCAAGTAGCTTAACGCTTTCCATGATAGCGCAGGCACAAGCTGCGTTGTTTTATCTGATACCTATTACAAATAATAAAACAACAAGCTACTATGTATGATACTGATCAAAGATAACAACCAGAACCCATATCCACTGGTGACCTGTTGCTGTTGCCAGCTCATTTTCGATTGGCAGAGGACCCAAGCCAGGACAACAGCCCTAGTGATAGCCATCAGCTTCATGACGGGTGGGCATGATTGCTAGGGTCGTTCCCATCTACCAATTTTTTATTTATTGCGATATTTATTATTGGAACTCGTGTTATTGCAATAACTTATTACGCGTTTTCTAAAAACCAGTACAATTTTTTATTTTATTTTCCGAGCACTGGTGGTACCCCATAGCTATTCTCTATTCTGATGCACACTTAAGTGGTTGGGGTGCTTACACTTTACGTATGGGAAGTGAATGTTCTTGCTTATGCTTGTCCTGATAAAACCTTGTCGTACAGATAGGATTGCGACCGTAGCAATAGACCAGTAAGTGTGCGACACCTGTCATCCTTTCCCATAATGCTTGTAGATATCTATTTTAGGTGATACCGGTATTGGTATCTTACTTCAACAAAGCAACTCGTGTTATCGTTGATGACGCGACTGCAATCACCGAGAGTGCAAAACAACTTGGTCATCCAATCATTGGGCAACAGCTCATTACGATACGTGTTTCGACTGGTACAACATCAAGATAAACAGCTTTGCTGCTTTCTTGTGAAACAGATCCTGTGTGCGAGAACCCCGTAGGATTTTTCAGACCTACGTGGATATATTTGGATTTGAGTGTATTGTGTTGGATCCGTTGTCAATACCTAGAGCGTATTGATTTGTCGATTGCTAGTTGGATAGCGACCAGGACGTGGTTGCTACACCATCGCCAACCGTATTCGACGACTCCATAACCACCTTTGGGTCGCTCCGCAACATGTATGTACGAGATTTACGCACTACTTTCTTCCACATACAAGTGCCACGGAGAAAATCTTGTGCGAGTTCTACTACGCTGCATGTTTATTTTCGCTATCGCTATTGTGACGATGGTTGTGATAGAGTTTGTCTAGAATCTCAGCGCAAATTTATATAGATGTGATTAAAGCGCTAGTAACGTTGTTAGTAGGGAAATCATTTCCAGTTCACGTTCCAGCAAAAGAACTTTGTTTTGCATGAGAAATTAGTAATCGGTATGTGCATTGTATCGTTGCCCAGTGTTCACTAGAACGCAAAATCAGCGACGAAAAACCACCGGTTTGGCCATACCGGTCATCGCCTGCGACGCGATAAACTGCTTCTTTAGCGCCTCCTTCTTCGCTTCCTCTTTGTTCAACGAGTCGTCTCCGTCTTGGTTGGAAGCCGAGATCGCATCGACCACCTTCTGGTCGAACTTGGCGCTGGTCGCACTGGTCTCGACGAAAAGACCAGGGGTAGATGAGATAGCGCAGGGCTTGTTGTTGGCGTTCATGAAGAGCTCGTGTGTAGAACGGAGAAAGTTGGAAAATGAAGCATGATCTCGGGTACCAAAACAAAGAACACAAGACAACCCAAATTACCGATACAGCAATGTCATGAGATCTATCACGCATCAAATACATGAATTTCGGAATGTTTGCGGTTGTCTGTCCTGTAGACATTGTTGTAAAGTTGCATGAGCTGGTACGGGATTAGCATTGCTCTGTTACATCCTTGAAAATAACATGTAGTCACACATGTACCATCTCAGTAGGTTCGAGGAGAGGACCGCAGATTACGATCTGTGTGGAATGTTCGCAATCTACAATAGTGTAGATCCTACCTCTTTTCTGTAGTGCGTTTTATCATTAACACTTTAAGTAGCCGCTTTGTTCAAACGAGCTAGTACACAAAAGAATACATCCTACTTATAAGAATGGTATTCAGTTAGTGCTCATTTAGTCGACCAGCCTTTGTCTCTTGGTTGGTGTGACTAGGATAACGATGTCAAGCGAATTTACGCAATGACTGGTCTCTATCCCGGTACAAGCGCGATGCGGACGATCAAGGCTTTGCCGCATAGCACCACCAGCGAGAATGTGTGTGGAATCGAAGGAGTGATTGTGTCAGCCTTCACTGCTCGACAGCTTGTTCATTCGTGAATCTACCTTCAAGCACCACCACAACAACTGCAAAATCCACCGCAACAACTCCAAACTCCACCACCACAGCGCCATGACCCCCTCCATGATAGCCAATCGAAATGCACTCCCTCTCAGCAACCCAGCCACTCTAATGTACATTCACGAGAAGACTGCTACTACTGCAGAAACCACAACGACAAATGTTGCATCGAAGCCTCGCGACTCGACGGCTGCTAAATTCTCACGCAAAATGAAGGGGTTATTTCTAAGCAAGGAGCGGAGGAGATCCACGACCGAGGTACCAGCGAAGAAGAGCGCGTTCTATCGGCAGTTCGTTGAGGCTCGAGCATTCGTGAACACGGGTGTTCGTAGATAGACTGTCATCATTTGGGTAGTGTAGCAATCACAATGATTCAGGAGCTCGACACAGCTGACAAAGTGAATGTATTTGTATTTTATAGCGAAGGTTGGCAAATGTCCATTCTACTGACAATAACAGTCCTTCGCTATAAAACGAGTACTGCTCTTCTCTTCTGCTGCATATGCACCAGGTATCAGCACAATCTAGGTTTGTCACTTCAAACACATTGCTTGAATCTCAGTACAGTGGTGCTATGCTGAGGACCATCATTCGTTGTCTTCAACGTTTTTTGAGCGTTCCATCTCAGTGGGTCAGTTTAAACAAACCCGAATCTTATACGGTATTTCCAGTATAACCAGTTAAGCCATCAGAAGATACTCATAGAACAGGAGTCTCGCCCTCCAAGTCTGGCAATAAATATCGCTGAGCTTAGCCATCCATTTCTACATCTTATCCAATCCACTTTTGTATCTAGATGCCAGTGTAGCAGAGCGAGCACACTTCACGTCATCGCGGAGTGTACTGTGGTCTGTCGACGTGTTCACGTATGAGCTCATCTTTCTTTCACTTGGTCGATGGGTCACCGACGATGGCTGGCCTCGAAGAGGTGCACTTGTGCGATCGGTGACACATGGATTCTCCACGACTACAACTTCAGTTCCCTTCGTTCGATACTCTTCTTGCGCATTTCGTGCAGCAGCAGCGAATGATGGTATACCTCACCGACACTGCGAGCAAGTCTCTCACTCGGCAATTTGCACCACACACCACATCAACAAACACTCCCACACCACAGAAGATGAACGCGCATACCCGCTTCGCACTCCCCATGAACACACACAGCAACCTCAAGTACCTGCATGATAAGACCCAAGCTAACGTCGACAGCACCTCCACCAAGGCAGTCAAACAGGCTCCAGAAGCCATCGCCTCGAAGCCACTTCGACACTCATCGAATGCTAAATTCGCACAGAAGATGAAGATATTATTTCTCACCAAGAAGACCAAGAGTCAAGCGTCGGATGAAGAGTGCGAGGCCACGGTGAACGAGCGGAAGCGTTCGACCATGGTTCAGCTTGTTGGCTCGCATGCGGTCGTGCAGATGGGTCGTCGCTAGATCGACATTGAGGGGGGTCATTATTCCCTCGAGGCATCATTTCCTTCATTATTTTGATACTTAAAGTAGTTTAGTACAGTAGGATCTTGTATGAGTGCTCGACAGGAAGGCACTACAGTAGATAGTAACTCGCATCGGGGACTACAGTTTATGGTCGCCGAGGTGCTACAAACTTTAAAGAATTGTGTAATACCCACCACCGGGTAATGAACGATTTAAAAAGTGTTTGACACAATACACTCTCAAGTTTGTATCGTGTTGCTGAAACATACCACCACCGATCGGAAGCCACCTCTTCAGTTCTCACCAGCGAAGGTTTCCTGTATTGGAACAATGTGCCATCTACTTGTATTCTGACAAAAGGACCAAAGGAACGATGAGGCTTCTATCAAAGCAGCGAATCAACGTTCTCTCCTGACTCAGGATGCCTGACATCGTCTGCAATCGCCCAGACGCTACGTCGCGTTACAGCAGTCACTCGTAGTGATGATTCATGTTCACTAATGCAACGTTCACTTTAAACGGAAATGGTCGCTTTATTACTTGCTTACACCACGCTAAGTGAAAGCGCAAAGCGATGCGAACACTAAAGCAGCATAATACTTGCTTGGTTTCTTCTCTCTCCTGCCAAGGTAACAGACACTCAGCGACGGAAGATCAATGGCTGCATCATGGTGACCGTCGCTTGGGACGCGATGAATTGTTTCTTGTGCGCTTCTTTCTTCGCCGCAACAGCTACTGTTGACGATCTGTCACTATCTTGGTTGGAAGATGGCACCGTTTCGCTCATCTTCAGAGCGAGTTTGGCGTTCTTGGAGCTCTCGTTGGAGTTGTTTTTCTGCTGGATGGAAAGCGTTGACTTGGTAGCCGACGAGACGGAGGGCAGATCGTTGACGTCCATGGCGGGGCTTGTGTGCAGAACGGAGGAAATTGCAAAGTGAGCGAGAAGAAGCGGAGGTAATGCCTCAGGTATGCCATCAGGACCAGCCAGCCAGAAGGCAAACACTGCACAATCCACAAACGAAGAGTTTTCTTTCGCGTTGTGAATTGCTGCAAGGTATATCTATTCGTCAAGCACCAGCTCGCAACTTCGAATGTAGATGTGTTCACGACGGTGGCGAACTACGACGAGGTCCTATCTGTACGACAAGGTCCTATCTGGACAAGCACAAGCAAACACATTCACTTCCCGTACATAAAGTGTAAGCACTCCAATCACTAAGTGTGCATCAGAATAGAGAATAGAGGTTCTGAAGTCAACATAAAGCAACATAAGCTTATCCTGTGAAAACAGTGCTACACAAAACACGAGCAGCATCGAACACAGTGATGTTCCGCACAGATTCTTCCGCGCGAATTCCTTGAGGTGACAAACTGAGTCAGTGACTGACGTGTATAGTCACGAGTTGAGTCACCATGACTGGCTCAGTTATGGGGTGCCACCTCAGCACCACCAGCGAGAATGCTGGCGGAGTCGAAGAGTGATTGTGTCCGCCTTCACCGCTCGACAGCTTGACAGACCGTTCATACCTGAATCTGCCTTCAAGCACCACCACAACAGTTGCAAACTCTACCGCAACAACTCCAAACTCCACCACTACAGCGCCATGACCCCCTCCATGATAGCCAATCGAAATGCACTCCCCCTCAGCAACCCAGCCACTCTAATGTACATTCACGAGAAGACTGCTACTACTCCAGAAACCACAACGATCAACGTTGCATCGAGGCCTCGCGACTCGACGGCTGCTAAATTCTCACGCAAAATGAAGGGGTTATTTCTAAGCAAGGAGCGGAGGAGATCCACGACCGAGGTACCAGCGAAGAAGAGCGCGTTCTATCGGCAGTTCGTTGAGGCTCGAGCATTCGTGAACACGGGTGTTCGTAGATAGACTGTCATCATTTGGGTAGTGTAGCAATCACAATGATTCAGGAGCTCGACACAGCTGACAAAGTGAATGTATTTGTATTTTATAGCGAAGGTTGGCAAATGTCCATTCTACTGACAATAACAGTCCTTCACTATAAAACGAGTACTGCTCTTCTCTTCTGCTGCATATGCACCAGGTATCAGCACAATCTAGGTTTGTCACTTCCACATTGCTTGAATCTCAGTACAGTGGTGCTATGCTGAGGACCATCATTCGTTGTCTTCAACGTTTTTTTAGCGTTCCATCTCAGTGGGTCAGTTTAAGCAAACCCGAATCTTATACGGTATTTCCAGCATAACCAGTTAAGACATCAGAAGATACTCATGGAACAGGAGTCTCGCCTTCAAGTCTGGCAAATAAATATCGCTGAGCTTAGCCATCCATTTCTACATCTTATCCAATCCACTTTTGTATCTAGATGCCAGTGTAGCAGAGCGAGCACACTTCACGTCATCGCGGAGTGTACTGTGGTCTGTCGACGTGTTCACGTATGAGCTCATCTTTCTTTCACTTGGTCGATGGGTCACCGACGATGGCTGGCCTCGAAGAGGTGCACTTGTGCGATCGGTGACACATGGATTCTCCACGACTACAACTTCAGTTCCCTTCGTTCGATACTCTTCTTGCGCATTTCGTGCAGCAGCAGCGAATGATGGTATACCTCACCGACACTGCGAGCAAGTCTCTCACTTGGCAATTTGCACCACACCCCACATCAACAAACACTTCCACTACACAGAAGATGAACGCGCATACCCGCTTCGCACTCCCCATGAACACACACAGCAACCTCAAGTACCTGCATGATAAGACCCAAGCTAACGTCGACAGCACCTCCAGCAAGGCAGTCAAACAGGCTCCAGAAGCCATCGCTTCGAAGCCACTTCGACACTCATCGAATGCTAAATTCGCACAGAAGATGAAGATATTATTTCTCACCAAGAAGACCAAGAGTCAAGCGTCGGATGAAGAGTGCGAGGCCACGGTGAACGAGCGGAAGCGTTCGACCATGGTTCAGCTTGTTGGCTCGCATGCGGTCGTGCAGATGGGTCGTCGCTAGATCGACATTGAGGGGGGTCATTATTCCCTCGAGGCATCATTTCCTTCATTATTTTGATACTTAAAGTAGTTTAGTACAGTAGGATCTTGTATGAGTGCTCGACAGGAAGGCACTACAGTAGATAGTAACTCGCATCGGGGACTACAGTTTATGGTCGCCGAGGCGCTACAAACTTTAAAGAATTGTGTAATACCCACCATTGGATAATGAACGATTTAAAAAGTGTTTGACACAATACACTCTCAAGTTTGTATCGTGTTGCTGAAACATACCACCACCGATCGGAAGCTACCTCTTCAGTTCTCACCCACGAAGGTTTCCTGTATTGGAACAATGTGCCATCTACTTGTATTCTGACAAAAGGACCAAAGGAACGATGAGGCTTCTATCAAAGCAGCGAATCAACGTTCTCTCCTGACTCAGGATGCCTGACATCGTCTGCAATCGCCCAGACGCTACGTCGCGTTACAGCAGTCACTCGTAGTGATGATTCATGTTCACTAATGCAACGTTCACTTTAAACGGGAAATGGTCGCTTTATTACTTGCTTACACCACGCTAAGTGAAAGCACAAAGCGATGCGAACACTAAAGCGCAGCATAATACTTGCTTGGTTTCTTCTTCTCTCTTGCTAAGGTAACAGACACTCAGCGACGGAAGATCAATGGCTGCATCATGGTGACCGTCGCTTGGGACGCGATGAATTGTTTCTTGTGCGCTTCTTTCTTCGCCGCAACAGCTACTGTTGCCGATCTGTCACTATCTTGGTTGGAAGATGGCACCGTTTCACTCATCTTCAGAGCGAACTTGACGTTCTTGGAGCTCTCGTTGGAGTTGTTTTTCTGCTGGATGGAAAGCGTTGACTTGGTAGCCGACGAGACGGAGGGCAGATCGTTGACGTCCATGGCGGGGCTTGTGTGCAGAACGGAGGAAATTGCAAAGTGAGCGAGAAGAAGCGGAGGTAATGCCTCAGGTATGCCATCAGGACCAGCCAGCCAGAAGGCAAACACTGCGCAATCCACAAACGAAGAGTTTTCTTTCGCGTTGTGAATTGCTGCAAGGTACATCTATTTGTCAAGCACCAGCTCGCAACTTCGATTGTAGATGTGTTCACGACGGTGGCGAACTACGACGAGGTCCTATCTGTACGACAAGGTCCTATCTGGACAAGCACAAGCAAACACATTCACTTCCCGTACATAAAGTGTAAGCACTCCAATCACTAAGTGTGCATCAGAATAGAGAATAGAGGTTCTGAAGTCAACATAAAGCAGCATAAGCTTATCCTGTGAAACCATCGCTACACAAAAACGAGCAGCATTACGAACAGAATGATGGTCTACACGGATGCTTCCGCGCGAATTCCTTGAGGTGACAAACTGAGTCAGTGACTGACGTGTATAGTCACGAGTTGAGTCACCATGACTGGCTCAGTTATGGGGTGCCACCTCAGCACCACCAGCGAGAATGCTGGCGGAGTCGAAGAGTGATTGTGTCCGCCTTCACCGCTCGACAGCTTGACAGACCGTTCATACCTGAATCTGCCTTCAAGCACCACCACAACAGTTGCAAACTCTACCGCAACAACTCCAAACTCCACCACTACAGCGCCATGACCCCCTCCATGATAGCCAATCGAAATGCACTCCCTCTCAGCAACCCAGCCACTCTAATGTACATTCACGAGAAGACTGCTACTACTGCAGAAACCACAACGACAAATGTTGCATCGAAGCCTCGCGACTCGACGGCTGCTAAATTCTCACGCAAAATGAAGGGGTTATTTCTAAGCAAGGAGCGGAGGAGATCCACGACCGAGGTACCAGCGAAGAAGAGCGCGTTCTATCGGCAGTTCGTTGAGGCTCGAGCATTCGTGAACACGGGTGTTCGTAGATAGACTGTCATCATTTGGGTAGTGTAGCAATCACAATGATTCAGGAGCTCGACACAGCTGACAAAGTGAATATATTTATATTTGTATTTTATAGCGAAGGTTGGCAAATGTCCATTCCACTGACAATAACAGTCCTTCACTATAAAACGAGTACTGCTCTTCTCTTCTGCTGCATATGCACCAGGTATCAGCACAATCTAGGTTTGTCACTTCCACATTGCTTGAATCTCAGTACAGTGGTGCTATGCTGAGGACCATCATTCGTTGTCTTCAACGTTTTTTGAGCGTTCCATCTCAGTGGGTCAGTTTAAGCAAACCCGAATCTTATACGGTATTTCCAGCATAACCAGTTAAGACATCAGAAGATACTCATGGAACAGGAGTCTCGCCTTCAAGTCTGGCAAATAAATATCGCTGAGCTTAGCCATCCATTTCTACATCTTATCCAATCCACTTTTGTATCTAGATGCCAGTGTAGCAGAGCGAGCACACTTCACGTCATCGCGGAGTGTACTGTGGTCTGTCGACGTGTTCACGTATGAGCTCATCTTTCTTTCACTTGGTCGATGGGTCACCGACGATGGCTGGCCTCGAAGAGGTGCACTTGTGCGATCGGTGACACATGGATTCTCCACGACTACAACTTCAGTTCCCTTCGTTCGATACTCTTCTTGCGCATTTCGTGCAGCAGCAGCGAATGATGGTATACCTCACCGACACTACGAGCAAGTCTCTCACTTGGCAATTTGCACCACACCCCACATCAACAAACACTTCCACTACACAGAAGATGAACGCGCATACCCGCTTCGCACTCCCCATGAACACACACAGCAACCTCAAGTACCTGCATGATAAGACCCAAGCTAACGTTGACAGCACCTCCAGCAAGGCAGTCAAACAGGCTCCAGAAGCCACCACCTCGAAACCACTTCGACACTCATCGAATGCCAAATTCGCACAGAAGATGAAGATGTTGTTTCTCACCAAGAAGGCCAAGAGTCAAGCGTCGGATGAAGAGTGCGAGGCCACGGTGAACGAGCGGAAGCGTTCGACCATGGCTCAGCTTGTTGGCTCGCATGCGGTCGTGCAGATGGGTCGTCGCTAGATCGACATTGAGGGGGGTCATTATTCCCTCGAGGCATCATTTCCTTCATTATTTTGATACTTAAAGTAGTTTAGTACAGTAGGATCTTGTATGAGTGCTCGACAGGAAGGCACTACAGTAGATGGTAACTCGCATCGGGGACTATAGCGTATGATCCGTGAGGCATTACAACTTTAACAAAAGAATTGTGTGATATAACCGCGCAAATTCCGTTCTCGGTAACGACGAATGAAGACGACACAATCACCTGTCAGTGAAATCATTCTGCACTACATGACTGCTCAATGCAACTATGCAATGCATTTTCCACCATTCAGAATTAAGTAGCGAAGGTAAAATCAACGAGCTAGCCTATCAGCAATCTGGCGCCAAAAAGTGATCGAAGTGATAGAAATGGCAAATTTGATTACATTACATGTTGCAACAAATGTAGCCATTTCCACACCATATACACACCAACCATCACTCTGTCTTCCTTTCATCATCCGTACTTAATCGAGTCCTCTCTGTACTACTTTCTCCATTCCGCGCGCAACACGACATTTGAAATTCGCTACGAGGCACGAGTGACCATCACTCTGCATTCTCTCCGTCGTGTACTAACCCCTTGCTTGTCATGGTGGCAGCCGTGTCCATCTCTTTATCTGCGGCTCCACGCACGTCGCGGATGCCCACACGCGCATCTCCTCGAGCCGCTGTGTCCACAGCGTCCGTCCCCGCCCCACAACGTCGTCGACCCCGCAATTCCGGACCTTTAAAGGGCGTTGTAGCCATGGTAGACGTCCGTGTGGGCGCTGACGCACAGATCGACTGCAGTGACGTCGTAGCCCGGAAACTGCGCGAGCTGGGAGCCTCCACAGTCAAGCGATTCACGCCTAAACTCACTCACATGGTGCTGAGTCACTTTACGCCCTTGTGGAAGACCAAGATCGCCAAGTGGCAGGCTGGAGGAGGTTCTATGGCTGCTGCAGCTACGAGGTATGAGCTCAAGATCGTGTCGCAGCTCTGGGTTAATGCCTGCTATGTGAGCAAGAAGAGAATGGACGAGCGACCATTTTTTCCCGTGAGTCAGCAGAATATTGTGGAAACTACAGGCAATACAGCCAAGCCAAAGCTCAAGCGACGACAGTCACTCGGTGCGGAAGCGTCTAAAGCATTGGATACAGAATCTACAGAGAAACAGGCTGACAAAGCAGATGATAAAGCTGATTGTGGCAATGTGGCGCCGTCGACACCACCGCCGTCGAATTTTAAGATTAATAAGGCACTGAATGGAGGCAGGAGGAAGCGACGAGCACTATCGATGGAGCCCATGACGTCGGATGCAATATTGAAAATGTTGGGAACTACAGAGCCTGGGATGAAAGCAGCAGAGTTTAGTACACCGAAGAAGCAACCGATTCGATCGAAGAGTGTGAGCTCATCGGCTAAGCGGAGAAAGACTTTGAATGGACCGCCGACACAACAGGATGAAGATGAAATAACGGCATCACAGGCAAGTGGAATTGTAGCGGAGAGTGAATCGGAGAATGAAAAAGAGGACGAGATCCAGAAGAACAATGACGTGATTGTGATTCAGGATAGTCAGGCGAGTCAACCTTCTCCAGCTATGCTTAAAGAGCAGAAATCTCCCGTGATGTTGTCAGGTTCGAGTACTACTCCCACTACAACTGAGGAATTTAATATTGGTACTCCTGACGACAGCCACAACAAAAAGGAACCCACAGCACGGGAATTGCGGCGCCGTAATAGGAACTCACTTTCGTATGGAGGCGGCTTGACACTAAAATCTGGTATCTGGTCGTGTGCAGCATGCGGTTGCTCAAACCCACGCACACGTAGATTTTGTACAGACTGCAAAGCATCAAGGGGTTCATCTAAATCTCCAGGTGCTGATAGTATTGGTGCTGCATCGCCTGCAACTGTCGCTAGCACTGTAGCGGATTCACCTAAGGCACCCAAGACACCAGCTACGCCCACTGCAACTCCTGATACTCCCCACACAAAGACGCCGACCCCGAAGAAGACACCGAGAACTCCAGGCTCCACTAACAGCCTGAAAACACCTGCCAGTAGTCCGTCGGTGCTTGAAAGGACATCACGATCGCTAACCCGGCCAACAGCAAGCTCAGCCGCCAAGGCCCGCACTCCGAGCCCAGCTGTGTCCAGAACTACGCGGTCAGCAACAAAAGGAACAACTCCCAGTCCCGCAACCAGATCGAGAACTCAAAGTCCTGCAACCCGAAGTCCTGGTTCAAAGCAGACAACCCGCGCGTCATTGGCGAGTGCTTCCATATCGACCGACGTGCCAAAGCTTCCCGCAAAAAAGTTACAGCGAAAGCTTCCAGCTACGACAGCTCCATCAAGTGCTATGAAGCTCACGCAGAGCGCTGCTAAAAAGCGTGCACGTCCTCCTGTTTCCAATAGCAGTTTGACCACCCCAGTTGTGAAGAAAGCACGGCGCGATGGCAACAATGAAAACACTGTGGACAAGCAATTGGTAACTCCAGGCTCCGTGTCAGGGTTCATAAGAAAGCATCGAGAGGTAATTTCCACTCCAATTCCTATGGCAATGGACTTCTCCAGCACAACAAGCAGAAAGACCCCGCGGAAGACGCCTCGCAACATATTTGGTATCACTGGAGTAAGTGCAGAGGCGCGTCGGGTTCTTCAATGCGCCATTCACGCTATCGACGCTAACATGGCCAACGAGTCTGGATATCGGAAAGCGCGAGTTGTGAAGAGCGTAGACTACGCGGCTGGAGTTACGCACCTTATTGTGGGCAAAGATGCGAGACGCACCATTAAAGTACTCTTTGCAATTGCTCGTGGGGCTTGGATTGTGACGGAAGACTGGGCATTTTTATCATTAGAGCAAGAACGTTGGCTACCCGAAGAAGACTTTGAGCTCACGATGTTCGCAAATAAGTACTCGCGTGAGCATCCAGAATCTCGGCAGATATTCAAGGGGGTGAAGTTTTTCGTCGGTTCCAATGTTGAGCCGTCTCGCGAAGTTCTCCAGTCCTTAATTCAAGTCGCAGGCGGAGAGGTAAGTGACTGAGTGACTACTAGGTTGCTACCGTATGTTGGGTTGATGTTTTACTTGTGCATTGCTAATCATTACCCTTGCTGTTCATTCTGCAGATTTGCAACCAAATTTCAGTGGCAGGCATCTGTATTTGCGGTGATGCCTCGCTGTTCCGACGAGCACAGCGGACAGGCATTCGAGTCGTCACCTCGAAGGTAACTTTTTCAGGCAGTTTTTTAGACTGGCTAGAAGTACAATGTCTGACTTGTTCATATGAAATGATCAGTGGGTGTTTGATAGCATTGCGACGATGAAGCTCGAAGATGATGCGAAGTATGTTTTCACAGACACCTTAAGCACGCCTGCGAAAACTCCGTCAAAAAGTCGTGCTGCCGAGTCATTTGGTACGCCCGTGCACACCCCCGCAAAAAGTCGTCGAGCTCCTGCTTCAGGGCTCGAAGCTCATTCCACCGTGCCTGAGTAAAGCAACGATGGAGAATAAGGTATGCGTGTAGTCCGTCGCAGCGTTGCGGCATCCCCTAATTTCAATGTGCACGTTCTCTTCAAGTCTTCCAAGTGATTTGACATGGGAAAGCTCGTACCCACGGTCGTAAAATTACCGCTATACACTCCTGGTAAGGGTCATGGTCATCAATCGTTGCGAAGTGCAATGACACCAAGACGGGTCTTAGTCGGTATTGAAGGCATCTAGCATTATGAATTTTACGACGGACATACACACACGATATCTTGTTATGTGCTTACACGCTCGGTGTCTCAGGTTCAGCAGGAGCAGGAGTAGCAGCAGGTGCGTCGTCACCAGGTGCCGCCGGGGTTTCAGGTGCACTGCCTGCAGGAGCTGGGGCACCAGATCCGCTCTCCGGAGTATCCTCCTCGCTGCCATTATCATCAGCAGGAGCCGGGGTGGCAGCAGGAGCATCAGCGGGAGCAGGAGTTCCAGCAGGAGCAGCAGCGGGAGCAGGGGCTCCAGCAGGAGCAGCAGCAGGAGCAGGGGTGCCAGCAGGAGCAGGGGTGCCAGCAGGAGCAGCAGCAGGAACAGGGGTGCCAGCAGGAGCAGGAGCACCCGATCCGCTTTCCGAAGTATCGGATCCACTGCCAGCAGGAGCTGGGGTGACAGCCGGAGTATCAGCGCTGCCACTGGCATCGTCGCTCTTGGGAAGCTCGACACTTCCGCTGCTGTCACCGCTTCCACCAGGCGAACCGGTACCATCGCCGCATTCGCCAGTGGAGAAGTCCACGGCCCAGAAGTGCACGTACTTCCTCGTCTTGTCGAACGTGTATCCGGGGCCCATAACGTTCGCATTGCTGAAAATGGTGTTCTTAGCGCTCGAAGCCTTAGCCCATGCGGCGACAATGCTCGACGCAGTTCTGTAACCAGCGCCCACGATTTCGGTCACCGTGTCTGCTTTGAACCCCTGATCTGCCGCACGTGTCTTGGGCACCGATCCGTCCGAGCCCGTGCTCTTGATGAAGTTGTTATCAGCCATGTCATTCGCCTGAATCTGCGCTGCATCCATGAGCATTTGATTGATGCACAATGCGTCCAGACCCTCCTTCTTACGGGCTGCGTTGATTGCATCCAGCAAGTCCGTTCGGAAGTTCACAGCCTGCAGAGTACGGTGGTCGTCTTCATGGGAAGCACTCACAGCCGCCACAAGGGCCATGGTGGTAAAGGCGAAAACATTGCGGACGTTAACCATTTTGCTGCTAGTGCTGTAGGGACAGAGCTGGGTGTTGCTCTGTGGTCTGCTGTCAGGTGTTGGAACGATCGAGTATCGGGCCAATTGCAGAATGAAAATATTAGCTAAGCTTTCAAGCAGTTCGACGCGAGGACAGCCCGAACATGGGCAAAGCTGAGGATAAGCCGAAGATAGGAAAAGGCTCTTCCATGGGAGTCAAACCGATACAAACGCATGGAGCACCGTCGTAGCCAGTGCAAAAGAGAGACTTCCCATCTGTACAAGCACCAAAAAGACAACAATTGCGAGTTTTGCCAGTGCTGGAAAACATCTGAACAAGCTGCTTTCTGACTCTCGACTTCAAGATGAGCGCGGATGCTGGGTTGGTCCCCCACGCCATAAAGCTGGTCGCGAAATTTGCTGCAGTGTTGAAATGCGTGTTTTCGTACGACAACATCGTTGATGAACTTTGGCAAACTCGGCTGGGGACACAACAAGATTGGGCTTTTGTTCACAACGCTTCCTTCGTCGAGTTGAAGGCACTTTAGAGCTTTGTCATTCATACATGTATATGCACATGTGCAGGTATCGACGCTGAATGAGATCGGGATAATTGACCAGATCTGGCTGACAATTCAGTGCTGCATACCAAATGTTGAAGTGTCTGTCCTCTAGGAATTCTCCTTTGTCATTTTCGCTGCACGAATGTTTCAACTCGGAGCAACGAATGCTACGTTACAATAGCGGTCACAGCTTCGTCAATAATTCTCTGTTGTCAAACTCCCGTCAATCTGACATTGGTCATTCGTAGCTCGTTTGCAAAGAGTAATTGGCAACCCGATAAAACAGTAATTGGCAGTAAATCTAGGTATCAACACTACGCAAGCGAGGGGCAGCAATATGCACCTCGTACCAGAATACACGCCAGCAACCTTCGCTCTCTTGCTGCTGCGGTGTTTTCAGAGGCAAATTAATACAGCCTAGTCCTTCTTCTCTTTGCCATCCTCCTTGGAGGCATCAATGGCAGTCTTCACGATGGATATCACAGTCTTCACGCGCTTGAACATCACTTGGCCAGTAGACATCATGATCAACAGCATGAACACGATCAACGCCCAGTACAGGTGCGACAGCGTGTGGCTCACTTGCCTGTACATTAGTAACAACATCGTATGAAGTGAGTTGAAGTCACCGCACCGAAACAACAGATTGAAAAAAAAAACTTCAGCAACAGGATAACGTACTTGCAGTCATAGAGCGGGATATCGTAGCCAATGTGTTCATAGCAGAACAAGTCCTGTGAGATGCGGAACACGAGCAGCGCCAGTGCCAGACATCCGGGGATCAGATAAAACTCCAGGTTCTTGTATGGGTCACGCTCAGCGTTGATCTCCAGGTAACGGTGGCGTTCCTTCTCAATTTGATCCGCAACTTCTTGGCGGTAGCGCATGATTTCGCTGCGGCGACCCATACGTGCGCCGTCGTCGAATACATGCATGGCACCCTCCAGGCAAGCTTTGTGGTGAGCTTCCAGCTCTTGCACCGGGACGTATTGGCACTTCGAACCAGCAATCTTCTCCATCTCACGCTTGTACATAAGCAGAGCCTTGTCACGCTGGTTCACGTTGTTAGCCTCGGCCGTGGCTTCCAGCAGCGTCTTAGCCTCGGGGAAAATTGACGCTTCGCGGAAAAGACCCGCATACGTCTTGATGTACGTGAACAGCTCACGAGAGGTCACCGTCACGCCATGAATCTTCTTCGGGAACAAATTCGCTGGGGCGAACAAATCATCCAAATACGCCGTCAACAGCTCCAAGAAGCGGTTGTCAATAGCTTCAACTGATCCATCGTATTCCCGCTCCGTCACAGCGTGACCAGGATGAGGCAGCAAGAAGCACGCCACCTTTTCAAAACACGAGCTGATCTGTTCGCGGGTATCCGCCAGATCCTTCTGCTTCCGAGATGACAGCAATTCCACCATATACTGCTCCATATCCTCGCGTTTCTCCGCCAAGCTCTGGCTACGTGAAAAGTCCTGCCAATCTCTCACCAAGAAATCGAGGCGCTGGAATGGCCGCGGTCGTTTAGAGCCACTGTCCTCGTCCTTGTCTTCATTCTCCTCCTTCTTCTCCTCTCCCTTCTCACTCACCGTCGAGTCCGTCTTGTCCAAACTGCGAGTAGACGTTGACACAGTTGACGCCGTCGACGCAGCACGTTGCAACATTTGTTGCTTATCACTCAGCGACGACGACGACTTGGTATCTCCAAACAATGCCATTCTACACCTTTCATCAGTAAAAAACAATAAAAAACAATAAAAAACACTCCTCACCGTCCATATTCCGTAAACAACGCCAAATGCTGCAGATTGTCCTCTTGCACTCTCTTGTCCACATTGTAGATCTGATAAGAGCTCAACAACGTACTCAAGCCAAAGATACTCGCTGTCAGCATCTGCGACGTCTCGGAATCAAACATTCCTTGTGTATCAATCAAAAACACTGCAATGTCTTCTCCTGTTTGGCTCTTCCGAATAAAAGGCTTCTCCCACATCCAAATGCCCGTCGTATTGCGTTTCCGTCCTGCTCGCCAGCTAAATCCCTTTTCTCCATGAGTTTGCGTCACATTCGAGTTACCTTCGAGCTTTCCTTCTCCACTACCCGTGACACCTTCCATGACCCAAGCTTTCCACACTTCTGTGCTCTCGTCCTGCGCTCCATCAGGCTTGAGCATTGGTCCATGACTAGCATGACGTAAGTACCGTAGGAATAAATCCAGAACGAAGCTTTTGCCCGTACGAAACGCGCCCACAACGGAAAAAATCGCCACTTTCATGTCTTCTGGCACTTGGTGGAAAATCGAGCGTAAAGCCTCCTCATCCAGCGTAAAATTCGTGCCTTCTTCATTGATACTGACAATCTGACGCGCCTTCGGTAGCTCCTTCACTGGCTCGAGACTCACAGGCGCAGGAGGAGGCGACACATTCGAGGGGGAACTCATCACTCTTGATCGTTTTCTTGACTGATAAACAACTGATTTTTTGCGTTTCTTTCCTGGGGAGCTACGATTGGATGAAATATAACACATGGCTACATTTAGAATAAAATGGCTACATTTCGGAATAGATGGCTACATCGTAATGGATGCTGGAATGCAGCTAGTATGTGGCATTCATATCTACCAGAGCCATAGGTTTAGGATGGTAGATATCATGAGGAGGGTCAATGGCAATGGAAATGACATGGCAGCTGAAGATTCGAGACGTGAACCAGCAGCGAGGCAAGCAGTGTAGTCTTCTGGAGTAGTCCACCACATCATGGAGCAGAGATACCAAGTGAGACATACACTGTCTTCACACGTAGTCTGTAGATATGACTGTGCTTGGGAGTTGTAGTAGTACTGCTCCACCACTGCAGAGTCTCTTGCAGCAGTGACAATGAAATTATTCATCTCAGACCACGACAACGAGCTCACGTTGTATGCGGTGCTGGCCTTGAAGAGCATCTCCCAATTGAGACTTTGGTTCGAGATGTTGGTACCATAGACGGTAAAGTCGAGGAGGTCGTACGTACTTGGATCAAAGTCCCAAACCATAAACGCCGGATTGTTGTAGAAGATCGGGGAGATGGCTGCAGACATGAACAGAGGCACAAGTTGAGAGCTTTGGTCTTCGTTGTCGGCTGCGATGACTTCGTCCGGGTCTTGTGACTCCATTTCAGTGGTGAGAGGTAAACGGAACTCGATACTGTGAGTGTGTCCGAAGATCTGTGCCTTGATGACATCGGCGTACTGCATCACGATCTTCTTGTATGTAGTGATGTACGCTGCCTCCCACATTGGGGAACCGTCCTGGGCATCGATGATCGGTGGAATGTGGCCAGCGATGTACGCGAACTTGCCGGCGATGCGCAGTCCTGATAGTGTGGCGTTCAACCATGCAAATTGAGCGAATGGATCCGTCTCGTTCGTTGTGTCTGGTTTGTGCTTCGGCTGGTTAAGACGACAATGGTAAGACAGTTGGAAAGAGATTGCGAGTCGAAGAGATACTTACTGAATAGGGAACTGTGTTGAGTGTAAGCAAAACAAGCTTTTCGTCAAGTTTGTATGAAAGGTAACCACGCGTGTTGAGATCCTTGAGGTTGGACGAATTGAGCGAGGTACTCCACGCTGGAGACACGACTTCGATCGTCGGATTCTCCTCCATGGCCGGATCAGTGACATTCATCGTGTAGTCTGGTACAACAACAACAGATTAGCAAAACCATTTTACAGGTTAATTGAGCGGTGTGCGTACTTTTCGTGTCGGTGTCGCCTAGGATGGCTGTAGCATTGAGTGTTTCGTTGCCAGAACTGGAGAAGTACTGGGCCATGGTCTCCACATTGATTTTTACCGTCTCAGCAAGAAGTTCGTCCGACGGATCACCATGAACTGCGTGGTCACCCGTGTACAAGAAGAAGTCTGGCTTGGGCAGTACTTGTTTTGCATATTCAAGCGCTGAGGTCAGCAAGCTGATAGGAGCGTCATAGCCGTATTGAATTGGAATCTCGGAGGATTCGTTATCATCCAGGGACTCGGAGATGTTTAGGTGGACATCGGAGAAGTGCAGAATGTGCTTGGCCCCAACTTCATCATCCACACTGCTGCCGTAGCTGCCACTGCCTACAGACTCCGTTTGATCTTGCGATCCCGAATTGCCAACTTGTAGACTACGCAAATTAGCTGACTCGGTTGATGCTACCAGCAATAAAAATGCCGATACCACACGAATAGAGCAAAGAAGCGAAGATGGCATGGTTCCGAGTTGTAGATCGAATTGAAATAGTGTTTGCCGTAGTGAAGAAATTGAATAATGAGCATAATGTACTAGCGGAAGATCGCTAGCATCACGTGTAGATATGTCTGGAATAGTAGTGGATGCTTGAGCAGGAAGGTCTCATGTAAATTTGGTGTATGCAGCCATTATGGCGGCACCACGTTAGCTGATCCATGTCAAGAACGGGCAATGAAACTTCGTCATGTGAGACTTCAACAACTCTTTTGCGTACTACTCGACGCAAATGGTTCTCGAGCCACAAGTCAAAGGTGGTCTCTTGCAGCATTAACGAGCTCTGACGGCTGACTGGTATCAAGTTACACTCGTCCACATTGTTCCGAAGTGTGATAGTAAATTTTATTAATCGATTCTAATGAGCGTGTTGTCTGGTGAGGGTGCTTGGATTGCTACTGTTGGCATCACCTCCATCGGACCGAGACCGTAGACGTCTGAACGGCTCAAGTGCCCAACTTGCTGCGGTTCGCCAAGCTTCTGCTGCATACTCGTACAAAGCAGGCGGTACTGGAACTTCTTGCGGCTCACGCAGAAGGTGACGAGGTGTACGCTGACCAAAACGCTGCGATTTGTCCTTGACCCACCACAATATCGAGTACGTATCGTCAGCCCCAATGTCTTCATTGCGCTGTAGCACCACACCGGCATACCATTGTTCGCCGTAGAGGATCTCCACGATATCACCCTTTTCAAAGATGATAGGAGGCTCGGGTTCTTCCAGCGTCGCCTCTACCTCCTTTTTGATGTTGGATGTGTTGGTCTCAGCCAATTTCGCTTCAATTTCTGCTTTGAGATTGTCCACTGAAGGTGTTGTGGGCTGTGGTTCTTCAAATGTTGCTGATGGTAATGGAGCAAGCGCTGCGTACTGATCTTCAATCTCACGCAAATACGCGTTGCCCACATCAAAAGCTTCAGCGAGAAGTTGACGCATGGGGCTTGCAACTAAGGGAGCAACATCTAAGGTCTGCTCGACAAATTCGTAGGCACGTTTGAAACGTTTTACCAGACCATCAATCTCATAGTCCCGAGGATCTACGGACTGTGCACGACGACACAGCGGGCACGAACGGAATCGGTGTTGAGCTGCCCGCGATAAACAAGACCAGCAAAAAGTGTGTGCACACGCCAGCGTAATTGGAGCTTGAACGTCAGCGCAGAGACATATCGGACACGTCAAAGCTCGAGGACCGAGACGAAAGTTGCCATCGGGTAGTACACACAACATCACCCGGTCTGTAAGTGCTGCTGTTTCATCACACAGAGCATCGAGCGCCGCTGCATCGTAGAATGATTGACACTTGAGATCTTCCAGCACTTGAGCTTTCAACTGGGACGTTAACGTACCATCATTATCCTCGTCATCTTCAGTCCCAACGACACCAGCATTAGCAGCCTTATCAAACTTTTTGGCGATCTTAACAAGTGCTAAGCTGTTGAGCACCACGAAGCGACGAAAGGCGTCCACTTGGTGTGAAAGTTGGAGAACATCCAGCAACAATGTTCGGGCAGTGGCATGTGGCAACACCCATCGAGTTCCTAGAGTTTGTTGCAATGGTTTCAGCCCTCGATTCACCAATTCATCGAGGATTCGTGCATGAGCGTCATTGAGTATGTGCATCTCGGCCTCTAAAATATTCTGGAACCACATCACTCGCTTGTCATTAATTTCATTAGCGCTGTCTTGGGTGAAAGCCAACTTGATCTCGCGTTTTAGAGCCTTGTAGTCCACGTAGTCGTTGATCCATTCAGGAGACGCCAAACTACGCACACGTTTGCCAAACTTCATCCGATCTCGATGTTTGCTAGTAGGTGGAATTCAAAGTGAAGATATTTGCACTGAACAATACGCGACGTTGCAGTTAAACTGTACAGCTATGAATGGAGGATATACGAATATACTCGTCCTCACTACCTGATCTTGAATGTCGAGATTCATAAAGCTCCTTCCAACGAATCTACAAATCACATGCGATAGAACTGGTTTTAGTTGAGAAGGAGCTGGATAATTTTCACCAACTTTGTCACGAACATGAGCTTGGAGGATACCACGAATCATCGTAAAAGGTGCACAACACAACTCCTGAATAACACAATTGCAGCATTTCAACTTCGATTACTATTTAATGAAGTAACTTATCGTAAAACTTGCTACGTTAGTTTATCTACGACTCCCAGACGTATCCCGTCGAGCGAATGCCCTTGTCCTCCTCGCCCAAACCCGGGTAATCCGTGTAACCTGCCTCCAATGCCATGTCCGGTTGCAAGTAGAATGTCTTCGTGTCGTACGGCGTCAGCTTCGCGTCCGTGCGCAGACGCTCGACGAGGTCTGGATTCGAGATGAAGTCGCGTCCGAAGGCCACGAGATCGGCTGCTCCATCCTCGACGGTCTTCATGGCATCGGCACGGTTGAAACCTGCAGCTGTGATGAGTACGCCCTTGTAGATGCCGCGGAAATGACGAGCCACACCACACTCGGGAACGTCGGCATTGTCTGCGTGCATCCCGCGACGCTCAATGACGTGCAGGTACGCGAGGTCGTAGTCGTTGAGCTTGTTCACGACGTAGCCGTAGGTCTCACGTGGCGTCGAGTCCTTGCAACCGAAGGTGTCACCGAAGGGAGACAACCGGATGCCAACCTTCGTAGACGGCAGACTGGAGAGCACGGCAGTGATCACCTCGAAGATGAGTCGTGCGCGGTTCTCGATGCTACCACCGTACTTGTCCGTGCGCTTGTTGACGGCGTCACATAGGAATTCTTCGAGGAGGTATCCGTTGGCGGCGTGGATTTCGACGCCATCGAAGCCAGCAGCGATGGCGTTCTCTGCAGCGCGCTTGTAGTCAGCGACGATACCGGGGATCTCGGAGATGTCAAGTGCACGTGGAGTGACATAGTCCTTGCGTCCTTCGCGAGTGACGGCGTGGCTTTTGATGTTGTCCATGCTGGTGGCACTCGAGGACACGGGCAACTGTCCGTTAGGTTGGTTGAGTGGGTGACCAACGCGACCCGTGTGCCAGAGCTGAACGAAGACTTTGCCGCCCTTGTTATGGATGGCCTTGGTCACGGGTTTCCAACTCTCGACTTGTTCTTGGCTAAAGATGCCAGGGGCGCCGAAGTAACCCCGTGCGGTGGGACTGATGTTCGTGGCCTCGGTAATGAGCAGTCCGCCATCAGTGGCGCGTTGCGCGTAGTACTTCTCCACAAGGTCCGTAGGCGCACCAGCGTCACCCGTACGCACACGAGTGAGAGGTGCCATGACAACACGGTGTTTGAGTTGAACGGGGTCCTTCTTGCCACCGAGAGTGACAGTCGAGAAGAGGTTGGGTGCGGTCGACGTGTTCGCCGAGGGGGCCATGGTTGATGACTTGAGTTGTTTGGTGTTGTTGTTGCGCTTGCGAAGCAGATTGAAAAGTGAGTAGTTGTTGCGTTCATCCGATTCTTGTAAGCTATGTCGCTATCATATCCCTAGCGGGGAACGAGGAGTATTGCGTCGAACATCGTGCAGACGCGATCAACTTGATTGGTATCGGAGTGTCCCAGAACGGTTCGTAAGCAATTTGATTATTACATTCCGATATGTACAGTCGACACCAATGACCTACATAAAATAGTGAACGCTCCAACACTGCTGCTAATCAAAGTGCTACATGTATAGCATCCATGATCAGCTCACTCGTGTGGAATAACAAGACTGACGGTCCGAGTCAAGGCAAGTTAATCTCACAAAGTCGACAACGTCCGTAGATTGGGCGATGCTGCATGCCTCATTTGACTAGTACATGAGCATGACCACATGCCGCGTTCCCGACATCTAGACGCAAATTATGCCGTAGTGTGTAAAAGGAAGGAATCACAGGTTGCTCTATTAACGTAGATGACAAGCTTGAAAAGCATGCCTTGCACTCCGCCATACTTTATCTTTACGTTTTCAGTGTGAGGAGAGGGTACTGGAAGGTGGTGCGCTTTTAATCGGACCGTCAGTCTTGTTATTTCCCACAGGCATGCTGATCATGGATGCTATACATGTAGCACTTTGATTAGCAGCAGTGTTGGAGCGTTCACTATTTTATGTAGGTCATTGGTGTCGACTGTACATATCGGAATGTAATAATCAAATTGCTTACGAACCGTTCTGGGACACTCCGATACCAATCAAGTTGATCGCGTCTGCACGATGTTCGACGCAATACTCCTCGTTCCCCGCTAGGGATATGATAGCGACATAGCTTACAAGAATCGGATGAACGCAACAACTACTCACTTTTCAATCTGCTTCGCAAGCGCAACAACAACACCAAACAACTCAAGTCATCAACCATGGCCCCCTCGGCGAACACGTCGACCGCACCCAACCTCTTCTCGACTGTCACTCTCGGTGGCAAGAAGGACCCCGTTCAACTCAAACACCGTGTTGTCATGGCACCTCTCACTCGTGTGCGTACGGGTGACGCTGGTGCGCCTACGGACCTTGTGGAGAAGTACTACGCGCAACGCGCCACTGATGGCGGACTGCTCATTACCGAGGCCACGAACATCAGTCCCACCGCACGGGGTTACTTCGGCGCCCCTGGCATCTTTAGCCAAGAACAAGTCGAGAGTTGGAAACCCGTGACCAAGGCCATCCATAACAAGGGCGGCAAAGTCTTCGTTCAGCTCTGGCACACGGGTCGCGTTGGTCACCCACTCAACCAACCTAACGGACAGTTGCCCGTGTCCTCGAGTGCCACCAGCATGGACAACATCAAAAGCCACGCCGTCACTCGCGAAGGACGCAAGGACTATGTCACTCCACGTGCACTTGACATCTCCGAGATCCCCGGTATCGTCGCTGACTACAAGCGCGCTGCAGAGAACGCCATCGCTGCTGGCTTCGATGGCGTCGAAATCCACGCCGCCAACGGATACCTCCTCGAAGAATTCCTATGTGACGCCGTCAACAAGCGCACGGACAAGTACGGTGGTAGCATCGAGAACCGCGCACGACTCATCTTCGAGGTGATCACCGCCGTGCTCTCCAGTCTGCCGTCTACGAAGGTTGGCATCCGGTTGTCTCCCTTCGGTGACACCTTCGGTTGCAAGGACTCGACGCCACGTGAGACCTACGGCTACGTCGTGAACAAGCTCAACGACTACGACCTCGCGTACCTGCACGTCATTGAGCGTCGCGGGATGCACGCAGACAATGCCGACGTTCCCGAGTGTGGTGTGGCTCGTCATTTCCGCGGCATCTACAAGGGCGTACTCATCACAGCTGCAGGTTTCAACCGTGCCGATGCCACGAAGACCGTCGAGGATGGAGCAGCCGATCTCGTGGCCTTCGGACGCGACTTCATCTCGAATCCAGACCTCGTCGAGCGTCTGCGCACGGACGCGAAGCTGACGCCGTACGACACGAAGACATTCTACTTGCAACCGGACATGGCATTGGAGGCAGGTTACACGGATTACCCGGTTTTGGGCGAGGAGGACAAGGGCATTCGCTCGACGGGATACGTCTGGGAGTCGTAAGATAAAGTAGCCAAACCAATGCCAAGACATTTGAATTAATTGGTAGTGGACATCAAAGGCGTAAATTCCATTTGCAGCTTGGTATTCTGCAGTCAGCGCTAACGGCGGGATTCCTAGGAATCTCGATGGGTTGAAGAATAGATAGCGTGTAGATTCTATATAGGCCAATCGAGCGAAAACTATCTCTGTTAAGTGCGAAAACAGTACCTAATTCCTAGCCAGCCTTTAATTAGCCTTTAATTAGCTAAACCTACTAAGAATTAGGTAATTATGTATGAATTAGGTACTTAGGTCCTAATTAGTAGCCATCAATTCTATTACAGTCCTAATTAGGCTTTCTGGCTGACTGCTAATTCTATTACAGTCAGTCCTTATTAAGGGATAGAGCCGTTGGATGGTATTAATGGTTCTCGGACTTAAGTGAGTTTTCGAGCCATTTCCTGTTTGAACAGGTCGGAACATTAGGAACCATTAATTAGCCGATACCTAATTCGTATCTATAGTACCTAATTCCTAGATCCAGTACCTAATTCCTACCTAATTCAAGGTACTGGTTCCTAATTCAAGACAAACCGGTATTTAAGTCGGTATTTGTGCACAGGTTTGTGAATTAGCTGCTGTCTCGTTGTAAAAAGTAAACACGACAAATCCTCATCTGTAGCTCGGAAGCGGCACCCACAAGCCGCCGTCCACGTACGTCGTTCAGCAGCACAATCTCCAGTGTTACGTAGCTCATACGCCTGTGCTTCTCGTTCACCAAGTTGCATCTCGATGGAGCGATCAACAGGCGCCAAGTGGAAGAAAATCTACGACGAAGACGGCGCACAAGTCCCTCTCGACGACGAAGACGCGTCTATGGCCAAGCTGAAGACGCTGGAGGACGAGCAGCCACTTGTGCATCGTGAGGACGAAGCTGCAGGATATGCTGGTCCAACGCCGCTGCTTATGCAGAAGCCTGTGGCTCCCTGGGCGGTGGGAGGACTCGGAGCTTTATTCCTCATTGTAGTGGTTCTGGTGGTCCGTGGAGGCACGTTACAAGCTCCACGCACAGTGCAAGAGGCTACACAAGCGGCAGAGTGGGTGGACATGCTGCCGAGTGACGTGGCGAGCCATATCAATCGAGAAATGGACCCTTGTGATGATTTCTACGAGTTTAGTTGCGGTGCATGGCACAAGCAAGTGGAGATCCCAGATGACAAACCAAGTGTGTTTCTGTCCTTTACGACTGTGAGTGATGAGAATCAGAAAGTCTTGAAGGAGGTGATGCAACAAGGATGGCCGCTAGTGGGGGAATTGTATGATTCCTGCATGAATTTTAGCAATATGAGCAGTACGACGGCGGATGACGCGTCGTTGAAAGTCTTGGCACCTGTGTTGCAGAAGATCGCAGCGGTGACGAGTAAAAAGAAGCTGTTTCAATTGTCAGGGGAGCTATCGAAAGCAGGGCCAGACTTTTTAACGGGACTTGGTGTGGCTGCAGATGCGAGAGAAGCTACGACCTATGCACTGTATGCATCGCAAACTGGACTTTCATTGCCGGATCCAGAGTACTATTTGAACAAGAGCAAGTTTGATGCAATTAGTGACGCGTTTCATGCCTATGTGATGGAATTGTTTCTACTGGCGGGATGGGAATCACGTGCTGCAGCATCGCGAGCTTCTTCGGTGATTGGTTTTGAACAAACGTTGGCGCCATTGTTTGTGCAGAAGGAAAAGTTACAGGATCCAGTGGCTTCGTACAACAAGATGCGTGTAGCTCAAGCTGCTGAAAAATATCCTCTAGTATTTGCGAAGTTTGTGAATGGTACGGGATTGCTGAAGAGTCTCAAAGCCAAGAATGCTGATGTGATTGTGGAAACACCCGCGTTCTTTGAGAGTGTTGAAAAGCTTGTGACTGGAGATTCTGTAACTCTAGACACCCTGAAAGCTGTATTGACATACCAGTACATTAGCTCGTATGCAGCGGTCCTCAGTGAGCCATTCGTTCAGGCGAGCTTCTCTTTCTTTGCGAGGACCTTAAGCGGCCAGAAGACACGTGCTCCACGGTGGAAGGTGTGTCTTCAGCGTGTAACCGATAATTTCCCTGATCTAGTGGGCAAATACTTTGCACTTTTGCACTTTGATGAGGCAAGTGAGCAACTTGCCAGCCAGCTTGTCACACAGGTTCAAGCGTCGTTGCAGAAAAACCTGGGTCGCGTGGATTGGCTAGATGGACCTACTCGTCAAGCTGCACTTGAGAAGCTTGGTAACATGACCAACCTCATTGGACATTCGACTCGCACTGAGCATTTCCCTTATGAATTACGCGGCGACGCACCACTTGCCGATAATATGCGGATCATAAAGCAACACGAATTCGACCGAGTTGTAGCACGGATTGGAGGCCCGGTAGACCGTAACAAGTGGGCCATGACGAGCGCTGCGGTGAATGCGTACTACCAGCCAACAGCCAACCAGATCGTTTTTCCTGCTGGTATTCTGCAGCCTCCATTCTTCGCTCGTGGACGACATTCCGCACGCAACTTCGGTGCTATCGGCAGCATCATTGGTCACGAGCTCACACATGGCTTCGATGCCTCTGGAAGATATTACGCTGGTGATGGTAACTTGCAAGATTGGTGGAGTAACGACACCGTCAAAGAGTTTTCCCAGCGAACTGATTGTCTTGTTCATCAATACAGTAGCTTCCCAATGAAAAGTGGTGCAGATCCGGACAAAGTGCTGGGTTACGTCAACGGGAACTACACTTTAAGCGAAAATATCGCAGACAACGGTGGAGTCAAGCTATCTTTTGCTGCATATCAGACGTACATTACAGAACAAACTCAGAAACTGAGCAAGATGAGTGAAAGTGATGCAGCAGAGTTGACTGGTCCCATGAGCCAAGCCGAACGGAACTTACCTGCTGGTGCAGCTGACAAGCTTTTCTTTATCTCGTTTGCCCAAGCATTCTGCGCTAAGGCGAGCGACGCTAGTACGACACAGCGCTTGGCCACAGATCCACATTCACCCGAGCGATGGCGTATCAATGGAGTTGCAAGCAACTCGCGGGACTTTGCTCGCGTGTTCTCGTGTCCTGCTGGTTCCCGAATGAATCCGAAGACTAAGTGTCAGCTCTGGTAGTTTCGCTCTTATATTCACAATAAAATCTCATCTTGTAAGCCTGCTCTACACGGGAACAGAGCTGAGCTGCTCATCGAGCAGCTTGACCTTCGCTTCAGCATCATCATCATCATCGATAGATTCGCTACCCAGCCCAAAGCAGCGTTCGGCCACATTCCTAATGATACCGCGATCGTATGAGCGCATTTCACCACCGCGTTGGAAGCGATAGCGATCAGCATTGAGCAGCTCGTTTGTAGTACGATTGTAGGCCGTTAGATAGATGTGGAAACCTGCAAGCTGGGCGACAGGTAGCAAGAACAGCAGTAGATAAATCATGCCAATTACGGCGTAGAAGCGAACGGCATGGTGATAGCGCCAGAGAAGATAGAGCACATATTCCATCCCAATCAGGTCCATAGTCAGGAAAATCACAAACAACAAGAACGGCGCGTAGTTATCACGCCCCACACAGTTGTCAACAAACGGGCAGCTACAAGCACAAGATCACAAATTAGATCCGAGAGCACAACATCAGAACAAAGTCACTCCTACGCACTGGTGATCGAACATGGGCACACATGTCTTGCAGATACGGCAATGCTTGGATCGCGGAGGTCTCTGGATATGACATGTATGACACAACGGACGTTCCATACATTCACGCTGTGCGCGGGCACTGGCGCTCTCTCCGATCTTGTCTTCATCTTCATCTTCGTCGTCGTCATCGCCACCAATGAGAGCCTCAGTGACTTTCTCGTACGCCACACCATATTTCTTATTATCGTCAGGCACACTACCAGGCTTGGTTGTCACCGTGCGGTAGAAGAAATACCAGGTCACTGCATTCCACGCCAAATGCGGCACCATGACATTGCGTCGATCTGGCATGACTGGGAACAAAAGGAACAGATAAATCAGTGCAGTGACCACAGCGTTGATCACCGTAAAGTGGTATGGAGCTCGACTACCCGGATTACACCACCACGTAAACGCAGCAATATTCCATGCTGCAACGCGCATTTCACGCTGTTTCAGATACCGCGCAACTTCACGATAACGCTTCAACTGTGCAAGATCTCTCGGTGTTCGTTTCTTGGCATCCAAAGCATTGACATCTGCATCCAGAGTCTCCACTAAAAACTGCACCGTTTCCATTTCTCCCCTCATCGCAGCAAGATGCAGTGGCGTCTGACCGAATTTATCCGGTACGTCCGAACCCACTTGAAGGTACTGGAACACTGCAACAATCTCCGTCGCTCCTTTATACGCTGCCCAATGCACAGCCGTATCTCCATCTGCATCCACGAGCGTCACATCCGCTCCATTTCTCACACAAAACAACACCAACAGTGGGTGTCCATTCTGCGCTGCCACCAACAGTGGAGAGCGATGTTTCTTGGAGTCACAAGTATTGACATCCACTCCGAGCTTCAGTACAAGTGTCCTCAAAGCACTTAAATTCCCTGCTGCACAGGCCCAATGAATAGGGTGCAATTGCACCTTCCCCCCGTCCTCACTAGGCGCGTCAATGGGTGCTCCAATAGAGTGCAAATAGTGGAGGAATTCCCCATTGGCTTTCTGTGCCGCCCAATGAGCGATCGTGTGGCCTTGTGGATCTCTTCGTTCTCGCGCTAATTCGTCGCCGTATTGCGCCACCAGCTGCACAAACTGCGCCAGATCGTTGCGTCTAGCGCAGGCAAACATTTCCTCCAATGGGGTCATTGGTTCTTGCTCTTCCGGTGGAGTAGGAGCGTGATTATGCTGACAATTGGGGTGGTGGGAGTGTCCATGACTATGACCATGTTGCGACGCGGTTACTGAGGCTACGGGAGTGGTGAGAGCTGCATTTGGAACAGGAGATGAAGGAGAAGAAGACGTAGGGGGTGACGAGGCGGTTTGACCCACGGAAGGTGCTTCTAAGAGCGGAGACACGTCCACGACGACTTCAGCGTCACTCATATTGGCTTGGAAAGAGAATGAGATATCATTAAGTACGTTTTTTAGAGAGATACTCTATTTTGAAACGATAAAGTCCTGTAAGTGGGTCACTAACTCTAACGGTTGTGTATACCTCTAATTGTCGCTATTACTTTAATCGGATGTCACTGAAACGAGGAATATCACGTAGACCAGTCAAATATCGCGATATCTGAACGAAAATGGGCGGTAAAAGGAAGCGTAATGAAGGCTCTACCTCTGTGCAAGCAGGCGATAACAAGTCGGACCACAAGGTTCACCATAGCAAGAAGAAGCACAAGCTTTCAACCTCGAAGAAAGTGAGCGGATCAGCGACGCTCAAGCCGCAGGAGAAGGCTCCAAAGACAGCTAAACCCGCCACTTTGGCCAATTCGAATTGGCTGGCGCTCAAGAGCAAAATTCAGCAGAAAGACCAGCGTCACAGTGGATCCAAGACACATGAGAAGAAACGCGACCTGGATGTGAAGGCCCAGAAGCAACGTGTGAAGCAGGAGAAGCAAGCCAAACGGATGAAGGCCCGCACTGCTGAGTGGGTGGACAACTCCCGGATCGTTGCAATGGATTGTGAGATGGTGGGTGTCGGTCTCTCGGGTAAAACGAGTGTCTTGGCACGCTGCAGTATCGTGGACTATGACGGCAACGTGCTGTACGACAAACACGTTCGTCCAGTGGAAAAGGTCACGGACTTTCGGACACATGTCAGTGGCATCAAGTCGAGCTCATTGAGACATGCAATTCCCTTTGCACAATGTTTAAAAGAAGTGGGCAAATTGATGCAGGACAAGATCGTTGTGGGTCATGCCTTGAAGAATGACTTTCAAGCGCTCATGTTCACGCCACCCAAGCATTTGATCCGTGATACTGCTTATTATCGACCGTATATGCGTCGCAAGATGAACGGCACGGTAAGTTGATACTTGTTTTGATGGAAATTGTAGTGATTGCTACTAATGGTGATGTTGTATTGCTTGTAGAAATTGTATCCCAAGTCGTTGAAGAACTTGGCGGAGGAAGTGTTGGGAAAGCAGATCCAGACTGGACAGCACGACTCCGTTGAAGATGCACGTGCGACGTTGGAGCTGTACAAGCGCGAGCAATATGCGTGGGAGAAGTATCTGCGCTCGAACAAGAGCAACAGCTCGTTGGTCGGTGTGGCGCCTGCTTTACCGGAAAAAGACAGTGAAGATACTCCCAAACCAATCTCCGCTGCTGCCAAGGCGCATCTAGACAGTGATGACGATGAGATTAGTACTGGACGTGGTATTATGGCTGTACCAGACTCCAAGGAGCTCGCCATCATGGAGTACGGCGAGTAAAGAGGACGTCCCGTAGATAGAGGTGGACACTTTCATCATGTCCATAAATTCCGTTTTTACAACTTCTACTTTTTACGTAAAAAGTTTCTCAATCCGTAAAAAGTTAGTGGAGACTTTTGTACTCCAGCCATTAGTTGAGATTTTACCAGTCCAAGTTAAGATGAATTTTATCTGATGGTGCCTCTCTTTACCAGCTACCAGCCTTGTCTCCTTTAGCTCCTTCCTCTGGATGGAGCGGGGAGACGTCTTTCCGTGGTTACGCAGTTAAATATGAGGCCCACATTTAATTCTGGGGTTTCTTCGTCCGAGTTTCTGTGGTTTCTACTGCTTTCGGGCGGTGGAGACTGTGGGACTTGATACACGGGGGAGAAAGACATGGAAGTTTCGGCTTCGTGTCATGTTCTCAGCAGTCTGTCTTCGTAGCCTATTGCGGGACCGAAGACGGTGCTGTTGCCTTCTCGTGTATTGAAAGGAGGGGAGTCCCAGAGACATCCTAGACAACTATTTTTTATCTGAGACTTTGCACTTTTTTCTTTCCACTCGTTGGCTTCTTCCATCCAACCAGTGATATACGCAGTGCAAATAGCATACTGTGCTGTGTGAGGAATACCTTGTCTTTGTCAGGTGTCGGTACCTGATGAAGACGCTCTAGCTTCGGCTGAAGCGTTTCGAGGCTTCCTGTAGCAGCCACATTTTAATTGATTGTATACTCTCTACTTTAATTGAAGTGCTCTTGGAGTAGTTTTTCATCCGAAACGAGTTGTAGCATTGGAATCGCAAGGGTAGAGCCATCTCAGTGCTCAGGATTTCTTGGTAAATACTACTACGTAGTAGAAGTCCTCCCTCCGATAAACTGTTGAGAAGATAGCACGCTACTGCTTGTTAACGCGCTTGTAATTATTGTAATTAGCTATGCATCCAGCCATCGTGAATGTCGACAGCAGCTTCGTGAAGTGAATGCGTGCAATCAACCGAATGTGGTGGCACAAGAACTACATGGACTCGGTCTTGACAAAGAAACTGAAGTTTCACGTCAGCTAGTGCACTTGAGGTTCAAGGTGGTAAAGTCAGCTGATAGCGGCCACACCTTACGCCTGCTTCCATCTTCGTCGGCGTAAACTTGCTGTCATCCTTGCACAAGCCAACACCGACAACGTCATTGAAAATGTGCTCCATCTCCACACAAAAGCAATAAATACATGATACAATCTGCATTAAACTTAAAGAATTCCACCTGCCTCGAGCTGCTTATCTCGGCGTCATTGACACCACCTTAACGCAACGGGATTTACGTTTCAACTTCAATCACTGTCGTCTAGCTCGTACAACTACCCGCACATCCTTCTCCAAAGTCCGTACTCTGCGCATCATTCCATAGACCCCACTACTCTTTTCTCACATCTGCATGCGCTTACGTCCGCACACAACCATTGCAAACTTATCGGATCCCCTCGTACAATGCCAACCAGAACGCAATTTACCATGGGCTACAAAGACTCCAGCACCACGACACATGAGGCTGAAAACACACGTGATCGCGTACTAAATGCATTGCAATCATGGGACCAAACGGACCTTCTTACGTTACTCGACCAGTCCGACAGTCCATTATGGCAGCAATTGATGCACTTTGACAACTGGTACAAGGGCGGCGTGGCCGGATACTTGTCCACTGCCACGAAATTGTACGCGGAATTGCGTGGTGAGACTGTTGACAGCGAAGAAAATGGTGATGTGTGGGCCGATTGGCGTCCGTCGAATCCCTCGGCTTCGGAATTGGCGGCAGTGGCGGATCTTGATTCCCCGTTGTTTGCAGAGTTCGAGAAGAATGGACTTGAACATTTGGACAAATGCTGCTTCGTGGTAGTGGCTGGTGGTCTGGGTGAACGCTTGGGGTATCCGGAAATCAAGTTGCGTCTTCCAGTGGAGACGTTGACCCACACGAGCTACCTGGAAGCTTATGTGCGTCATTTATTGGCGATGCAGTCCCTTGCAAACACACAACTACGAGGTAGAGCTCCAGTCGAAATTCCGTTGGCCATTATGACGTCAGATTCGACTCATGATGCTACGCAGAATTTCTTGAAAGAACACAAGAATTTCGGCATGACTGAAGGTCAGCTTGTGCTCATTAAACAGGAGAAGGTGCCATGTGTGGATGTGATCGATGGACCTGCTGTTGATGGCAAACCCAAGCTGAAATTCGTGGTGAAAGATGGGCTGCTGGTGATGAAACCTCATGGACATGGTGACGTGCACACACTCCTGCATACGTCTGGATTGGCGGCCAAGTGGCTACAAGACGGCAAGAAGTACGTGCATTTCATCCAGGATACCAATTATCTCATTTTGAACGGAGTGTTGCCAATGCTGGGTGCTTGTGTGAAGCACAATTGGGGGTTTGCCTTCACAACTGTGCCACGGAAGGCTAAGGATGCTTCTGGTGGCATCGTGCGCTTTACGTCGCCGTCTGGCAAACACTCGACGCTCTTCAACGTTGAGTATCACGAATTAGATCAATTCCTGCGTACGCGTGCCAAAGCTGAATTTCCTGACGGTGATGTAAACGATCCGAAGACGGGATTCTCGCCATTCCCAGGCAACATTAACGGCATCGTTGCTGCTCTTGACTCGTACGTGCCGGTGCTCGAGACGTCCAAGGGCTTCGTCCCTGAAGTCTTCAATCCGAAGTTCTGTCCCAATACGAACAAATGTGCATTCAAATCTCCCGCTCGTTTGGAATGCATGATGCAGGACTATCCCAAGCTTCTTGTGCAGTACCAGATCAAGCACAACGAGAGCAGTAAAGGTGGTGGAGTCGGTCTTGTGCAATTCCCTTCGTCCGTGGTATATTCCCCATGCAAGAACGATGCTGCCAGTGCTAGTGAAAAGGTGAAGAATGACATCCCGCCTCAATGTGCCAGCTCTGCTGAGCACGAGGTGTTCGCGATCAACCGCCTGAAATTGAGAGCACTAGGCGTGCCATTATCGAAGGAAACCAAGCTGCAGTCGTGGTTGGACATCCCAGTAGACTGCTCGGGCCCGCAGATTGTTTTCGGATCAGGCTTCGCGCTCAGCCAGGCAATACTGGCCAAGAAGTTTACCAAGCCGTCCGCTATTAGCATCACCGCTCGTTCGACGCTGATCGTGGAGGGTGCAAACATCACGTTTGATGCTCTCGAGCTCGATGGTGCTGTACGCATTGTGGCTTGCCCAGGTGCCAAGGTTGATGTGAAGTCTCTGACGGTCAAAAATGCTGGTGTCGAGTATGAATCGGTGTCTACGGAGAGCAACCCAGTCGACGCAATGCGTGGCTACCGGTTACGGCAACTCGAGGTCCAAGAGTTCCGCTTCGACATACCAGGCAACTACGTGATCCACGAGTAAGGGAGCGTATATGTTAATCTCCAAGATCAAGCAAGCCTTTGTAGAAATACCTGCAGGTTTCCATTTCAATGTGAATGATGCAACCATTCCAAGCTCCAAACATTTCTCAATACTACCACAAATGCATACTGTCATCGACAAGGAAGCCAATGAAGTGTCCTTCCAATTACAACACCTGAAGCATCAGGAACAGGGATTCTTAATTTGGCAAACACCAGGTGACACCCCAAACGTATTCCTCCCTCAGGTTGCACCTCCCACGTAAAGCAAATGCTTTTGACACTTTCCAACAGATACACAGCCACCGGATTATTGAATCCCAGAGGAGATTGGAGTTAAACCCTGAAGAGAGGGAGTGTCGAATTCCTGGATCGGGTGCTGGTCGATCTCGAAAAATTGCTCCCGGTTGGGATCATTAGGGAATATTTCCATTCACACGCTGCTCCAAGCGATACTAGCGAATCTGTAGTCCATGTGACAACTTTATTGTGAGCACATACTCCACACAGGATATCGATGCCAAACTGCTGATATCCGATCCATTTTTCAGCTCCATGCAGAGTTCCAATAAACTTCACGAAAAAAGTGTGTAGATTCGAACTTAATTTGTCAAGAAATGTTTTGTGAGAATTATTAATTGAGACCTATTACCATTCGTTTCTAAGCACACAAAGAGTTTCCCAATACCATCAGAAATGCTTCATCTCATATATATATATCGGTTGAGCTTAGCTGGTGTCTTCAAGCACATTACACTGCACATGCATCAATGTTCTGACCCATCCGACCACTGTCGCGCTAGTTTTTCGCGAGCCTTGGTACGAACACCGGTGCTGGTAGGGAATTCCAAATCGCTCGGCGCACGCGAGAGTGGTGTCATTGGATCGATAAGAATTGACCGAGGTGGCACCGATGTCGTTGATGCAGGAGCTGACGGCTGAGAAGAGGAGCGAGTGCTTCGGCTTGACATACTTGTTGTGTTACCCCCAAAACCCACAAGGCGCTTGATATCGATACTAAATGACTCAGATGACGTTGCGCTCTTTTCACTTCCAGCTGTAATTTTGTCCCCACTCGCTTCTTCACTGCTGCTACCGTTGCCGGGAGGGAAAAGTTCCAGCTCATGCTCACGAAGTAGCCCCTTAAATTTATTCTCCCGCGCACTCATAACTTCTTTGATCCAGCTGGGCACACCAGGAATTCGCTGCATACTCACGTATGCGATAGCCACAAACAAGTGCTCCAGTAGGAGGATAAATAGTAGACGCCAGGCAATATGCAGGCATCCAAAGTCCGGTCCGAAGATAAAGTCGTCCAGAGTTTTCCCTTGCTTTTCGAGCTGGTGCTGAATGTCGATTATACAAGTTTCATCGAAGAACTCGAGCACACCGGTTGAAATACATATCAAGAGAACATTGACAATCACGGCGATATACGCATATGTGGTGAGAATGCCCTTCCAAGCACCAATACCATTGGCCCGTCGTGGAATTGGACGCTTCAGGGTTTTACAGAGTCGATAGCCATCTGTACGACCCTTGACACTGTTGATCAGGAAGCAAGCGAACGGCATCAACGGCCACAGTATAGAGAACATGACGGTGAAGCCAAACTGCACCGTCAGTACGTGGAAATCGTCGTACGGGTCGTATGTGTCTTGCGCGCTATCGAACAGAATTTCACGCGCTTTCTTATTGAGCACCTCAATTTCTGACGGAGTGTACTCAAGGTACCGCGAGCTCGACTTGTTGCCAAATTGCGATTCTTTTTGATTTTCGTAGTCCAACGATCCTAGAATCTTCATTGAGCCTGTTTCGCGAACGCGCTTTTGGGCTTGAGCATCAGCGCGGGACTGAGCATTCTCACGACGCTTGCGCACCAGAATGGGTGCCACCAACCTCAACAATATGTTCAACGACTGGGTGATAACGATAGGAGTGACGAACATAGCACCTAGGTCCACGTGGCGGCGATCAAAAGTGAAGAACCCGACACACTCGATGCAAGTGGCATCCTTGTCACCCACAGGACACGTATTGCACGAACCATCTTGATCTACATAGGGGCCGAAGCAGCAGTTCATTTCGTCACCAAAGAACATGTGGTTGAAGGTGTTTGTCAAGTAATTGCCGAGACCAGGAATGACAAATATGAATGCCAGCGAAAAGAACCACGTGTAGTAATTGAGGAAATCGAGCAAAACCAGCTTGCGGATTAACGCTTTTTCATACTGCTCCTCCGTTCGATAATTTTCCCAATGTGTAAACAAAGCACCCATCTTCGTGACCACCATATTCCACTGGACAACGTCAACGAAGAAGCCGAATATGCAGCCTTCCAGCAAAATAAGAAACCATTGTGTCGAGAAAATGTAGCTCTCTTTGTATGTGGCCTTCAGAATTTCATAAATGGTAACCCAACTTGCCACAAGCACCAGCATAATGAGCATCTGCCATAACATGAAAAGGAACACGCAAAAATACTTGGGCAATCTTCGCCACGCTGGGTACACCAATTCCACATCGCCAGTCAAAGCGTTCACTCGTTGTTCTCCGTAAAACTGCTTGTTGCGATATTCAATCTGCTTCACATGAAGCTTACCCGTCCAGTCAAATTGCATACATGCGTTTTCTCGCTCCCAAGACTTGAGGAAGCCAAATCCCCACACAACCGACACACCCAATCCCCAAAACGGTAGAAGTCGCATGTACACTGTCATGGAAACCACACCACGTAGTAATTCCAGTAAAATCCCAATTGCTGCCAGTGGAATGAGCCACGTGTTGTAATATTTCAGAAACGCGAAATAGTACGCCACCTTTTCACCAAAATTATAGCGCAGTGAGCGCAGCACTTTTTTATCATCCAGCTCATGAAGTCTCCACGACGCAACCCATCTGTGAATCAACGTATTCGTCACACTCTGATTGTGCATAGGAAAGAGGTCATGAATCCAAATATCGTTCTTCGATAGCCTTGCACGCTGTTCAATAATAAAGTCCACAATCTCGATGCGTTCAGCTGGAGTCGTCGGGTCATCACGTCGCTGTGCCACATCTTGTTCCATATCCACTACAGCCCCATGGTCCATCCACATCTGCGTGCGAAATTGCTTGACCAACGACATCACCACTGGATCTGGTGCTCGAACCAGAAGAATGAGGTATCCCGAGTGCATTTCTCCCTTGGAATCTCCTCCATCAATAATATCCACTAGTAATCCTTGAGTGCAGAGTTTATTGACGATTCGGCGATGTTCATCTTCACTTTCACTCAGCATTGGTGAATTGGCCCTACACAGTCTCCTAAAGCCTGAACGTTCATGAGAAACGTCGGAAATACTGTCCATGCATCCTCTTGGTGTCCCGTTCAACGACGGCGAAGCACCACAACAACAAATGCAATGAATTGTCCTCCTAAGACACCCTGGCCTCTGCACTTTACGGTTCACAATCACTGCAAAGTCATAATCAGGTAATTCGCCACTTTGAATCTCATCAGGCTTTAAATACCGGAATTTACCCGGTGATACCGGCGTTTCAGATGATTCATAGTGACGTTCACTCTTGCTTGGAATTGAAGTAGGGTTTGAAGTAGGGTTTCGTGTCTTCCGACGTCGAGAAAGACCTTCACTCTTGCTGGAACTCGAATCTTGTTCCGAGTCTCCGGAGGATGAGGAGCCCACGAGGTGCGTGCTGGAATCTTCTCGCTTCTGTGCTGCTGAGCGTCGAATTGCAGCCGCCTCGCGTGTCTTGGCTTTAGTCTTGGGCCTCATGCGCTTCTTCCGGGCGCTCGAGTCGATGGACTCGGTCTCTGACATGATCCAAATGACGCCAAAGTTGGAATGAGATCGAGGCGTTTGATGGGTTTGGGAATCGATTTTAACAGGTTGAAATGATGGATGGAAGGTGGGAATAAGGCGGTACAGGTGGTACAGTATGAAATATGACAGGGAAAAGTGAGCTATCTTGAGTTGGCTACAACTCATTGGCACAAAAGAACCTGTTAGTGCTGAAAGATACTTTCGACTTTACCTGCTGAATCATTACATGTAATTGAGAACTGCTCTTGTTTTAAGCAATAGTGTTGTATTATCTATAAGGTAGCTTACAAGAAAACGGATGTGAAGCCGTTGGAGAAATCCGGTCGAGTATCGTAAGAGGCATCGACTTACATTCTCGATATTGACTTGGTGGGCATGTCGATTTTAGAGTGACAACGACTGTGGAGAACGTCACATACGGATGAGAGGATGTGTGAATCAGCTCTAAACCACCACTTACACGCACGCGATATCCTTCGTCGCGACGAACACTTACTGGAAACACATACATGAACAGCGCTGTTTGCTCATGTTCTTTGTCTCGCTAATATTGACTACCAGGAATTTACAGAAACGACAATCGGTTAGCAATACCTGATATTGATACGTTTGCGGAGATCTACCGTGGTAGTGCAATGCAATGTGATTAACTATGGAATCCAAAAAGATCAAACTACATGTAATGACGGCTATGGAGCATGTCGCGTGTAGGAACACAATCATCAAAATCAGTTTATTCCAGGATACTGTACACGAGATTCGTGTACTACATAGTATAAATTAGCAATCTCACTTCGCATTGCAGTACATACACTGTAGCGGAGTGATAATGTCTCTCACTGCAGTTGCCATTGATTAGCAACGCAGATCGAGTTAAACATTTAAAGAGCAACTTCTAAAACTACGATGAGCATCAAGCCAGAATGTGTCTGACTCAATGTAGTACATGTAATATTTCTAAGTGATTGATTAGCACACACCCTCGCAAAATCTGTTGAAAGCACTCATTACACGGATTCTTTCGCGAAGAGAGAGCGACCACCGGGTCGTTGAATCTGTGCAATCTTGTCGGAGGTCCCAGAATTGAACTGGAGGGTATTATGTCTGTAATTTTCAGTTATGCTACGCGGTAGCATCCATTGACACATTCCTCAGCAGTCTAGGAAATTCCTAAACTGGACATATAAGAACCCGCAGTTTTGTGCCGCTACCCGCTTCAATACCGTATTCGCGTTATCGTCATCTGTAATCCATCGCAATTTCCAGCTAACTTTTCCGACTTGGGTGTTGGCTCTACAATGACTGTATTCACGACATATATAATATACATGTTATGCGATTTTGGACGGTAATATGTAGCGGAACTGTGCCAGTAACATCAACACACCATTCAGATATGTAGCCCTTTGGAATGGACAATTGGTTCGGAACATCGACAATAACGAAATGTTCACGAATAACTTTCCATTCTGGCATTTAATGAAGCAGAACGTGTTTCTAGATATTGAGGGCGATATCGAAGACGTGGTGGTGGACAAGCTCTTGCATCAGCTGGAATGATTCTCTTCTAACCTGCACCTCCGAACTCTACCTCTCGTCGCAGACATGGTCTACTATAGTAGTGTATTTTAGCAAAATGGTGACACAACGGTATAATTAAGATAAGTGGCTTAAACGCTCGCGCATTGACTTCCTCTACGGCGGCACCCCATAGCTAAGTCGGATTACGACTGGCCATTGTCGTTATATCTAACATCACCATCATAACATTCCAGCGAGAAATGAAATATGTATTCTCGTCTAAAAGAACACTTCATCTACTTCATGCAGGTTCTTGGTCATGTCTTGACGTCCCATACGGAACATTTCGACTGCCCAGTCGGCATTCGTGGTAATAAGCACCCAAGTTGGTGCAAACCAGCGCCATTTCCAGATCTGAAACACCTTATGTGGTGCGTCCGGTTGTATCACGGGATGATTGTTCGTCAATCCACCATCGACATAGTGTTTTCCACGGTACGGTGCTGCGAGTGACGTCGTGTAGAACGGCACATGAGCCGAGCACAGCATACCGTCCACCATATCTTCATTGCTCGTCCAAGTAGTAAGCAAGTGATTGCGTAGTGCAGGCACCTCCGTGATTGAAAAATAAAGTTTCTTGTCCACGTGCTGATACGCATCCGACGGCAACACTTTTAACATGTTGTGCTTGACCATCGGGATCCATCTAAAATATATTGAGAGAAACATATCATCATTTATACTTTTCACCCCCTCCACTCAATCAGCAACTCATCGTACTTGCCCAATCCAGCGTATGAGCATTCCGCCGCTTCTTCGATGAGAGGAATATTCTCTTTAAAGAAGAACTCCTTAACATTCATACTTAAAGCCAACACCAAAGCTGGGAAGCATCCAGCTGATACCCCCGAGAAAATTACATCTCGGAGGTCGTATTCCTCTTGCAGGACGGATGCCACACCCAAAAAATAATTGTACATGCCTCCACAACCTCCGAAACCCAATTGCGCCACCTCGTGCAGCTCTGTAAGGCGACGTTTGGTCTTGTCTGGTGCCCCCAGACTGCGAGGGACTGTGGGCAAGCACGAAATCTCTTGAACGGAGTCATCTGGCGCATCGACAGACTGTGGCGGGCTCCAGATCTCGTTCATGATGCGGATTTGGACGTGTACCTCAATTGTCTAACAACGCTGTAACGACTACGAGAACCTCTATATTTAAATGTTCTAAATATATTGTAAAGTGCATACATATGCTGCTTTGTATTGAATTTACTTTATAGTATAATAACCTTCTTAACTGTATTTAATTAGTTTGTGGTTTGCGTTATGGCTTGATTTTCCTGGCCTCGACCAGGAGTAAAACTCTTTCGATGTCACATACAGAAGAGCCTCTGTCGAAAGTGGCAAACGGAGCAAAGTGATAAATAAGCTTCAGCAAAGGCATTTGTGGTTACAATCGTATCAGTCATAGACATTTGTTGGTTGCTGTCATCTAGCCAAGAAACTTGTATCGTTTCGCTGATACTTCGTCGTGGGACTACTTGGCATATTTTCTTGATTCGTGGACGTTAAACGATTTGTATTTCACGTCTCGTTTGCGTTAGCACTTATCGACCTGTAGATGTGAAGGCTGCGAGCAGATACGTTCGTGCTGGCATCTTGGAGCTCCTATCCAGCGTACTCTTCCGACTTGTTGACGGTCATTGGCTAATGAAGACGAGTCACGCTTGGTTGGCAAATTCGCTTCACTAGAATCCGTCAGATGCACCGAACGCTTGGTTGCAATTTGCAAGCACGCTAGGCCAAGACGGTATGTCACAAAGTATATGGCTATGCAGAAAGACCAAGCAACGCCATGTCGGTCTCTTCTCGCATGGTACAAGATAAATGATGGTAACGCCACTCAAGAAAAGCTTGATCAGTACAGTTGTAGTGCTGAGCACTAGGCAGACGCATTTATGCTGCATGGCATAGCAACAGCGAAGTCATATCAAGTGTCGCTCCGTAATGCTCCCGATCCTGAAACACGACGATAGGACGAGCATTTGTTGTGCTTGATAGACCACCACTAACCATCACAGCGTGTAAAGTGCTTGTGTACTGTTGATTTCAGTAGGAAATTCCACTTCAACATGGTATCTTTTCGCGAGAGGACAAGTTTGTTGCGGCATAGGTCGTCGACGTCAATCATTTGTGCCACTCTGTCCGGCTCAAGTGCATTTCCGTGAGAAACATCGTTCTAGGAAGCTTTGAGCCTCCAGCTACAACGAAGTAGTTGAGCCTTGTAACATAGGCCGTTTCCGCGAATAAGACCGGGCGACGTTGAGTGTACAAGGCGTTTTGGCCATCTGAACACATCATGTCCTCGGCCTGTGAGTCCTCGTTGAGTAGGCACAGGAAACCGACATGCCGTCGTCTCAAAGGAATGCGGCGTTTAGTCTCTCGGTTCAATGTGAAGTGTCCTCAACATCGAGGCCTGTTTAACACTTGAGCCTCTTCAACAAGAACAAGAGTTCAGCAGCAGCTTTGCTAGACCAAAAAAAACTTGTGATATCGTAGAGAAATACCTCCATTACCGACCACGCTGCATTTTTTCCTCGTCTGCAAACTCGAAGCGTTATGAAACGCTGCTTTCCACAGTTTCGTGCTTATGATTTCCTCTATCGAATCTACGTTCAGGACCAACGCCACGGAGATGCTTCAAACGAGGCCAGTGGTGGTAGATTTACAGCCAAAAACTAGTTTCTATCGTGGGGACGCTGCCCAACGACAGCATTCTCGAATTTGCTTGACGCCAACCACCTCCATCATCTAGAGGAACCTGGTTCACCTCGTAACGACGACTACTGCACCACCACAGTTCCGTTTCTTACAGTCGCAATCGGTCTCTACGATGAACTCGTTCCACTCACCCGTCCGAGCCCTGTCTACCTCTGCAACTGTCAATGCGCACGACATTGAGCCGATAATGAAAGACGAAGAATTACGCCAGTCGACAGACTCGGAATCGGACACGTACACGGATGATGAAGGTTCCGAGTCTTCTCCACGCGGACAGATGAGTCCGAATTGTATGGGCACGGGGGTGTGGAGTAAAGAGGAACACACGAAATTCCTCGAAGCTATCAAGATCTACGCCAATGGTCCATGGAAACTCGTCGCTGCTTATGTGGGCACGCGAACGGTTCGGCAAACCATGACACATGCTCAGAAATACCGTCAAAAAGCTGCACGGCGACTGCGTGGCTTACGCACAAAGCAGGCGCTCATGCGCATGCACTTTGGTCACCACGTGAGTGAAGAGTCCCTCATACAAGAACGACTTCGTGCCATGGGCGCCACGCACCACAGTTACAACTATTTTACATGTGAATCGATGTCAAGTAGCTACTCGATCCCGCTGGAGTTACCTCTGCACGCGAGACATAACTACCTACCGGGAACTGAGACGATTCCTTGGGTCTTCCCACAGCCAGTTGAGGAAGCACCATGTTTAGACGCAATGATGCTAGATGTGGACGAAGTCGACCTCGTCGAGGATTTGACTGCAAGCCCCACGCTAGAGGAGTGCGCCACGGAGCTACTTAAACTACTATTTTAATGTGCAACATCACAGTCCCCAGCTCAAAGTATACGCTGCACCACCGTCAAATTGTTATTAGAATACTGAAGACATCAATACTAGCTTCTCTTTGGTTTCATCTAGTCTACTTCATTGAACGTCGGCACCAAGGAGTTTGTGGTCTCGCACGAGACCTCGTGTGTTCTTTAGAATTCATCGAGGTGAACCCGTCAAAGCCTGGGATCCCAGGTCAACCATCCCAACCACCACGCGATCAACGTGATTTCGATGCAGCTCACGAGCCTAACCTTTCACAGGATTCGTTGAGAGGGGCGATCGATAGCAAAGACACAGCCACACTTGGGATGAGGAGCTTGAATGGCGCGTGGAGATGATCTGTTTTACAGCATCCCAACCAGCTTTGCGATCGAGCTAGACACGTTGAAGTTGTTTGAAAACTCGTCCAATTGCTGACGTCTCCGACACTCGCTTCAGCGTAAACAGCTTCAAGACGTCCTCCAGATGGCCAACGGCGCATTCGCGCTGGCCAACGAGTCAGCATTTGTCGATGGGCACGCGCTCCTCCGCGTTCGTACTTCCGCCTATCGCGGATGCTGTTAAATCTCGGCTTCCAAAAGATTCCTGTTTCCTAGTGATCCTTTCCAAATGTGCATCATGCATCATGAACTCCTGGCACTCCAGCCGGAAGGTGTCGACAATTGCATCGTCGTAGCGCTCGTGGTGTTGTCGCGTGCATTCAGCCGCAAATTGTTGTCACCAAGATGGTGGTCCGCCACTACGACGCTGCCATTGTCACTGACAACTATCCTCCGAAAACTACGACCCTCACGACAGCTTCGGAGCGCTTCGGAAAGCTGCACTGATCTCGTTGAAGCAAACTTGTCAACTATTGTCATCACCGAAGCAGTTAATATTGGATAGCCGCTTGGAGCTGCAGCTGTCGGCCCCAGTCTACCAATGTACAACCTTCCCGGCACCGCTGTTTAACATTAAGCTCACCCCTCTTCATCGATACTGTATGTCTCTCTGGACACTGAGTCCACGATCTCTCCTGCTTGCAATGCACTGTTGAATTCTGGAATACGGAACATCCGCAGAGTCGGAATCCGTCTCCATGTCCAAGGACAATAATCTAAAATGCTGTCAGCTTCTTTCGTGTCTTGGTCTGTCTTCGCTTTCCTCGCAGGCCTCGTCCGTCCTCTTCCTACCGACAACTTTACTTCAAATCGAGCACGCTAACGAGTTCACTTGGTCATCCTGTCGACACTAGTGTCCGCAGTTGGCCAAAGCTGCGCTAGTAATCGTCACCTTCCATGTGGAACTACCACAGCAAAGATACGAATGCTGTTGACGACAATATGGTTTCCACGACAGTGAACTTGGTGACGATTACTTGAGTTCGACGTCCACCAGGTGGCAAAGTTCGCAGTTGATCAAGACCGATCTATGTGGCACTCGACCACAAGTGAAAATCTGTGCGAGATGGTCATAATCTGCCTCAACACCAAAGCTCCCAAGTAAACACGGCAGGATCGAGTGGAAAGGCTCGTTTCTCAGCAGTGCATCTCCAGCAAGGCTGGATTTTGAACGTCGTTTACGGCTGCTGAACAAGAGACTTTGGTGCGTGCGTGTTCTTAGCTTGGATCGAAGGATTTGAGCACCATGATGGGCGTGTGACTGCGGAGACCAAGGCGAGCATAGTGGGTACTCGTGCCGCATCAACGCTGAAGTGTCTCTGCCGTTCAAGTCTCTCGTGATGCGAGCCTTCATTCACGAATCTGCGGCAGCGAGCAAACACGAAAAAAGCGAGCTCAGTGTCTCCACCACAGCACTGGACTGCACCCCCTAGCAACAGCAACAGCTCTTCATTTTTCAACTCTCCACCTACCCCAACATGAGTCTCCAAACAGCACTGCATCAGCCAACCCCTCAATACAGCAAACCCTCGGTCGGCGTCGGTATGTGGACTGAAGAGGAACACGCTCGCTTCCTTGAAGGGGTCAAGCTCTTTTCGAGTGGACCTTGGAAACGCGTGGCCGCTTACGTCGGTACGCGCAACGTGCGTCAAACCATGACGCACGCGCAAAAGTACCGACTAAAAGCTGCTCGGCGACTGCGCGAGGCGCAACGCAAACAGGCAGCAGTTCGACATGGTCTACACAATGCCCGTCGTGGTATTACAGTGGACAATGCATTGACGCAACGACCATTGCCATCGTCTTCAGCCGGTGGACTTGGATTGGGGTCGTACTCGAAAATGCGACTACCATGCACTTGCACTGAGAAGGACTGTCCACACATGGACGACGACAGCAAAATCTACATGTCCATTGCGGACGCCATTGAAATCCTCGACTCCAAGACGTCGATTGCAGGATCTCCAGTCTCTACAGACGCCAGTATTGGCAACACTTGGTTGAACGTTGGTACGTTTGACCCGACGCTCAAGATGGAAACGTTCGGTAGGGATGACCTCATTCCTCTTGACTCAACAGCCAGTGATTCGGATGAGTTCCCGACATTGGAAGACTGTGCCAGTGAACTACTGGAGCTGCTCTTCTGAGTTCGCTATATCATCAACTAACCGCGATCGCATGTAGCCGAAAGGAAGTGCACGTGGACGCACCCCTATGTATTCAAGTTATATAATTGACTGCGTCTGTACCAATGAAATACAGCATCCATCATTGAGTTTCCTCCATCCATCAATCATTGATCTTATCAACATACAGTAGCAGGAGATCAAGATGCAGCACTGCGGGCAATAGGCCCCGTACCTCCCTGATATCGTATAACCGAACACTTGTCGCCGTTGCCGAGCTGGATGTGGGCGTAATCGGAATACACTTCCTTGAAGGCATCATCTCGGCTGTGAACGCCGTCGTGTTGACTGATGTGCCGAAGCATCGATTTTCGTGAGAAATGAATCATTTTTTTTGAGATCACGCCTTGTGCCTTGTCTACGCCTGTGGAGCACAAGCAATGCTGGTAGGAATGCTGGTGTTCTACAACAGCAGGCGTGCAAGGACACAACGGTTTAGTCGAAGTTCAAATGTACCAATTCAACTGCAATTTGTAGTGCGCAAACTTGGAGTTCAAAGACTTGGACCCAACGTTTTCGTGGTCTACTCGTGCATCTTCGTCGCGTGTGACTGCAACCTCGCACAACGCCACCTCGCTTATGGTAAAGTGGGGCTTTGCTGTAGCCAAACTGCAGCAAGTGACGATCAGATTTGCCTGTTCAAATCTCGTTCGAGCTGACTCACCACCGGTTTCGGCACAAATGGCAAGGAACCTTGCCATTTGTGCCGCCGTCCGGCTCACGTGTTTGAGTTCTTGTTGAAGCGAACTGCCTTCAACCGCCTCCAACCGAACCTCCTTCCCGTTGCCCCGGCACAATAGTTCATGAACTCCATCCTTCAGTAGAGTGCGTGGTTTTAGGTTAATGATGTGTCGAGGTTCCATTGCCTCAACGTAGTTGGGATCCCTTTACACGAGCAATTTCAAGACGCAACCAAAGTGTATTTACGAAACGTACGACCTCCTTGGCTTCCCGGAGCCCATGGACTTTGAGACTTTTAGATGCATTTCGACTAGTGACCGGTCGTCTTTTCAGAGCTATTGAATCGTAATGGGGAAGTTAGCGAAGGCATTTGGACTTGACAAGAAAGGCAAGATTGGTTTGACAGTTGCTAAGTCATCTTACATTGCGGGTGAGCTCGTAGTCGGAGCGATCTACATCGACATTCACGAACCAATTGAGTGCGATGGTAAAGCGATTCATTGTCACTTTTTACTATGATAGTACTTGACTGAATTGGGTCTTTTGATGCAGCATTGGTACTCAAGGTAACTGGTAAGGAAAAGGTCGAGTTCACACACATTCGACGTGAATTCCGCGATGGTGAATCAATTGAGCACCGAGAATTCATCCATCATGACAAAGACTTCTTCAAACAGAAAATTGTAATCTTTGCTACACAAGGTCAGAGTTATGTTCCTGGACGCTACATGTACGCGTTCGAGTATCAACTTCCTCTTGAGCTGCCGGGTGCGTTCAAGATCAGTGGCTACTCACAGGGAGATGTTGAGAGCTTATTGGCCAAGATCAAGTATAAATTCAAAGCTACACTCGATGTCGGCGGGTTCTTCGCGTCGGATCTCAAAGCAGATTGCGATCTCGTGGTGCATGAACGCAATTTGAAGGATCTTGTTCCGAGCGAGGACTCAATCACACAAGACGTGAAATTCTTGTGCTGTTTTAGTCGTGGTGTGTGTGAATTAGCTGTGGCGATGGACAAGAGTGTCTATTTCACTGGCGAGACAGCTCGAATTCAATGCAACATCAACAATCGCTCATCCGTCGAGATCACAGCCATGCGCTGCAAGCTGTATCAAGACATAACAGTGAAGGTTGGGGGATTGAACCGCACTTTCACTAAGATAATGTGCGAGAACGCGTTCCCGGGTGTTTCAGCAGGTTCAGCGCTGACACAACCGCAACCTCTTACACTGGTTCCGAGCCACAGCGGCTTCCTTCAGCCATCAACGAAGGGAGATTTAATAGCCTGTGCATACCACATTGACGTCGAGTGTGATATCCCGTGGTGTCCTGACGTCTGTATGCATTTACCTGTGAGTATCATCGCAGCAGAGCTACCAACCTCAGGAGCTGGCTGGGTTCCCGATTCAACGGAGGGGTTTAAGCAAGGGTAAACACCATTCAAGCCACACTAGAAGAGAAGCAAGCTTGAACCAAAATCTTGTCGTTATCGTAGTACTTCGCTAGCTACAACGCTGATTGCATCAATGGACGAAGGTACTTGTCGTATCCTTGAGGAACTTCCGACTTATTCAGAGGTTCGTGCTTTACTTTCTCTACAAGAGCTCGGTAGATGTCTCCGTCATAGCGACCGATAGCGGAGTTCAGCTCGAAGTCGCTAAAGTCCCATGCATCTGTGAGACGAACAACATTTCGACGCACTAGTGGTAGCAATTTCTGTAGCTGCTGGTGTACAATTTCTCCTTGTGCGCTGGAGAAGTAGTCGTGTTGACGAAAGTCTCCTAGACCTTTGACCAGCAGTGAAGCTCCGAAAAGTTGGCAAAGTTGTGCCACGGCTGCCTTCGTCTTACCAGCAGGTAACGCGTACACACCAGAGATAAAAGACTTGAGCAGCATCAACTCGGTGTGGTGAGTTGAAACTGTGGTCATGAGAAGCATGCACGAATTTTTATCGTTGTTCGATGCTGCCATTGCTTCTGAGAGCCGCTGAATTGATCGAGCCGCGCGCACTTCGAAAGCATCCGTCAGAACATGAAATTTGCCGAAGTCTTCTGCACGAATTGCATTGCATCGAAGACGAGGATTGTTGTATAAGTCTGTGTAGCGCAAAAAGCTGGTAGGAGTCTCTTCTTGACTAACTCCAACACCTTCATTCGCTTCGCTTGAACGATTCAGTCGAGAATACTCTTTTACGAGATAACGCGCGTGCTGCTGAACTAGCACATCAAAAGTACCTTCAAATGTGCAAGCGCCCACGTTCTCAGCAAACAGATGAGCGAAATTGCTAGATTGGAGAAAACCAGAGCCGCCACACAGTCGACGGCACTGCTCAATACCATCATTTATTCGGTCTGCCAGTAGTGCTTTTAGGCCTGAAGACACTGCATGAACTTCAGCGATCTGTGCGGCAAAAGAGCCGTGGCCTCTCTTCACCAAAGCCAGAGTATCATCGTGCAATGCCGCCATCGCTCTTCCAGCAAAATTGGCTGCGTAAGCCAAAGCTACCAAGGGTAGAAGTACTTGTTGCTGATTCTGGTAGTCCAGAATTTGGTACTCCTTGGTCAGATCCAAGTCCTCCTTCATCTTTCGTCCTTGCACGCGCGCTGCACTGAATCGCGTTGTGATCGTCGTTGCTGCCCCAAGAATGAAGCTTAATTGCAGGATCAAATACGCTCGCACCTGCGTCATGGTGAGGTAGACCAACTTGGAATTCTTTGGCTTGACAAACGTCCCATCCTTCAACACCTTCGCGTACTTCATGAGCATATTCCGTCTCGGAATTCGCACATTGTGAAATACTGCATACCCGTTATCCAACGAGTTGAACCCCACCTTCGGTCCAATATCTCCCATCTCAATTCCAGGTAGCGGCATGTGGTCGTCAGTTGATCTCAAAGGCACAATGAATGCTTGTATACCTTTGTTCTCTCCATTTATCTGCAACTTCGCATGCACAATAGCATGTGTTGCAGTCTTACCGAGACCTCCTGGCCACCACTTTCGACTAGTCAATGTTGGGGAGTTGATCACGAAAGTCTGCGTCTCTTTATCATACACTGCGGTCGTCTCAATGCCTTGTACATTAGACCCATGACCCAATTCCGTCTGCGCATAGGCTCCAATGATTTTAAATGCTCTTGCAAGTGGTAACCACGTCGCCTGTTGCTCATTATCTGCTTGATTCTCGAGTGTCGGAATAAACATCGCCCGATGCACTTCGAGTGGCAGACGTTCCCCCAATGCCACGTACAATTCTTCCTGGTCCCGCGGATCTTCAATGCCTTGATCTTGGACTAGTTTAATGTAGTGAAAAGCTTTCTCGAGGCCTGTAGCACAGCGTTGTGTGTGGTTTTGGTAGATAAAGTCTCGACGTGAGAGCACTGGATGACGACGAACCAATTCCACCATCAATTTGCGACGGCGATTGGCCTCACGACCTCCACGCAATGCATCGGCCAATTGGTCCACGTCAATATCACTGCGTTCACGCTCACGACGAACAAGTTTTAGTGCCAAGTCGTGCAATGACACATTTGTCATGCTTGTCATTCGAATGGTCTCAATTGTTGAATGGAGATGCTTAAAGGTGAAATTGTGATTTAGTCCTTCTAGGGTTTAGTCTTCAACCGATGTAGCCATGATACAAAAACATATCAAAATTGATTAAAGGTCCATTTTGTGACGACGGTCTCCGATACGGATCTTGAGCGTCATGTTACACCGCACCCCAATGCAGACGGCGGATGCCTTGCATTTACCTGCGAATTGGACGCAAATGGACCAAGAAATCATTGAGGCGCTATTGTTTGACCAGCCTGTGGGCTATGGCAGGTATGAAATAGTCTTTTGTGACAAAATGCTACGACGGACTTGACCAATTTGAATGTTTCGACCAGGAGGGACGAGTCCAATACACAGCAGCTTCTACGCTATCGATCTCTATTAGCGAGACAAATGGCAAGTGAAGCACGTAAATCGAAGCATCGTGCAGTGCAACGTCGCTTTATCCAGCGAAAAAAGGACCAAATTCAACGTGTCAAGGACCAAGTCCACCGACTGGAAAGGAGTACGAGTTACTGCTGATTGCTAGTGAGAAGGAACAATTAAAGACGGAGCATAAGGCGTTGAAAGAGGATATGAATAAATGTGAGCCACTACCGATCCCGACGCAAGAGCAGATCGAGCTGCTTCTGAGTGACCAGCAAAAATTGATTCGAGAGAACTACGTCAAATTGACGACAGACGCCTGGGATGAGTTATTGAGAAAGAACTTACTGGAGTTCGAAGTCTCGAGCTGTGATACGGAGTATCAAAGCACTGGTGCAGTTGTTATGGGTTGGAGTGATCGACGAAAAGTTGATTTTGACAAGAGTACGACGCGCTTTGTCATGTCGAAGCGATTCGCTCATTTGAACGTACAGGATTTCTACGCGACAACGTACGAGAAACTGTGCAGACCAGAGACGCACCCGAAGCTCTTCCACCCTGCTGTAACAATTCGGATGCAGCATCTACAAGAGATGGACAAGAACGGTGTGGTGCTACATCGGTGCATGTTTAACCCTCAGACAGGTGCAATCGTGCACACTATTGAAACGATGATGCGAGTCCAGCATGGACGCAACTTCATCATTTTCCTGCGGACGCTCGAGTACAATCCAGCGTACGATTGCTTACCAACGACGCACCATTGGATGCAGCTCTTCACTGCGCTTGTCTTCACACCGTCGTTATCTTCGTCTGCAAGAAGAGTTACAGGCGACGAAGACAGAGAACCTGGATGTATTTTCCGCTACGCTGGCTGTCTATGGGACCTTCCACCTGAATCTGTCAAATATTGGCTCATGGAAATGCTGTACGTGATCCTGCGATTCGAAAGTGTCATGGTCGCACCAGTTTTCACCTTAACATCCGTATGAACGTTTAAACAAGTTGAAGTGCGTATCAAAATGATTACCATTTTTCTAGTGGTAGACATGAACTAGAATTGACCTATTTCCGGTGGTACACACGAAACAACTGGTGCACTGACTCGATTCTAGTCAGTATAGCGAAGAGCTACAGTACTCAGCGGACTCTGCCTCACGTGGGTAGATCGATCCTACTGTCCCTACCACATTTGGCGATCAGCTCCGTGTATTTGCAGTGTTTCTTTGCCCTCAGTTGGAGCTGAGACCAATGGACTCGACGTCTGCATTGCCGGCTACTGCAGATTTACCGATTTCTTGGACTCCTACGGATCAGTGCATCATGGAGCACTTGCTACTGGACCAATCGGACGTGGAGGATCATCGCGATGCAGCTCATCACGATGCAAGAAATTCGCCACGAACGGTGGAGCTCAATCGAGAAGAAAAGAAGACAAAAAGTAGTGTCAGTCCAACTAAACAAGTGGACAGTGAGAAGGCGAAACAAGTCGAGGAGGACCGACGAGCGCGTCATCGAGCAGTGCAACGTCGTTTTATTCAGCGTAAGAAAGCCGAAGTGGAACGTACAAAAGCATTGGCACAAACTCTAGAGCAAAAGTATCGGTATCTTGAAATTTCAGCCGAAGAGAAGAACTTGAAGAGAGAAAATCAAGAGTTGCAAGAACGAGTAGATACTGCTGCAGCTTCGGTGCCGAGGATACCGCATGTTGACCCAGTGCAGCTTTTGATGCAGGTAATGAGTAATGCATGCATTTTACGGAGAAAGGGAACTAATGTGACTACGGACGTGACAGAACCAGATGGAACTCGTCAAGGAATTCTACGAACCACTTACACCTCATGCGGTGGCAAGTGTGCAACATAACGCACAACAGGAATATGAAATGTCGAGACGCGATGATACGTTTCTGACATCTGGAGCCTCGATCATGGGATGGAGTGACTTTCGTAAAGTGGAGGAGTCCTCAGTCAAATTTGTGCTGTCGAAAGGGTTTCCGAACGCACGAGCACTACATTTGATGAACTTTACATGGGACTCCATGTCTACACCAGCGACCTACGCACGTTTCTTTAGTTCTGCATTTCCAATCAAGGTTAGTACACTTGATGGATGAGGTCCTTTCACAATGCTTAACTTTTTGTTTTATTGATCTAAGGTGCAAGTTTTGCAAGTGATTAACCGCGATGCGCTGGTGATTCACCGTGTGCTGTTCAACCCGCAAACACAAAGCTCATCCAATTCGTTGGAGCTGCTGTGGCGTGTCCGACTCGGAGATGAATATGTGATTTTGGACTCGGCACTTCAACACAACGCAGTCCAGCAATGTCTTGGTGCGTCCTACAAATGGACTCAGATGACAACGTCACTAGGTTTTGCTCCATTGGATGCTCACAACGGCAGTGGCTGCGTCCTTCGTCACGGTGGTTGGCTACGCACTATGATCACGAACGTCAACTACTGGTTCATGGAAATGTTTTTCATGGCATTACGCTATGAAAGTACCATGGTAACACCAGTGTTTGCGCTACCATCTGAAGAATGACCCAAGTGTCTACTGATACCCCAAGCGACTACAAACAACAATGCAGGCCATCCGGATCGAACGGACAGGTCAGTGCCAACATAAACATGTCTGTAACAATGAACTGGTACATTATTTTGTTTCGTGCTTGATCCGATAACCTGGTGGTGTCAGTTTTACCTTCTCAGAGACCAAATGCCATCCATTGCTCATTGAAACGCTTCAAAGTCTCAGACTCAAGGAACACGACGACGTCCAGGCCGTCTTCGTTCGGATGCATTGGGTCATTGATGACAATCAAACCATCTCCGACTGCAAGACGTGGTATCCCAGCGTAGCTTGCCTTCCCACCCCCAAAGTCGGCGTCACGAGAGCCCATGTTCACCCATGACGTGAAAAAGAGATCAGGACCAAAGAAGAAGTCCATGGAACAGCACACCGCACTCATATCGGGCTGCGATGAAACAAACGCCATGGAATCGCGAAGAAATTGGTCATAACGCGTTCGAGTGATGGATTCACGAATTCGCTTGGCAACCATACGAAGCGTGTCTTCCAGACTTTCAGGAGGACCAGGAGCGAGTTCAAATGCCTTGTAAGCAGACAACGCATTGAAGATGACATTTCCAACGTAGTTTGTTGGGAGGGGAGGTTGCAAGTGAGTTCGTCCATTGACACAAGTCGAGACGCGGAAATCTTTGCCGTGAGCTCGAGCTCGAGTGACCAGCACGACCATGAGTGCTGTGAGTGCGTCGATGGTGCTCACGTATGAAGAATCGGGTGCATCAGCTGGTTCACTGGCCAGCGTTTTGAGCCTTGCCAACATGTCGGGACTGAAATGGAGAGTGCGTTGGTCTGTCGATAGTGGACCAGATGCACCTTCAATGACTGGCACGGGAACTGGTGACCCCGCCGGTGGTTTATCGTCTTTGCTTGGAGACGACACACGGAACTCGGGATGCGGTGATGAAGCTCCATTTTGAGATCCTGTGAGCAAGTGCCGGTCGTGGTTTAGCTTGATCGGTGTTTCTAGCTCGTTCATGAATATTCCAGCGAGACGGCGATAGTACTGCCCCCACACTTTACCGAGCGTGAATGTAGCCTCTCCATCAAGCAAACCGTGAGCAATATCAAGACCAATGGCGAGTCCGTCGTCTGCAAGGAGAGAGCACTTCGCCGTGATAAGTTGATGATTACCTGCGCGTGGAGGTGGCATGAAGTCGTACGAGAGTGACGAGAGTGCTTGCTCTGTGGTTTGAATACTGGCAGGGTCCGTCACGAATGAAACAGCATTCGCACCATTCTTGAGCATGGCTGGTTCTAGCTTGACAACGACCGTGCCGTTCCGTGCAGAATCTACATCAAGCTCGCCAAGAAGGATGGGATAGTCTTGCTTCAGCATCTCGATGAAAGATGTCCGGAGAATTTCCAAGTTGTAGCGATACTTGTCGGTGGGTGCGTAGATATACAGGATGTTAACGCCATAGTCGGTCATCGCGGCATCCATGGGCGACAAGTCCATGATCTTGGTTGCGTTGTCGACGGTCATCGGATGAAGAGCTCTATCACTTGTGGTTACACTGGAAAATTGGAGAATGAGCAACAGCTGAAGTGTTCCAAGAGTTGAATAATTGACTAGAGTAATCCAAACGAATTGTTTCACATACGCAATCGTGATGCTGTTCTTGGGGTGCAAGCAGATTACGATGCCAAGATAAAGTTGCGGGACAACTTGCAGTAACGGCGTGCTTTCCAGATTGATAGTCATATTGAAGTCAACACATAATCAAAGCAGATTACGTCAGATTGCCGTGATTATCCTAGATACTTCAAATAATTCAGTAATTGCTCATGCTACAGTGTAAACTCACTTCCAAAAAAATTCTGTTAGCCACAGGATTACGTAGCGCTTACTTCTAGTACAAATGAGAAGTGAAGCTAGAAACCCATTAGTTTGACGTAGATTTGGTTACCTACGTGTTTACCAATTCAGACCACCATTCTCGCGTCTTCATTGTTAAGAATTTACAATGAAGACTGAATGAGTGGACGAAGATATTTGTTGTACCCTTCAGGCACCTGGGAGGCATTCAAAGGTTCTTTCTCCGCGTTCTCAACAAGAGCTCGGTAGACATCTCCATCAAAACGACCAAGAGCCGAGTTGAGTTCGAAGTCGCTGAAATCCCAAGCATCCGTCAAACGAACGACATTCTGACGCACAGGTGGCAGCAGATTTACCAATTGTTGGTGTGCCATGTCCGCCTGTGCACTAGAGATGTAGTCGTCTTGACGGAAGTCACCGAGTCCATTGACAAGCAGCCATACACCAAATAGCTGACACAACTGCATCACAGCGCTCTTAGTCCTCCCTACGGGAAGCAAACGCACCCCAGATATAAACGACTGTAGCAGCAATAACTCCGTGTGGTGCGTAGATGCTGTGGTCATGAGCATCATGCACGAATTCGCATTGTTTCCAGACCTTTTCATTGCATGAGCCAGTTTACGAACAGAACGCGCTGCACGGACCTCAAAAGCTTCTATCAAGACCTTGAAATTGCCAAAATCTGCCGCGCTACTTGCACTGCATCGTGACTTCGGGTTCGAGTAGTAGTCACTGCGACTCAGGAAACCTGCAGGTCCTTCATTGTGTGGTTTGACAATGCTTCCAAGTTCTTTCAATAGGTATCGTGCATGTTGTTGAACCAAAACATCCGCCGTTCCTTCAAATGTGACAGCTCCGACGTTTTCAGCAAAGATGTGAGCCAGGTTGCTAGACTGCAAGAATCCGTGACCTCCACAGAGACGACGACAGTGTTCAATACCGTCATTCACACGATCTGCTAGCCACCCCTTTAATCCAGACGAGATTGCATGCAATTCAGCCGATTGAGCAGCGAAATCCGTGTGTCCACTTGTAACCATTGCCAGAACCTTATCATGCATGTCAACCATGGATCGACCAGCAAAGTTTGCTGCGTACGACAGTGCCACTAACGGGAGGAGCGCATGTTGCTGGTTTTGGTAATCCAACACAGGGTTTTCGTTCGTTAGTGCGAGATCATTCCCATTTGCGTTCATCTTGCGGCCTTGCACACGAACAGCACTGAAACGCGTCGTAATAGTCGTAGCAGCTCCAAGAGCGAACCCCAATTTGAGGATCAAGTACGCTCGGATTTGTGTCATGGTGAGGTACACCAACTTCGAGCTAGGTGGTTTAATGAACGTTCCATCGGGTAGCACTTTAGCATAGCGCATGAGCATGTTACGTCGCGGAATTCGCACATTGTGGAAGACTGCGTAGCCGTTGTCGAGTGAATTGAAGCCTACTTTTGGTCCGATATCTCCCACGTCCACACCCGGTAGTGGTTTATGGTCTTTTAGTGATCGCAGAGGGACAATGAATGCCTGGACACCTTTGTGTCCACCATCAATACGAAGTTGAGCGTGCACAACTGCATGTGTAGCAGTCTTACCCAGACCTCCTGGCCACCACTTCCGACTCGTTAAAGTAGGCGAGTTAATGATGAATTCCTGTTTTTCTTTATCGTAGACTGCCGTCGTCTCCAGACCTTGTACATTAGAACCGTGACCAAGTTCCGTTTGCGCGTAGGCACCAAGGATCTTATAAGACGTGGCAAGTGGTAACCAATGAGCCTGTTGCTCGTCATCTGCTTGGTTCTCCAATGTGGGGATGAACATGGAGCGATGCACTTGAATCGGGAGTTTCTCTCCAATGGCATCGTACATGATCTGCTGGTCATCACTATTCACTTTGCTGCTTTGAATGAGCTTGACGTAGTGATAAGTTTTCTTGAGAGCATTGTCGTAACGCTGTGTGTGGTTTTGAAATGCAGTATCACGATTCGACAGCACTGAGTGTCGTGAAATTACAGCTTCAGCCTCTTTGCGACGGACGTTGGCAGCGTAGCCACCACGAAGAGTATTGGTCAACAATTCCACATCGACATCACTTGATTCACGCTCGCGTTGCAGTAGTAAAGGTGCTAGATCTTTTAGCTCCACTGGCATTGTTGGGATTCAAGAGACGAAGAATTTACTTCAGTGGATTCAAATCAAATTGGATAATGACCATGGACTCGAATGAGCAGGGCGTCCACAACTCGTTGAAGTGTTTACTTGTCAAAAATGACCTGGTACTTCAAGTTGAAGTGGGATAATTGGATGGTAATGGAGCCCACGCTCAGTACATGTATGCGCCATTGCAATAGCGTTATGCTATCAAGGAAGGTTGGATTCTAGGACTGCGAGTCTCGACGCATAGAGACGCTGTTTAGGAACCATTCCTACTAAGGTTATATGTATACGTCGACACGTTTGATGTCTCCGAGCACATGTGGAAGGAGCGAGGTAGTTGCTTCATCGTCGTCACGGATGATGAACTCCAAGTAATATACGGGTTACTTCATGCTTGTCTAAAGGCGAGGATGCTTGATGACAGAATGAACTCGTTAAAGTTGTGTCGGTTCTGTTAAACTTATATTTCGTTTAGTGTCTTAGTAGTCTACATGCAACAAGCACGAATACTTCGGTGCAACATTCAAGCTGTTCGGCAATGAATTTGAACATGCTCCTAGTATCGTGGAGCTTGGTGGATATGCACAGTACAATAGATCTTCTGGCTAGTTTGACTGCACCACAGCAAATATCCGATAATACAACTGGGTTATTATATTTAACGATGTTGGTGTCGATATTATCTGGTAGATGGAAATGAATGTGTACCCCACGAGGAGGAAACATTGCTTCACGTAATAGTGTAGTAAACTAGAAGAGCATGCAACATATTTATTATGTGACGCGAAACCTCCCTTTTAGATCAATTATCCCAACTGAACTGCGTCAGAGCATCTTCGTTAGCATCATCCTCACGTCTCCTCTTCTTAGCCCTGTACTTCTCCTGAGCCAATCGTCGTTTCTCTTTAATTGCAGTGCCTATGGCGAAGAGTCTGTGTTGAGCTTGTCTGTACCAATCCCCGTTCTGTTCGCGTAGTGGATGAAACGAGATGTGGTAGTTTGTCAAAGCAGCACACAGACGAAAGATGTCGTCGTACGTTTCCTCACTCCATCGATATTTGTCTGCCGTGATACGCCATAGCATGTTGAGACGTCCGAAGTATTTCTCAACCAACACGCGGTCGCTGGAGATCGTGTCATTATTGCTTTGTTCAGCTCTACTAAGGGGATTTCTCTTCTTCATTTTGGTTTGATGAAATTCCCTGTTGTTCTTGAACATTGTGATATCATGCGTGGCTCCTTTCGCATGTTCTGAGCAGTTTATTGCAAACCCACTCGTGTTCACCGAGACCTCAACCTTCAATCCATAAAGGAGATGCTTTCCACTGTAATATTCTCCTTTCTCTTGAGTGGTTCCACCCGGAAGGCAACGTTGTTGAAATGTAACGCCAACCGCATAGACTGCGGATGGGGAACGGGTAAGAGTGTTGTCGGACGTCGTTGCAGCTCTCATGGCGATGTCCTCTGCCCGTTGCTGAACTTGATCCATGTAGAGCTTGGATGCCAGAATCTTGATAAAAGTCGTTACAGTACCTGTAAAGGATGTAGTTGGTATTCTAAAAGTTTCGGCCAAACTTTGCCACGTGCTTCCTTCTTTCATCGCGACCAACGTCATGAAAAATGCATCCATGCCACTGATATCAGATTTACGACCTCTACCAACATTGTAGTTACCTTCGACATGATCACGAATAGAAAGCCACAAGTCGTTGAACTCTCGCGTTGTGAAATTTGTCATTTCTTCAATGGCTTCTGAGCCGCCGATATCGTGGAAGCTGTCGAAATGAGGCGTGTCGGAGGCTTCAGTAGGGGCTTCATGAAGTCGTGTGGTTGGATATTGGTCGAGGTCCTGCTGACGTGCAATTCGTCGCTCATTGATGCGAGCCAGGACGGCCTCGACATGGTCACGGCTTGCTTGGGTGCTAGGAGCAGCTTGACTAGCAGGAGGGGCAGTGGATCGGGAGAGACTACGACCACGTTGGAGACTCATCGCTTTGCCTGAGTTTTGTATGGAGACTCGGGAAAGACACGTGGAATCGGCAAATGAGTTAAAAATACCCCGATAAATCCATTTGTTTAAGAGAGACCAGATTTTCCGTGACTATGTCGAAAACTTAAAGTATACAAAAATTAAGATGTAACGAAAAAGGTCGTAAAAAGGTAATTACGACAGCTAAAATGACTGGTATTCAGATGTGGTGTTCAGTCAGACGAGGTCAGTGCCCGAGTGACAACCCCGGAGGGTGTACTGAGGGGACCGTGCCGAACGCGGCGCGGCTAGCAGGGTTGCCTCCTACACGAAGAACAGTGGAGGTTAATTCCCCTCAGGCTTCCAGATGTGTATCTTGTTTTTAGTTGTGCTAATCCCCCCACCTTGGTAACTCTGTGGAAGAGTCCCCGAAAGGGATGGTCGTGTGTTTGATTCCTACCCAAGACATTGTCATGCGATGCTGTCGATGCCCTTCTAACTACAGAGCGTTGATGTAACGATATCAAGAGCTACCAGTCTGACAGAAGAGTGGCGTATTTGTCGGTTATATGCGGTGCTATCTAACTTACTCATGTCGTGTAGGACACGATAGAATTCTCACTTGTCGGGTGAGTTCCCATCAACAGCACACGCTTCCCCGTGAAGGTCAGCGATTCTTGGATCAAACCTGAAGACCAGGAACGATCCCTTACACCGGGTCGGCTGTAAGCGCTTCTGTATACCGAGGTTGTTTTAGGTCACCCATACCTACACCACTAGCCACGAGCTTGGCCTAGGGTGTTATATTGCGTGTGGCGAAGTGGTTCTGCGAAATCGCAAGATCGCAGGAGTCCTCTTGCACACGGTGCCCGAACTGCCGACTAACGGAGGGGGTACTCCGATCTTCCGTGAAGTTTTCGATTTCACCTTGTGTACCCGTCGGTGGGACTAGATCGCTCCTCGGGTGATCTCGATAGACGCGCTTGTTGTTGATCTTGCTGTCTGACAGAACAGCGGGAGAGGTGGCAGCAGCGGGGATACTTCTACTCGCCGCGCCGGGTAGTTATCGAGCTTCGATCTTGGGTGTCCTAGATCGATCTCGATCTGGCCAGTGTCGATCTTGGCCTGGGGGTGTCTTGTGGTCGGTGTGTGACCTTTATCCAATGAATCCAATACGTGCTTGCCGCTTCCTATAGCGGGGTCTTGAGATTTGAGGGTTGACGAACGTCCAGCCAAGCAATCTGGGCGTAGGGGTTCTACTCGGTGTCGATCTTGATCTTGCGTAGCGTCGGGAGGGCCAATCTTGTATATCCCTGCCCAGAATAGCGTAGATGCAGAAGACTTGCGAAGTAGAAGGTAAAAACAACTCTGAATTAATGGTTAATGTCCTATGCTTCCCATCTGTGGCTGTCCATACTGCACTAGCTTCCTAATACTCATAATAAAGTTAAGATCGTTATTACCTGCTGAGATCGATACCGCTTGGGTACAATCGGTTTGGGCGAGGATGATCGCACAGGCATTCACTGGGTCATTTTAGTGAGTGTCACTATATAGGGGATCGCCATAGAGGGGATTACTTTCAATCTTGATTGACGGGCCAAGATCGAAGTCGGAAAACTTCTTGTCCGCTTCACCACAACCGTCTCCTGCACGAGCGACTGCCGCACAACGGTTTCCGCTCGCTGCACCGCATCGCCATTTCAAGTCGATCATCTTCCATGGTCCAAGATCACGATCCAAGCTCCGATCCCATTCCTCCTCCATCTCGGTCTTCTTCTGCTCCAAGATCGACTGCTCCGTTGGACCAATTGAGCATACTCGCGGTGGCGGCTGCCACCGTCGATGCTGACACATCTTCCGCTCCTCCGCCTCGGCCCAGTCCTTCATGTCCAGAATGTCATCGGTTGTCTTCAGCGCCGACGGCGCACGTCCATCGATCTCACGTGGACCTGCAAGTTGTTCGAGCCACGTTCCAAGACATTCTGGCATCTCTACGGGGTGTGGAGAACGTCATCAGTCACGAGTCGATCTTCCGACAGTTGCAGGATGATCGCGAGGATCTCCAGCACGCTCACACTGACTCCCTCCACCACATGGGCGATCTCCACCGCCATTTGGATCACCTACGATCTCAAGCAATGCCGTTTGCTAGATTCTGCCAAGATCGGTACGACACGTTGACCCAAGAGTTGGAAAATTCCAACACACAGCTGGTGGAGAGCAGATCTGCTGTTGAAGACCTTGAAGAGAAGCTAGACAGAGTCTCTAAGCTTCGGGGAGATAATATCGAGCTGCAAGCCACTTCCAAGAGCACGATCTTGTGTCTGGAGGACGAGATCGACACTCTGAAGCGCCAGGTTCAGAATCTCCAAGCCCAGCAGTCACCCCGATCTTGGTTCCCCGCCTCCTCCTGCGCTTGCTCGTCTCGTATTCAGTCAGATCAAGAGCTGGCAGCTGCTCGTCAGCGTGACCAGACTCAAGATCAGTCGTTGCTGGAGATTCGTCAGCGCTTGCAGGATCGAGATCAAGACTTGTCCAAGGCTCAACAGCGGTGTCAAGCGCTGGAGCGGCCAGAGGCTTCACTGGAGGCTGCGGTGCCCTCGACGCATCACCCGGCTTCAGGAGGAACGGGACCAATTCCGGACCGACTGTCATGAAGCTCAATCTGAGCGTGATCGAGCGGTGGCGAAGGCAATTTCCACGTCCGAGCGTCTGGATAAGGCTCGTGCCAAACTCCGCGCTCGTGGGAACCATGTTGACTCTATGAGGGCCAACATCCCCCGGGTAGAGCAACAGGTCGCTGATTTTCAAGCTGCCAGTTCCCAAGTCGACCAGCAGTTCGTGAGCCAGAAGAGGGAGCTTGCTGCTCTACGGGTTGAGCATGCTGCTCTCACAGCTCACTATAAGGATGCCTACAACCGATTCTGGGCTGTGACTCGCTCCTTAAACAAGATGTCGCCCTTCCGACTCCTGCGAGCCTAACACGCCCTCGATCTGAGTCGGGGTCGTCCCCAGCTCGATCTCACAAGTCCCGGAAGCTCAATCTTGCGCCCCCGAACTCCCCTGACGATCTCCCTGATCCTGAGGGCCCCGATTCCGAGTCTCCTGAGCTGCCCGATCTTCCCCAAGAATTCGAGATCGAGCGGGAAGGTGGCTCCCGTGAACACGATGCTGACGATCCTGAGGTACTGACTGCCCTCGCTAAATCTCGCTCGGATCTCCGTCGATCCAAGCAATCTGGCGGTAATCTTGGTCCGTCTGGTACTGCTGGCCACCCCATTGAGTTGGGTGGCGAAGGGAGTGATCAAAAACCCTCCGACAATCTTCCTGAGCAGTATCCGGACGCTGAAGGACCCGCCATATGATTCTCATTCTATTCCTGATGATGGCGATCTCGAATCTGGTGAGGGTAATTTGCTTCCCGATATCCGTCAAACTTTCGATGCCACTTTCCTTATCCCAGCTCACCCCAAGGCCCCCAGATCGGAGTGGATTCCTAGCCTGATTACTCGCCGCCTCTTTCGTTCGACGAACGTCTTCCTCTGGGAAGCTGATCGTGTAAGTCACTTGAGCGTTTCCCACTTAAACGTACGAGTGCTGAGCCATCTTTTGCTCGGAGTTTCCGAGTGGCTGTCCCCCGACGTGGCTCCCGCCGCTGGACCTTCCCAGATCGAGATCGGAGATTTTGTTACGGGACCTGCAGTGGATGCCCTGATGTCTCTCGATCCTCCGCCTTGGGCCTTTTTGGAATCTAACGAAGGACCTCTCTCCTTCATGGTTGCTTTTATACCTCCTGGCTTCTGTGAGAAGTACCTGGAATATGAGGAAAGGCATCTTCAAGCGTTCTGGGAGTCCAGTCATTTCTTGCCGATCTCGGAGGACATGTGTACCGCTGATGCGGCCTTGTCGACTTACCATGAAAACCGTCGTCAGCGTCGATCTCGGGCCGGAGCCGCTTGGAAGCAGTTTCTATTTCGCCATCATATTCCAGCTTTGCGTCAGCAGCGCTGTGACCTGGATATCCTGCTGGATCCCATCTTCCTGCATTTCTCCGAGCCGCGTCACCCCAAGATCTGGTATCCTGATGTGTCTGCTGCGTCGCTCGAGGACGCGATGTCGGCTGTCGATCTCGCGGAGCCTTGGCGTTTGCAATATCGTCGGTCTCCTGCTGACACCCAGCGACGCGTATTCCCCGACTCCAAGACAAGTTTGTCAACCTACCGCCTCCTTAGTCGACTTCCGCCGTAAGATTGCCGTAACCTTCGATTTAATCCATTTTTTCCATCCTCATTGTGATAACCTTCTCAGTGTGCGTCGATCTTGCGATGTCAACGCCTTCGATCTTAGTGGCACATGGCCACTAGTCGGTTTACACGTATCATATACACAACTATCCACCTGATCTATCGCCGTCCGGTAGATCCTTCATCGGTATTCCTTCGTGATGTGACCAGCTCACTTCACGATCTTGCCTCCTTATGGTTCCTCGTGTGATTGCATGACCTCGCATCGATTTCGATTCGTTCGATCTCGCAGATAGTCATACAGTAGAGCTCCACAATTAGGATCGGCTTCATCTACCCACGTCGGTTCGTCATATCCTTTCCAGTGTACCAAGAATTCACGTAATGTACGTCCATATCACGTACGCTTCCCGGATCGCATGTCTACGATCTTCTCGACTTCATATTCACCCTTGTCTAGATCTCGTATCCAGCTGTCTCCAGGCAACAGTGCCTCATCAAAATCATATCGATCTTGATCTTGTATTGTCACCCGCATCTTGGGACGGTCCGGGAATTGTCGTACAGGCTTGATCTTAGAGACATACACCACCGGGAAGAGTCGATATTCTGTACCGGCGATCTCAAGCCGCACTGCATGTTCATCCACCAACTCCAACACACGGACGGGACTGTGCCACATATGTGCCAGCTTACGCGCATATCCTTCCTTGACGCGATCTAGGTATAACCACACTTGAGTTCCAACTTCGATCATGTGTGGCGGGACCGCTTCATTGTGTCGATCTGCTCTTTCTTGAATCGCCTCACGTAGTCTCTCATCAACCTGCTCACGAGCTTGCTGATATTGCTTCTGGATACGGTATCGCCACTGACGGGGTTCACGATCTCGTCTTCTTGTCGATCCTAATGGTACCATTGCTTCCAACGTAGATCGTGGATCCCAGCCATGTAACAGATAAAACGGGGTATCTCCTCGGATGCGATCTTGGGCAGTATTGAGTGCGAAGGTGAGACGCTCCGCATATTTATCCCAATCTCGCTGATCAATATCCTCCACATACATTTTGACTGCACGTGTCAATGTTCCCACCATCCTTTCGGTTGTACCGTTTGCTTGCGGGCGGTACGCCATGGTTGCTCGCTGTCTTTGTACCACGATCTTGTTGAACGATCTGAAGAAGTCAGACATAAAACCGGGTTCTCGATCATGTCGGATAGCCTCGCTTGCACCGAATCGGCGGAAAACACATTCCTCGTAGTTCTCAGCAACTGTCTGAGCTGTCCTTGATGCGCTAGCTTTTGCGATCACATATCCAGTGAATAGATCGATCCAGATCAGCAACTCGGTGTTTCCTTTGTACGATCTTGGTAACGATGGTATGTGATCCATGCCGATGATCTGAAACGGGTACGTAGCTTGTAAATTGCCAGGCGATTTCCCATAGATCGTAGGTCGTCCTTTTCCCGTCTCACAGTCTATGAACCGATCCACGTAGCGTTGTACACTTTGATATTATCCACGCCAGTGGAATGAGCTCTGATCTTGTGGTATGTCCGTCCAATACATTGGTGACCACCTTCCAGACTCGAATGATAGTGGTGCATAAGATCGTTTTGCAATGTTTCGGGCACCACGAGCTTTGCCACAAGATCGCGATCTTCATCGGACTGCTTAGTCGGCGGAAAATAGAACAACAACCCTGACTCATCTGTCTCATAGCGATCTGCGATCTTAGAACAGCTTTTCGCTTCAGCCGACGTAAGATCGAGTACGTCCCCTCGCAGGTAGACCTTAAGATCGACGATCCATTTCTCCTCAACTTGAGCTCGTCTAATACGCTCCATCCTCATTCTTTGCACAATCTCTTCTTGTAACACCTGAGGACGACAGTTCTTACGCGATCTTGTGACAGCAGCGATCTTGACTATGGCTGCATCATCCTTAGCTTTTAGCAACTCATCCAATCTGTTGAGAATCATAAGATTTTCTGTGGCGATCACAACTCCACTTTCGCGACGTAATGCGGCACTCGCCAGACTGTCTGCGCTTTGATTCCAATCTCGTTTCATGTGTAGGAACTCATGGTTGGGCCAAGATCGGAGACGTTCCAGTGCCTGTTGGCGTAACAACGTTAACCCCGGGGCCGTGCATTCGATCTCACCCTTCATTTGTCTGATCACCAAGTTAGAATCTCCACAGATAATCAAGCGTCCCCTGTCCATATCTGACAGGAGATCGAGGCACAGGAGCAGCCCATGGTACTCGGCTTCATTCACTGTAAGATCGAGCTTGTACTTCGATGCTGCTGAGATCACTGTCCAGTCTGGTAAGTTCCACACAATTCCACTGTATGCTCCGCCGCTTCGTTTCACACGCGCTGATCCATCAAAGCTAACAACTAGTAATCTCTCATCCGGCTTCACTGTTGGAGGTGGCATCGAAAGCACTTGTCGCGATTGCTTCCTGGGAGCGATCGAGATCAAGATCGAGTCCACTTTCTTGCGAGGCGTAATACTTGCCGCGATCACACCTAAGATCTCGTCCTCCCCTTTGGTACATTTGACGATCTCGAGGGTCCAGCTTGATAGAAGTGCAGACCATCGCCCTAACCGCCCTTGCAACCCGGATGAACGAAGTAACCATGCCAATGTAGAGTGGCGCGTCAGTACTTTAATCGATCTTGTCACCTGTTGAGTGTAGTAGATATCTAATATCCTGAGCAGAGCCAACACTTCCTTGTCGACTATACCATAGTTGATCTCATTCGGCTTGAGTGTGCGACTAGTGAAAGCCACTGGCTTATACACTCCATCGTGCTCTTGTATCAGAGCAGCTGAGATCGCCCACTTGCTGGCGTATACTACCACCACCGGTTGTCGATCTACATCGAAGTGTTGTAAGATCGGAGCAGTCACGATCTTGTTCTTCAGTATGGCGAACGCTGCCCTAGCTTCAGCCCATCTGTCACCCTCTTCTGCAATAACATTCTCATCGTCCCCAGTCGATTTTGTTCTTCGAGCGATCTCGTAGAAATCTGCTTCGCGGAGCTCGTACAGAACTGATGCGTAGAACGCAAAATCTTCAATAAATCGGCTGTAGTAGTTGAGACTCCCCAAGAATGATTGCATCGATCTTAGGTTGGTGGGGAACGGTAATTCTTGTAAAGCCGAAAAATCCTTCGGATGTGTCCCCAAACCTTCAGCTGATACACGATGTCCTAGATAGGCCACCTTTTGCCGAACCCAAAAGCTTTTGGCGACACTGATGGACATATTTCACTCATCGCAGGCGTCCAGCAGCTTTTCCACTTTTTCGCATAGCACATCCCACGATCTCCCAGTTACCAGTATGTCGTCGATGTAAGATCGACATCCCAACAATGACTCATTTCTTTCTAGATCAGGTTCCCCCGTCTCAAAACATCCTTTCAGTCAGATCGATCTTGATCTTGGGTCACTTTCAAGAACCCATACAGTGCAATGTCTAAGAGTCTCTGGTAGATCTGGGGAGCGTTTATAAGTCCGAACGGCATTCGATTCCACTCAAACATCCCAAATGGAGTAATAAATGCCGAGATCGCTCGGGCTCGGTCCGTCATAGGTACTACCCAGACACCACTGGTCATATCCAAAGAACAGTACCCGAGAACATTGTCGAGATCATCCAGCAAATCATTGATCAGAGGCATGGGATATACCATGAGTCTTGTCAAACTATTAGCCAGGCGGTAGTCGATGCACAACCGGATGTCGATCCCATCCTTCTTGATGATCATCACTATGGGTGACGCTCAAGTAGATGTCGAGTGTCGGATCATCCGAGCAGATAGTAGTCCCTTGATTAGTTGATACAACTTTTCGCGGAACTGTATGGCCACCTTGCGGCAACGCTGAGCGACCGGCTTTGCATTCCCCACATCTATGTCACATACCACTCCCTTCGTCGCTGGTGGTAAGGCATTGCCCTTTCCAATAAGGAGATGCTTCCGTTTCCAGATAATCTGCACGAGACGCTCGATCTCCTTCTGGGTGTTGATCTTGGCATCACCAATTTGGAGATCTTCGATCTTGTCTTCTTCCGTGGTCGCAGTTACTTCTGGTAGCACAGCCATTTGGTCTTCCACATCCTCTGCGAATAGAGTTCCCCCTTCCTTGATACAGACTCCCTCATCCATTGTAGGATCGCCTATGTCTGCCTCGATCTTGGTGGGAAGATCATTACTATTAACAGGATCGATCTCGCCTTGGTCAGATGTACACTTGCTTGACGGTAGACTTGCGTCCCCGTCCCCTGCGATCTCGACATTCTGGATGGCTTTTACCGGCCGTGGTAAGATCGCAGTTGGTGTTACGTACTCGGGACGTTTCACCGCTGGCTCGGTGGTCTGCTCGTTGATATCCACTTCACTGATCTCATCTGTAGTTGCCTGATACGCGAGATGCTGCCATTCGGCGTACCTCCTCGATCCTACGGATACATATCCCGGAATTCGGGGAATTCGATCTCCACTCAACCACATCGCGACTCTCGATCCTTCGTGGAGAGTTAGTGCACGGTCACTCACGTTGGTTACCTGTAGATTACGCGTCCTTCCTGGTCCGACTGGGATCGTTGGCACCCATCGATACCCATCGATCTCCCCTGGTAACCCATAACTTGTACTGGTTAGACGTCTGACTGCGTAGCTTGATTTCGGCCGCCTGTCCGACATCGATCCAATAATGATCCTTCCAACACACAACTTCGATCTTGTCACCGTAGAGAGGACCCCTACCAGCCATCTGAAGGCGGACTTCGTCAGGCAGACATATCGTCCCATCAGCGAGATCGAGGCGGATACCCGCTGGCACCATGAAGTCCATTCCTAGTATCAGATCTTGACCTCCAGTGGGCGGACCTACCCATGCTCAAAGAACTACACTAGCGATCCTGACAGCGCGATCTTGAGACGAGTACGTCCCTCGATCTTATATGGAGATCGTCCAACACCTTCGCATTCCAACGTTTGACTCTCATCGATCTGGCACTCGACCTTACGAGCAAAGGTGGCATCCAGTATGGATACCTCGGCGCCACTGTCAAACAGCAAAGTTGCCTTTTTGTTGTTGATCTTCCCCATAGCCTTAGATTGTTTGAACTTCCTGTCTGGAACATGGTATTTCCAGTAACCTCGCGATTCCCCAGGGGAGATCTCAGGAGCCATCGTCACACTCGATCTTGCATATTCATCGATCTGGCGTAGACTTAACACTGTAGCGGTAGATTTCTCCAGAAGATCACATGTATTGTCGATCGGATCGATCAATTGATTAACTGTTGCTTCCGATTGTTTCTCGACATATGCATAAATGCAATAGCTAGGACGATCGCCTCGTACCGGTTTCAAACCCGGCGAGCGTCCTAGTTTAACATCTTCTCCGCAGTCTCTGGCAACATGCCGGCGTGCTTGGTTGGGTTATACCATTGTCGAATCAAGTTGTAAAATTCCTCCATGGTACACTTTCCCGCTTCGTGGATGTCACCGCATGCCTTGCATGTGAATAGGCAGCGATCTGATGGATGTCCTTTACGACCGCACTTCTCACACGTCAGACGTCCCCAGCACCCGAGATCGCTATGTTTGCGCGACCCACAGTGCGAGCAACGCTTAGGTGGTGAACCCGTATCCTGTCGATCTTGTTGCGCGCGACTGTTTCCGACCTCCATGCTACTGCGATCTCGGTTCCCTTGATCTTGATCTTGATCTTGCTGCCCTCCATTATTCCCAGATGCCGCGAGGTAGACGCGACGTAATCGTGCTTCGTCATCCGATCCACTGGAGTCATCTTCAGACTCGCTGCTATCTGAGATCGCCTTGACAACTCTGACGGCCCGAGTTGAAGCAGACGGGGCCGCTGCATTGTTGTTCTTCTGACGAGGCTTGATTGATCCATATACATCCTTGCTTTGTCGCGCTTTTGCTCGCTGCCGAGATCGGAGTGCTTCTTCCAAGGTGTCAGCATCTGGAATTCGTAGCAAAGCCAGGTGATCTGCAAGATCGCGGTCATCAAGAGTTTCAATGAAGTACTCCACATGCTCTCGTCGAACTTCCGACGGTCCATCCTTGATCTGGAGACGGCCCCTAAGTCCTGCCACATTGAGCCGATACAAGTATTCCAGGGAAGACTCGTCCGATCGCTTGCGAGCGTGGTAATATTGCCTCGCGACTGGTACTCCTCGTCCACAATACTGAATCTGGAAGCTGTTGAGCAAATCCTTCCTACTGCGCGTCGTGCGGCTAAGCTGCCGATACCAGTTTCGCGCCGATCCTGTGAGGAGATCGCCGAATACCAGACATTTTTCTTCGTCTGGGGCTTGATCTCGCGCAAAGGCGGACTTTACTTTGCTAAGCCAGGCTCTGGCTCGATCTTCGTCCCCTTCTTTCCCCGCGAACGCCTTGAGGTCAGACATGGCGGATACTCGTATACGTAGGACACTTGTCGACCTTCCAGTGGTCGTGGCTGATGTTGATGCTACAGCCACGTGTCTGGGAGGATCAAGATCAAGATCATCTGGGTCGTATTCATGAGGACTCGGGTGTCGATCTGGCGACCCCACAGACTCCATATCCAGATCTCGATCTTCTGCTAATGCCGATCTTGCGGGATTGACGGTGCCTTGTTGTTCCTTCAAGAATCGGCTCATCGCCGCCTGGAAGTATGATACCAGCTTCGCATTCGATCCTTGTGCCATGGTCGGCGCAATGACGTCCATCATTCGCTTGGCCTCCTGATCTTCACGCTGCCGTAGCATAGCGGCGCCTGATGGGTCTAGCGTCGTCCGAGGTGGGTCATGTGCACTATAGATATCCACTTCCTCGGTCGCCGATTCATAATGTGAAGATGTTCCGGTCTGATCTTCCAATGTGAGTGCTGGTAACGATCTTAGCATGTCGCCAGTCGATCTTGTCGCGATCTTGGGGGTTACATTCTTCTCACCCACCAAGGGCTTCAGTTGATCGAAGATAGACGTTAAAGCCGTGTTGATCGTGCTGAGCCTCGTATCGAATAGATCGTTAGCGTCGAATGATCCTGCGATGATCCCACCTTCCTTGATCAGATGTAATAACGCTTTTGCAGCTTCTCGCTTGCTCGATCTTGCAGTTGGTTTTTGCACTGGACCTTTTAGATCGCTGATGATCTTCAGCTTGATGATCTGCATCACAGGGTTCTTGATCAAGAAGGTGTGGAGTTCCTTCTTGTGGTATGCAATCTCGAGCGACTCATCAGTCCACGCTGCTTTAAGATCGGCTTGGTCGTCAGCGTCCGATCCTGGTGCTTTCATCTTCTTCCGTAGAGGCTTCGATCTTGCTGACTTCTTTTTTGTGCTCGACTTGGAGACGAGCGTTTGGATGGCTTTTGCCGATCGACTTTCGTCCCGCTGATCACGACGCAAGTCGGAATCCGCTGGGGTCCCCGAAGGGACCTGGGGAGGAGGTAGAGCCTTCTCTTCTAGGTCCGTAGCTGGACCTTCCTCTGTTCCGTCAGTAGAGCTCCTTGATTTAGCGGTGTCGTTGGTGATCCGATCTCCAACGACGCTGGTTCCCCTGATCTAAGATCAGCATGCGCTTCTTCATGGGACTCACGGTGAAATCCCCAGTCACACAAAGATCCGGGCACGCGCACCATTGTGGCGAAGTGGTTCTGCGAAATCGCAAGATCGCAGGAGTCCTCTTGCACACGGTGCCCGAACTGCCGACTAACGGAGGGGGTACTCCGATCTTCCGTGAAGTTTTCGATTTCACCTTGTGTACCCGTCGGTGGGACTAGATCGCTCCTCGGGTGATCCCGATAGACGCGCTTGTTGTTGATCTTGCTGTCTGACAGAACAGCGGGAGAGGTGGCAGCAGCGGGGATACTTCTACTCGCCGCGCCGGGTAGTTATCGAGCTTCGATCTTGGGTGTCCTAGATCGATCTCGATCTGGCCAGTGTCGATCTTGGCCTGGGGGTGTCTTGTGGTCGGTGTGTGACCTTTATCCAATGAATCCAATACGTGCTTGCCGCTTCCTATAGCGGGGTCTTGAGATTTGAGGGTTGACGAACGTCCAGCCAAGCAATCTGGGCGTAGGGGTTCTACTCGGTGTCGATCTTGATCTTGCGTAGCGTCGGGAGGGCCAATCTTGTATATCCCTGCCCAGAATAGCGTAGATGCAGAAGACTTGCGAAGTAGAAGGTAAAAACAACTCTGAATTAATGGTTAATGTCCTATGTTTCCCATCTGTGGCTGTCCATACTGCACTAGCTTCCTAATACTCATAATAAAGTTAAGATCGTTATTACCTGCTGAGATCGATACCGCTTGGGTACAATCGGTTTGGGCGAGGATGATCGCACAGGCATTCACTGGGTCATTTTAGTGAGTGTCACTATATAGGGGATCGCCATAGAGGGGATTACTTTCGATCTTGATTGACGGGCCAAGATCGAAGTCGGAAAACTTCTTGTTCGCTTCACCACATGCGCTTTCGCGCGTAACCCTGCAGTCCCTCAGAGGAAAGGGTACCGGCGTGTTAGGCCTTATACAGGGGTGTCGAGGTATAACCTCGACGGGGAGCAAAATATACACTAGGACCTTAATGGACCCTAAGTATACACGTAACGACACTTCACTGTCGCCTCCGATCTCTCGGCCACACCAACTCTTGGCCTGACCAGGATAAGCTCTCGGTTCAATGTACCTTGAGTCTACCAACAGGCATCCCACACAACTGAGCGTGTCCTGGCACTTAAATAAGCTAGCTACACTTATCTAAGTCGGACTTCGCTCTTGTTAGCTGGGGGAAGACTGCGTTTTATAAACTGCTTAATGTGAGGCTCAGAGGGTCTCTGTATGTCATCCTATGTTTTGTCCTATGTCTATATACAAATATCAAGTGTAAACAAATCTCTGTAGGAGCCTCCGATGTTTCAGAATAAGTACGACCGAGGGGTCGACAACTCACTCTTAAGTACGGATTTGGGACAGTACAGACGTGGGACAAGGGATCTGAGATGGATACAGAGCCCTATCTCGGCCTAATCCAGGAACTCTCGGCCAGATTATATTAGGCTGACCGAGGCTCCAGGATGTCACTATAGCTTCTCTGTCACTCTGTCGCGGGATGTATAATCATGGTCTTTGGGGACTTAATAGCCAGTTTAGAGTAGATTTTAGACTGATTTATTTATAGTTAATTAGGTTCATTTGGCCTGTAATACAAACTCCTAATTAACTATACTTTAAGCTAATTATGCATATAAAAGGTAGGTTTAAAACTATTGGTTGGCCCTCAGCCACCTAGACCTACGTTGCAGTAGTGTGGTCCACACCAGGAGTGTTGTCCACACCACTCACAACAGAGTATTAAAACAAATACCCACAGAAGTATATCTACTTCTAAAGGCGGTACCCTTCTAGGGTACCCCTTCATGTAACCCCGTTACATCCTCCCCCACTTAGATTGGAAACACCCCCAACCAATGAGGAGCTAGGAAGAGAGCTCCGCTCTCTTTCCAGTCCTTGTCGATACCCATCGACGAGCCACCGTTGTGGCTTTGAGGCTTCATTAAACCTTTCGCGCTAAGACACCGAGGTTTCCACGTCAACCTCTTCAAGATGCCTAAGAAGGCAATCACCCACGGCGCTTCGGCGCCTTCCAAGTCTAAGACCGCGAGGTCGAAGACTGCTAAGGCCAAGTCGAAAGACAAGGCCACTCCGCGCAAGGAAGCCCGCAAGGTGGCTTCCGAGGCAGGCAGCAAGCGCACCGCTGCTGCTTGTGGCGAAGTGGGTGAACACTTTACCGCCCAAAGTATAGCGCGCCCGAAGAGTGGGGGTTGGTCCTTAGAGAAGAACCGACTTTTCGGGTAGTACAGGTCCTGGATCAAGTACTAGACTCGATCCAGGTTGGCGTGTGACCTTGTGCAATCCCTATAGGTGTCGATTAATTCGGCGGACCGGGTTTCACCGGGTATTTGTATTCCTAAGATAGACACACAGAAAATGTAAGAACTTCCAGGTTATACGTATCCTGGGGGTCCTGAATGTGGGTTGAGAGATCACGAGTAAAGACCTTCTTCCCAAAAGATAACCTAAAATAATACAGAGTTTGAATATACAATATGCAGCCTGTCAGTTAGTTAGCACGCCCGAATACAGGTAAATTTCGGGATGCCCTACGCGCACCACCCTCGAAATGCTCGAGGGAAACAATAGAATGTCTTTCCTAAACACACAGTAATCAACAGTCAAATCCTAGGGGTGATCACTACCAAACCTCCTAAGATCGCAGGGAAATGAATATGAAATGCAAGGGGCACTCGGAGTGTCCGCTAGCAACTTAGCAAATAAAATAACTGGATCACTCCGAGTGTTCAAGCCCACTGGTCCCCAAGTTAATTCGACTTGAACGTGTTGAGAGTTTTCGCGTAGTTAACGCGGCCTTGGTCGTCCTCACTCTGGGGCCCTCCTAATGTGAGCGGTCCTCCAGGTAGTCCTTCCTTGACGAGATGTGTTAAAAAGTACGGCGACCTCCCTAGGTTGCCTGTGCGACGAAGATACTTAGGCTTCCCAATATGAAGCGAACTCGAAGACACTTGTGCTTCTCAACGCAAATCAAACTCTGTTTAAAATTATCTTCTACCTCTTTGGCATTCTAAATTCTTCTTCAATCTTGGTAGTCTTGGTACTTCTTTGGCGGTCTTCCTTTACTTCGTGAGGTCACACTTGGGTAGACTTGGTCTCATTATACTTGAAATGTCACGTCGAACTTGGATCTGCATACACTCATCAGCGATGTCTCGGCTCTTCTGAGATCGGTAGCACTGGTCTTGTTCTTGCACGGTGTAATCATGTGATTGCGATACTCTTGGGTCGCACTGTCTTGACTCTGCTTGAATGTCAGTAAACTGACTTTCGGACTGAACTTATCATTGGCAACTTGATCTTTGATCTTGTTCTTCGACAGTCGCTTGGTCATTCAGGATGTATTGTCATTCGGGATGTACATTCCGGTTGTACGGCATAACTTCGGATGGAGTCTTCATATCCGGTAGGCGATCGAACTTTCAGGATGAGGGAGACTGTCTTGGGGTTTACATGTGTAGGTAGGGTCGTAATTGTGGAAACCTTGGAGTTTCAGGGTGTTTCGGGTGATGTTCGGCTCCGTCAAGATAGGATGCACCTCGGGATACGTTCTCCGAGGGCACTTGCTTCCTTCTCTTGGATACCTGCCGTCAAGGAGTCGACGGTCGGACTGAGCGTCGTAATTGCATCCTGAATGTGGTACCCATTCAGGGCGTACGCTTCCAACCTGTGAGCCTCTCCGTAACCGAACATCTGCATCCCCAAAGTCCAAACCATCAATTCGACCAGGAGTCCCACTCAATACCCATCTCGAAAACCATCATCTTAGTCCGAATCAGTGTGCGGGTTGTCCCGGCTGGGCAGCTGCGGGTGTGCCTAGAAAATTCAGAGGCACATCGTCACATGCTGCCAAACAAGGAGGGAGCCCGCGACGCAGTCGCTCGCGCTCCTTGTCGCCCGACGATAGGCCGAACCCTCGGTTCGCCTATCGGGACCACAGTCCTGGGTCCGAGTCCCCTGTGTTTGACATCCCTATGATCACAGGATCAGAGTCTGATGGGGACTCTCCTGGATCCACTAAGGATCCATTTTATTCCCAGGACGCTCCTTCACAGGACGCTCCTGTTGATGATGCTGAATCATCTGAGGCAAAGGCAGCTTCGACAAGCTCACCTGCCAGGAACCTTACCTTAACCGAAGGTAAGGCTCGAGCCCAAGCTGCGATAGCAGCTTCTCCAAAACGGGCTGTTGAGGGTGCTGCTGCTGCTAAGAAGCGCGCAGCCCCTGGCTCTCCTACGTCAGAGCCTTCAATCGCAAAGGGATTCAAATCCCTGTTCGACTCCTCAGACGAGGAGGAAGAGGAGGGGGCTGTCTCCGAGCCCCGAGAGATCTCTAATGATCTCGATGAGCAGCAGGAGCGCTATCAAGCTGCTCAACTGCAAGGCACTCCTGTGCCTCCCACGCCGGTGTATCCTCGCGGATACTATCCACCGGATGCGAGGTCTGGGTCTCCCATGTTCTTGGAGCACCTTAAGGCCCCTCGTGGACTAAACCATGGGCGCACTTCGCGTGGCGCCTATGAGCGTGCCTTGGTTCAAGTCGAACCACTCTTTGTCCACGACATTGAGGCCGCTAGGTGTGTGCTACTTGCACCACACCGAATTCCTCTCAAGGAATTCACTAGTCTTCGAAAGAAATCCGAAGACCGTGGTGGGCTCTTCCCCGTGTGGGGCTACCCTTGGGTACAGCCCGAGAACACCACAACCCAGACCCAGGCAGAAGACCTGTTCTGGAGATGGGTTTCTCTAAAGAACTTTACAGTTCAGGAGTTGAAAGGACTCCGGGAAGATTGCCTGCTGTCCTATGTCTTGGACCAGCGAGATCTTCGAATTGAGTTTGCCCACTTAGTCGCTAAGCGGCAACTCCACTCCGTGATGGAGGGACTTAGACAGCAGTCTAAGTCCAGCGCTCAAGATGAGCGCGGGTACGGTTCCGTCAATCCAGGGACCGTACATCGTAAGGCGGCTAAGAAGCCGCGGACTACTTACGCCCCGGCTGTTGCAGATCCCAAATCTCAACAGCCTTCGGGCAGTCAACCCGGAGCCGGTCTTCCGGCTCCCACGAGTTCTGTGACGAGGGGTAACCCCGCCACTTCACTAGCAGCTGGCGCTTCCCAGAGTGCCGCCGCTCTTGGACGACCCGCTCCACATGGTAGTGGAGCTCGCCGTTCCGGTCAAGGAGGGCAGGAGGAGCTCTCGCACGCATTTGAGTACGCGGCTCCTTCTCAGCCGTATCCTTCTGGACCCTCAACTTCGGGTCGGGACTCTGTGGGGTCCCTATTAAGCGACGAGGTCCGTCAGCTTCGAGATCGCGTCTATGCGATCGAGATAGCCCTTGGGCTTGGACCTGGTGGTCAGGCTGCCTCTCAGGCTGGCAAGCCGGGGACCCTTGAGGTCCTTCGTCTCGAATTGGACGCTCTTGGTCGTGAGACTCATGAGCTCCATGGGCGCGTTGACCGCCGAGCTCCGGCTGCTGCCTTGAAGGAGCTCCGTCGAGGCTTAGAGTCTCTAAGCCATGAGGTGCATGGTCGGATGCCCTCTTATGAGCCGCAGGGGTACTCGTACCACTCGGCTTATGGGTATAGTTCTTACCCAAGTTCTTCCCACTCGGTACCGTCATACCCTTCGTATGACTCGCGTGGGTACCAGCCTGTGTATCAGTCACAGGCTTCGACACCGGCAGCTCCGGTTGTCCAGAGGACTCAGCCTCGTTTCGAGGAGGAGAGTTCTCACCTTGGTCTTCCTCCGTCCGAGAAGGAAGACCCAGCGGATCGTGATACCGCTTAAGACACCCCACGTAGAACGTCGGGTGCGTCGCCATTGACTTTGGGAGGTCAAAGGTATACGCCACGCCATGTCTGGCCAGGACCGCAAAGGGTCCGATGAAGCGGTGCTTCAACTTGTTGCTCTCTACAGAGCTAACCACCTTTAGTGGTAGGTTTTTAGTGTCTAAAAACACCAATTCACCTTCTTTAACCCCCCAGCGACTAAGGTTGTATATGACAACATGAATTCATGTTGTATGTACAACATGTTCCAATAGGGATTGGCTCTAAAATCAGCGAAAATATAGTGAAATCAAGTATAAGCACATCCCTCATAAAAAGTTCGATGCACAGGGCTAGGTTGAAAAACAGATCTCAAGATTGGAGCCTTTCTTTGAAAAGGACTGCTGGAAAACCACCAGTCGAGAATTTGCGAAGTCGAGTTCGCATCGATGGTGGAGCGCCGCGAAACCCGGAGCGAAAAGGCTGCGTTTGCCGCCAACATCGCAGTCGCACACGCAGACGACCGGGCAAGGCTGCTACAGGAGCACCGCGCGTTCCTGGAGGGTAAGCGGGACGCAGACGCAGATTTTGCCTCGGCGCGCCCGGCTCCCAAGAGAGCCCCAAAGTCGATCGTACTTGGACGCCCCCCAATGGGCAAGGACGCCGCATATTTAGCGCACAACAAGCGGCTTGTCTCGGAACAACGACGTGCTATTGCTGCCAATACGCTTGCTGGGTCTGGCAAGAAAAAGCTAAAAACGCCCAAGAAGAAGGTGGTGGACGAAACGTGGGAGCCAGGGGATGATGAAGAGGAGCAAGAAGAGGAAGAGGATGAGGCTGACAACGACTGGGAAGACGCAGACGAAGTCGTGTCAAAGAAGGCTAAGGTCCCGAAGGTAACCGCTATACAGAAGGTGGTCAATGTCCCTAAGGTACATACAACATGTTTGTGCTACAACATGTTTATGGCGCACCGTACTAACGACTCATGGCTGTGTTTTGATTCAGAAGCCTCGGAAGAAATCTGCAAAGACACTTGCGAAAGAAGCCAAGGAGGCAGCAGAAGCTGTAAAACGGAGTGCGGCCTCAAAGGCACGCCAAGCTCAAGCCAGCGCGGCTCAGCGTGAGGGGAAGGAGGCCAAGGAAGCTGCACGATTGCGGTTGGTGGAGAAGCAAGCTGAGAAGCAGAAGACACGCGAAGCCAAGAAGAGAAGTGCCCCGGTGAATCAAGACCCAATGACACCAAAGCGTTTCCGCACCAGTCCGCGTGATATACATGTGGCTACCAGCCGTGCCAGGTGCGTACAACATGTTCACTATACAACATATTTGTTGTACGAACTAACATTACCTCGTATTGCAGCTATGATTCTGACGACAGCTCTCATTCTGTCGCATCGAGGTATGTTCTGATAAAGGATACGTCGATTGCAATGGCGTATAACAGCTTGTGCTATTGCAGGCTAGCGCCCGAACGAGATTCATCTCCGGAACAAATTCCACCAGCCATAATCCCGAGGTATGTACTGTTTGTTTTTATAAAACATGATGTCATGTTGTATTATACAACTTGTTTTAATATCGACATGTTGTATGTACACAGTCATGTTACTACAACGAATCTGGTGATGCCTGACTACGATGTACTGGATTCTGATTGTGACGAAGATGAGGATGAAATGACTTTTCGATGAGACTGGTATTGAGCACGACGAGCTGGACGAGCCGGACGCAGACTTTGAATCTTCCCAAGAGAGAGATGCTCGAGCTGAAAGTGGGGAAAGCGAGGATGACGACGACGGGGATAATGGTGAATGGCCTGTATTAGAATCGGACGCTATGCTGGCTTCCGCTAAACACGAAGATGCGCTGGATAAAATGAGAAAGCACGGTTGGAACCTTCACCAAAGCGCATTTCCTCCCGATGAGCGGTACCTAGGTCTGTACAACGGTGTGTATGGCCCATCTGACGAAGTGCGCAACATTCAAACTCCCCGTTGGATCTATTTTTATATTTCATGCCAAGGGATTTATGGGTTGAAGTCGCACACCAGTCTACCCTGTACCACGAACAGCATCTCGTTGAAAGAGTGGACAGAATGTTCGACAAGCAGAAGGAGCCTGGCAAGAAATCGAAAGAGTACTACATGGATAAAGAAGCAAAACACGGAGATATCCTGCCGCACGAGATATTGGTTTTGCTCGGGCTTCTACTGGCACGAATGATCTGCCCCCAACGTCGGCATTTCTACGACCACTGGTCAACTACATCGAGTGGTGCCGTTCCTGCAGGACCTTTGGGAAGTTCATGAAGCGAAATCGCTTCACATACAAACTTTCGAACCTACACTTTACGGACAATGCGAACCAACGAGCAAGCACAGACAGAGCTTGGAAGGTGCGATCGGTAGTTGACGCGCTACAGAAATCTTTCTTAGCCGGCTATACTACTCCGCCTGTAGTTTCGTTCGATGAAGCGATGATACCCCTGCACAATCGCCACAACCCGACCCGCCAGTACCTCACGAACAAGCCCCACAAGTGGGGGACGAAACTTTTCATGACGTGCTGTGCAACTACGTCCTACTGTCTTCGGTACGTACAATACAAGCTCTTCGCGAGCTTGTTCTTTTTGGCCTAAGGCAACATGTTGTATATGTAATGTTGTATCTGACAACATGCATTAATGTTGTACATGAACAGTCTTGAAGTTTACTGTGGCAAGGCCCAACATACTCAAGAACTTGGAAACGTTCCAGAAAGTGTACAGTCTGTGAATCATAACACGGGACCGACAGCAGTCATGCGCAACCTGGATGCCGTCCTTCCCCCTCGTGCTGATGGAGTGTACCATTTGATCGTGACAGACCGATTTTACACGTCGGTGCAGCTCGCTTACCAGCTCCTACAGCGTCAGGTTTATTGCATTCGCACAATTCAAGACAGCAGAAAGGGTTTCAGCAACGCGCTAGTCGAGAAGAACCGTGACCGCCCCAGAAGCATTGATCATGGAACGACACGGATGGCTGTCGCCAAAAACTGCCCTCTTATGACAGGTCTTGTTTGGTGGGACCGCCGGCCGGTACAGTTGCTCGGTACAGGGGCAGCAGAACTACGGAAAGCTGTCGTAAGTATATATATGTATGTTGCGTGTCGAGTATACTAACAGAAGATGTATGCAAATGTAGATCGATGGAAGCCTGGTGGCGTTCGTGCTGAAGTGCCCTGCCCCGCCCTAATGCGCGACTACCATCGCTGGATGGGAGGGGTGGATGTACATGATCAATTACGTCTCCAGCGGTACTCCCTCCAGCAGCAGACAAAGTGCAAGAAGTACTACAAAGCGATCTTCTTGGGGCTGGTTGACGTGGCTATCGTCAATGCCTATGTCGTGTATCGGGAGATACAGAAGAAGCGAGGAGCAAGACAAAATACTCACGCTGAGTTCTTGATGCAACTACAAGCCCAAATGTTGGAACTCACCGCGTCCGACTTCGCACAGGTAAGAATCCTACAACATCTATGGATACAACATGTGTACAACATGCTCACATACAACATGTTGACTTGTATATTTTCAGCGACAGCCGCAAGTGGATGACTCCATCGCCGTGGCGAATACTTTGCCTTCTGATCATGTGCCGCGCCCAAGCCCAGACTTTCCGTTTGTCAACGGGCAGAAGAAACACAGGCAGCGCCAGTGCAAGGTCTGCTTAAACCGCGAACGGCGTGTAGGCGAACGCAGAGCTACCATGTTTCATTACCCGGGTTGCAGCCCGTCGGATAAAGCTAGGTAAGGTTACTATTGGTGGATCAATGCGTTGGCTAACTGATTTTTTTAGAACCTACTTGTGCAACAAGGTTTGACCGCACACGAAGAAAAACACGCTTACTTGCCATCAGATTTGGCATTTTCAGTGGAACAATGGCCAAGATCGCCCCCGCCCACGTTGCGGCAGAGATATCCAGAACCGTGAGGCTGGTGGTGGCGTCGGCAAGCGAAAACGCCGCTCTACAGACCGTGGCAGCTTAGGCCGTGACGACGCCAGCATGGAAGGAGACGACGCTACTGAAGAGGAAGAGGACGTTGATGAAGACGTAGAGGGCGCCAGTGCTGAGGAAGAGGACGCCGAGGACATCAGCGCGGAGGCGGGAGAAACTGAGGGTGCTAGCTCGGAAGTGGAAGGCGCCGGGACACACGCAGAGGGTGAGAGAGAGCAGGAAGGTTAGGAAGTTGATACAGCTGGATGTGTCAGCATTTAGCTCACAGATTTCAGCCATTTGCTGGCGTTTATAACAAAATGTCAGTACTTCCGTGAAGCAACCATTGCGTTCCTCTTGAGTGCAGAAAAAAGGTGATGTCTCGTTTCTTGATAAAAAGGCCCAGAGTGATTAGGGGGTGACGTCCACTTTTTGCTCGACATGTTGTAGGAGACAGCATTAAGGAACTGGCGTGGTTGTATATGACTACATGTTGGAGATACGTTGAAAGTTGCATGTCGCGTTTTTCAGAAAAAGTCCTCGTACTTATTTGAGTCTATACAAATATCAAGTACAGCCCGGCATTAACCCGTTGTATATGACAAAATGTTTGGAAAACTGAAAAAGATGTGAAATCCGTTTGGTCGTTGAGGGGTTAAAAACATTTAAGATTTAAGTTTCCTCTATGTTTATCTGAGTACTCCTTCTGTTTATCTTGGGCTAACGCCATTGCGTCTCTAACCCGGCTGATCAGCATCAGCCTGTCGTCTATAAACGACGACAACTGTCTTTTCAAAGACGCTGGCTCAATATCTGAGACCTGGGAGGAAAGGCTTTCTGAGCCTCTTCCCCACTTACGATGGAGGCATCGGTGCCTCCCCGCAAGGTTAGCGGCGCCTGGGGGTGTTGTAGCCCATTCAAGTAGAACGGGTTAAACCCCGTTGATGCGTGTACCGCATTGTTGAGTGCAAACTCAACCATAGGCAGCTGGTCCGACCAGGACCGAGGTGCCTCAGCACAAATGCTCCGAAGAGTATCTTTGAGCATGCTGTTGGCAGGCTCCGTCTGACCATGGGTCTGAGGATGGTCCGCAGTTGATGTCGTCAACTTAGTTCCCAGTAGCTGGAACAGGGTGTCCCAGAACGCACCCGTGAAACGCGGGTCTCTGTCCGAGACTATGGTCTCTGGTAGACCATGATAGCGAAACACGCTATCTAGGAACAGCGGTGCAGCTTGTTTCCCGGTGACCTTGTCACGTACCGGAGCAAGAAGCACCGTCTTGCTCAAGCGGCAGACAAACACCAAAATACCGGTGTTGCCCTTGCCATCGGCCGGCAGGCCGAAGACGAAGTCGAGACTCATCGACTTCCAGCAATCCGCTGGCACAGGTAGGCTCTGCAGTGGAGCCGAGGCGTGACCCGAAGGCTTCACCCTCTGACATGTTTCACATGTCTTGACATAGTGTGCCACCCACTTATACATGCGGGGCCACCGAAATGTCTGAGAGACCATTTGGTAGGTCTTTTCTCGGCCAAGATGGCCACTCATCGGCGCATCGTGCGCCTCTAGAAGTATGTCATACTTCAGATCCTCGTCGTTTGGAACGACAACCCGAGGAGGATCCCTAGGGTCTACTCTGTAGTGGAGTAACCCTTCGGCCAGCTCATAACGATGGAGCTGCGCCCGCTGTCGAGGCGTAAGCCTGTCGACTTTGGCGTCCTTGCCATCGGACAAGAACTGCACCAGTGGTGTGTAGTTCTCGTCCCCTTGATACGCCAAGCGTATCTGATCGTATAGATCTGTCGTGACCCAACTGACATGAGCTAGATCATAGTCAGGTCGACGCGACAATGCATCGGCAAGCACGTTGAGCTTGCCCAGCTTGTATTCAACGCGGAAGTTGTATTCCGCGAAGAATGACAGCCACCTCGCCATCCACTGCGACAGATGCGGCGAGTTGGTGGCAGTCCGCAAGGACGCGTGGTTCGTGTAGATCACAAAGGGCCTCATGCCCAAGAGGTGTAATCTAAACTTGACAAGAGCGTAATTCATTGCAAGTAGCTCCTTGTCATGAACGGGATAGTTCCGTTCAGCGGTTTTCACTTGCCTGGACTGGAAGGAGATGGCGCGTTCGCGTCCTTCATCGTTCTTTTGCAACAGCGCATAGCCTATTGCATAGACAGAAGTGTCACAAAAGACGCTAAATGACTTGTTTTCGTCCGGCAATGCCAGGACTGGCGCTTGCTGTAAGCTCGCCTTGATGCTGTCAAAAGCATCCTGGTGCTGTTGCTCCCAGACCCAGTCGGCATCCTTCTTTAAGAGATACGACAAGGGTCGAGCTAGTTCAGCGTACCCTGCGCTGTACTTATGAAGATAGTTGGCTAAGCCCAACCACTTCCGGAGGTCCTTCTGCGACCTCGGGGTTGGCCAAGCCGCTATGGCCTTGACCTTCCCTGGATCGGCGCGTACGCCGACCCTGCTGACAAAGCAGCCGAGGACTTTTATCACCTCAGCTGCAAAGACGCACTTGTCGATGTTGGCATAAAGCTTGTTGGTTCTCATGACCTCAAACACTCGACGGATGTGCTTCAGATGCACCTCCATAGCCGTCTGGCCGCCTTCGGCACGGCTATGGACGAATATATCGTCGAAGTACGTTTGTGCTAACGTACGCAATGGTCTGAACAATTGAGTGACCAAGTGATTGAATGTCACTGGGTCATTCGAAATTCCCTGTGGCATCACTAACCACTCCCAAGGCATCCCGCTCGGGGTGCTCGCTGCGGTGAGAGGAATGTCACTCTCCTGCATCAGGATCTGGTAGTAGCTGTCAACCAGATTCAGGGCACTGTACAGCGTACAACCCGACATGTTGTTCAGCAACACATCCTTGCGAGGGATCGGCGTCTGGGTCGGTACCGTCGCACTGTTCAGCTTGTTGTAAGCGTGAACCAGATGCCACTTCCCGTTCGGTTTACGAACGCAGAAGGTTGGCGTCGAGTGCGGGGACTTCGACTCCCGCACCACGCCCGACTTCGCCTTTTCGGTGAAGAAGGCATCTATGACCTCGGAACGCTCGCGAGGTAGAGGCCACTGCCTCGTGACACAGTACTTTGTGCCAAGCACGAGGTCAATCTCGTGCCGTACTCCCCGATCCGACGGGAGTTGGGATGGTGGGTGCTTCGTCACCACATCCGAGTACTCTCTCACAAGAGGATACACTGGAGCCTCCGGGTTCTTGAGAATCTCAGAACCCATGCGCGTTGCGCGCTGCTTCGTGAACCCCTCCAGGACATCCTCGTCCATTACAGAGGAAGAGTTCAAATCTTCAGGAGAGGTCCCCGGCTTCAGGAGCACCATCTCCGCGATCTCTCCGGCCTTAAACGCGGCCAGGACGTCCTTCATGGGCAGTTCCTCAAGGTTCAGCAATGCTGACAGCTCAGGAAGTGCCTCCAGATGGACGGCACCTGCCTTTATTTGACGACCAGACATGCCGTCAAAGACATGGCATTGCTTTTCGACCGGCCGTGCCGGTGGAGGCTCAGACTCCGAGTGTGGTACTTGGTTATTCACACGGGAGGTGCTCGACGGCACCTCCGCCCTCGTATTAGTCGTCTTGACCCCACGTGGAACTTCGTTACCCACGCTAGAGACATCTCATTCTTCTTCTTGGTCTCCTCGGCCTTGCGTGGAACTAAAATACACACACCGGAGGCGGCGTCATACCCAACAGCCTCGGTCGTTTGCGGAACTACGTTACCCCTATGTTACCCACACAGGAGACGCCTTCAGCGCTCTCCTCAGCAGCCTCTGCTGCTTGCGGACCTATGTTACCCGCCTGGTCAGTGCCGTCCTGCACTGCCACAGTCTAACCCCATACGGCGCGACGGCTCTCGGCGTTGGGACTTGCCGTCGTAGCAATCCCATACGCTTGGCAATGAGCCTTGGTCTCACGACCGGTTGTGAGGCTCACCGCAACACCCTCGTTGGAGTCAGCGACTACCAATACTTCTGCGGGCGCGTAAGCGCCTTGGCGACCATCTCTGGTGCCCCAGTCCTGGACAGAGGTGGGAACATTACTCACCAATGCTCTGTCGAAGACTACGGTCTGGTTAGCCCCAATGGCTTTGCCGCGCCAATCAGTCAAGGGCCCGTGCTTCTCGAGCCATGGTATGCCCAGAATCAAGTCGTACTAGCCCATGTCTAGGACAAGGATCGATTACGTCCTCAAACTTTACAGCCAGGTCCATCCGGCCCCAGGTACGTTAATCACCGTATCATCCGCCAGTCTCACCGAGCCCTGGCCCCTGCCTTCGCTTTCACGCAAAGCGTCGGCATACTTGTCGCCATTCCCTGCGACCGACTGGCGTCGAGCAAAGTTCGTCGACGCTCCGGAATCAATCAGGATTCTGAAGGGATCTACGTATCCCCGTACACTCGCGTGTACCACGAGCAGTCCGCCGCTGCTCTTCCTCGTCTCGAGAGCACCTAGGCTCTCAGGGGCTAAGCCTCCATGGTGTGCGCCATCAGCACTCCTACCATAGGGACTTAGATCTTCCCCAGTAGGGCGCCCCCCTACTGGTGACCCCTGTTCCCCTGGCTCTTGGGTCGTGGTTTCTGCCACTGGCCTCTCGAGCCCCTAGGTTTGGGAGGTAACTTCCTTTGCCCTCCCGCAGGGCAGGCACGTTGCATGTGCCCGAGGTTTCCACATCCGTAGCAACGGATGGAGCTCTGTACAGCCGTACCCAGTTCCATGGGTACCGGCCCTGTGCTAGCGCCAGCTGCTGGAGCTCCTTGCACTGCGCCTGACGACGCATTGTGGCCTTGCCACACCGACGTAGGAGTACGAGCCTGTCGGTGGCTGTACTCCTCTTGGAGGGCGATCTGGATCGCCTCCTCCATAGTGTTCGCATGCACGCGGAACAACTGTGTGCGGGATGGGCCCACCTTCAGGCCATCCATGAACACTGTCACGTTGATGTGTTCAGGTAGGGGGTTCCCCACCAGAGATGCAGCGAGTACGCGCATCTCCTGGATGTACTCATGTAGCTCACGCTTCCCTTGTTTACAGGCAAGGAAGCGCGAGCGCTGGTAATACTCATAGTTCGACAGGAGGAAGACGGCTCTAAGCTGTTCGCACAGCTGAGTCCAGGTTGTGAAGCAACCCGGCGTTGTCGCTTCGCGCGTGTACGCCCAGGTCTTCGCCCGACCTCCCAGGTTGGATAGGGCGAAAGCGACCCTAAGTCGCTCGGTCGAGATGAGAGCCGCGTCCATGGCGAGCTCTACTTCTCTGACCCAGAAGTGGAAGTTCCCTCCCTCCTTCCCCTCATAGGGGTTAACCTTAAGCCTCAACGGCTTAGGTTGGGCTGGCTTTAGTTCAGCCACGGGGGCATGCAGCCCCTGCACGTGAGCAATGAGCCTACGCTCGTACGTGTCGAACGCCTCGATGCGTTCGACCTGCTCGGCCGGCGTAGCAGCCGCCAAGCTTCGGAGGATATCTCCTCCAAAGATGCCCGCCATCTTCCGGACCGACTCAAACTGAGAGTCGGTCAAATGAGGGAACTCCCTCTATCCATCCTGGCTTACCTTGTAAGAGCCACAGAGGATTCAGGTGGTCAATCTACCCGCGTAGGCGTGGAAATGTTGGCCTTGCAGAGAAGGACAAGATCCTTGGCTTTACTGAATAGGTACTACAGTAGGTAACGCATCGTAGCATTTTGGTAGTCACTCGGGTAGCTAGCGTTAACATACAAATAAACAAGCATATTTTTAAGCCAGCCTTTGAACAGAGTGGTGCCTTGCTTATGAATCCACCACCGTCACGCTTCACACAAAAGCTATCTAGCGTTTTCCCATGTTAAGCAGACAAGCATCCAACGCAGCCCTGTGCTGGTCAAGGAGCCACAGTTTTGTCTGCCTGAAGTACTGCATCACAGTGTTTCGAGCCAGTGGTTTTTCTTTTATGCCCTCATTAAATGCTATATATCAAACTTGCCCATTACTACTTTCCACTCCCATCACGCTCAATGCACACACGATATATTCTTCTGTCACTCCCTTAGATTTCAAAACGTCACGAAAGATCCCACGGCAGTTGTCTTCTTACACTTGTTGTTTCTAGGTACAAATTCTTCTAATTCATGCTATCAGTCGGATAAACGACAAACATGTAAGTAATACGCAATTCACTTGCCTTTCTGTTGTAGTTCCAGCTGCATCTATAATGATTTTCACTGCCCAGTAGATGTACACGAAACACAAACAGATTGTGCTATCACGAGCTGGTTGTACTTAGCTTTTTATGTTGAACATTTTGATATGTTGTTATTTGCGAATTTATCGCAAATTATCTTGATGGACTACAAGATGTGGACTTCTCGTTCAAGTTTTAGTGGATTAACTAGCGGACCAAACAACAAACCACCTGCGTGCTTATCTGAGGTGCAATAGTCACCTGCAGAGACACGACATATAAAGATATAAACTTAATGGCTAATAGCGATAACTTAGCTTGCTACCGAGTTATACGCAACCAGAATGTCCGATTGCTACTCGAATAATTCGCTACTGTTTCAACTTACGGACATCCAGCTCGCAAGGATTCCGATTTTAAGCTCCTCACATTCGACTTTATGCTTTATGTTTGAAGAAAATTGCCACCAGAAAAAATATTAAACGTTCCCGAAAACCAGAATAAACAAAGTAAAATTACACCCACAAACTTTGTACCATCATGGTACTACTAGTAGTACCGTATTATCATGATACAAAATGTATGTATGCGATCGCTTTCAAATAGCTTAGTGTCGATCGACATGGGAGCTTATCGATATTTGGCAGCATATTCGAAGATACAGCTCTCAGTAGTTTTGACCGATCACCAGTAACAATCATTGTCGAGTATGCAACTTCATCTTCAACTTGACTGAGCACACTAGCGGTAGTGGGGTGTGATTGGCATCACACCCCACAAACCCAGGTGACGATGGAATATACTATACAATCTCAATTCCTTGGTCGTTGAAGCGGCAACACCGCCGCAAACCTACATCCAAGTTGGATCACCTACAGGTACTTACTAATACCTTGCCAATCATTTCGGATCACTGCAACGCGGGAATCAACTGCAGACACGAATGCACTTGCATTACACAGAACTAAATAAACTGCAACAACTCAGTAAAGTCACGGCAGGTTATTGACATTCGTTAGTCATTTGTGGCCTGCTCTCGCATCCACACTACACTGTCTAGATCACTCCAGCCTCGTTCTTGAGCTTGTCCACAAGTTCATCCACACTGGCGACCTTGATACCAGCCTTACGTGCAGCAGGGTCCTTGACTTCCACCACGTCAATACGAGGCGCAAGGTCCACACCGAAGCTGTCCGCAGCAAGAGTCTCGATTTTCTTCTTCTTGGCCTTCATGATGTTCGGCAACGTGGCATAACGAGGCTCATTGAGTCGCAGATCAGCCGTCACTACAGCAGGCAGTCCGAGCTTCAGTGTCTCAACACCTGAGTCCGTCTCGCGCGTGACGTTGACAGCGTCACCGTCCACAGCCACCTCCGAGGCAAACGTGCCCTGGCTCCAGTCCAATAGACCGGCGAGCATGGGGCCCGTCTGAGCAGCGTCAGCGTCGATGCTCTGCTTACCGCAGATCACGAGCTTGGGCTCCTCCTTGGCCACGATCTCCTTGAGCAGCTTAGCGACCGCCAGTGGCTGTAGCTCCTGGTCCGTGCGCATGTCCGTGGTGATGTGAATGCCGCGGTCTGCGCCCATAGCGAGGGCCGTACGGAGCGTTTCTTGGCTTTGCTTGGGGCCGATGGACACTGCGACGACTTCAGTCGCGAGCTTCTTCTCCTTGAGACGGATCGCCTCCTCCACTGCAATCTCACAGAATGGGTTCATACTCATCTTGACATTCTTGAGGTCGACGCCTTTGGGCTCCACGCGGATCTTCACGGCGTAGTCCACTACGCGCTTCACTGGCACAAGGACCTTCATTCTTGAGATTGACACTTGAAGACGATATTAGCGAATGAAAAGGGGGGCACGTGCTTTGGATCTATGGGTGGTTGGAGATACTTACCGATTACTTTAAGATTACTTCAGTAAGTAATGTGGTCCACGAAATAAGTTGTGTTTTTCACACAATTTGTCTGTTAGTAAACAGATGTGGTATTTTATTTTGACCAGAAATAATGCTGTAAACAGTATGGCTTTTTATTTAGACCAGAATAGTCCGGTTCTGCCCAATTTATGTGAACCGGCTACCCATTTTCTGGCAACTGACCGGTGGTGGAGGGCTAAAGTCAAGCCATTCTGCGATTTGCGCTCTAGACCTCAAGTCTCCGGTCATAATGTTCCGTGCCGTGCGTCGAGCTTCCCGTCCGTCGTTCATCTCTCGGCGGTTCTCCATTGCCCCTGAAGTGTCCACGTGTGGGCAATACGTAGAGGATGAATACAACGACAATGCGCATCCCAGCGCCGTCTCCGGCGTGTATCAAATGCCTGGGACGCTGCAGCTGGAGATGGGGGAGAAGCTCGTGGCGCCAGAAGTGGCGTACACCACGTACGGCAAGCTCAACGCGGTGCGGGACAATGTGATTGTGTTGTGTCATGCACTCACGGGCCACTCTATGGTCCATCAATATTGGGACGCCATGGTCACGCCCGAGTGGACGGATAAGTACTTTATTGTATGCAGCAACGTGCTAGGCTCGTGCTACGGGACGACAGGCCCAGCGTCGGTGAACCCGCTTACAGGACGCACATATGGTCCAGAGTTCCCTGCTGTTACCTTGCGTGATGCTGTTGCATTGCAACGACGACTGCTGGAGGATGGACTCGGTGTTCAACAGGTGCAGGCTGTGATTGGAGGCTCCTTGGGCGGCATGCAGACACTCGAGTGGGCGTTCCAGGGTCAGGACTTTGTCAAGAGCTTCGTGGCTATTGCGTGTGGTGCACAGCACTCGGCATGGCAGATTGGAATCAGTGAACTGCAGCGTCAAGCGATCTACATGGACCCTCAGTTTCGTGATGGACACTACACGGCGTCGGCACCTCCTAATGCAGGCCTTGCGCTGGCTCGCCAAATTGCCATGGTGAGCTACCGTACTCATGCTGCGTATGGAGAGAAGTTTGGACGTTGTGAAGAGGAATCGAAGGACCAACTGGTATCCAAGTATGGACGCTATGTGGTGCAGTCGTATCTGGAGTACCAAGGAGAGAAGTTTTTGTCACGATTCGATGTTAATTCGTACCTTGCTTTGCTACACATGATGGACACTCATGACGTCGGTCGTGGTCGCGGTGGTCTCGAGAAGGCACTAACTTCGCTGTCCCAACCGTCGCTGGTTATCGGCATCGACTCGGATGTGCTCTATCCACTGTGTGAACAGCAGCAGATTGCTGACGGTCTACCCAACTCGCAGTTTGCGGCACTGTCGTCACCTCACGGCCACGACGGATTTTTGTTGGGTCAAGAAGAAATTAGCGGACTCACCAAGCGATTCCTTGCTGAGAACGTGGAGTGAAGAGATGGAGATGACTGGAGATAAAACAAGAAGGAAACTCTGCTGGCTGCCCACGGCTCGCCCCACAGAGCGGCGGCAGGTCGGTACGCCAGCTAAGAGTTGCAAGTGTGTATAAGGAATGCGGTAGAAAGAGACTTCGTTCCTGTTGCGGGGCCCAATCGACTCACATAGATGACGATTCGGTTTAGCGACCAGCAGCGAAGACTCGTGGCCACTTCAGTGGTCGGATAATGAATTGGGACTGCTTCCCAAATGAAATTGATGTCGATGCGGAAATCGAGTTGCTATGCTATGATCGTATATTGTCAAGGTGTATATGTCTAACGAAGTAGTGAGCTTCTACTTGTACAGCAACGAAGACATTTGCGAGACACGCTTGCTCGAATGGCGGAAGCGAGAAGCCAATCGCACGTTGATGAGCTTGAGCACTGCTACTGCCGTGTGAGGTGCGCGTGCCTCCAATGTCTCCATTGCTACCGCACGTAAACGCAGCACCACGCAATCTGACGTGGCGAAGTACTTGTATTCGGGATCCATACCTGCAACATTGGGCGTGATAACGGAACCTGGTCCAATCTTTAGTAGCCGCGACTTGGCCGTAGTGAATGGTGTCCACTGAGATTCTTCGGGCATCACAAATGACAACTTTCGTCGGTTAAAGACCCCACCCAGTTCATGCGAGTCATCCTCGTCATTGTGTTGATGACTGTCTTGGTAATCCCCTGTGATGCCATCGCCATCACCAACGTCGTTATAGCGGATACCAGGAATGTTGTGCGCATTCGAGAACTCGGAATTCATCACGAAGTTCATATAGCCAAAACAGATAAAGTATGTGTCGTCACGCAGACGCTCAGGGACAAGGTGGGAGCCATTGGGCACCACGACGATGTCCAGGTAGGCAGCGATCGGTAGTAATTTCTGGTAATTACCAGAGCCTTCATGCTCGGATGATGCAGCCATGAAGTTTTCCCAGAGCTCCAGTTGACTCATGCGCTTCCAGTCACTAAGTGATTTACCAGGCCTCGGAGTTTCAGGCGCTGTACAAATATCCTCTGGAAGCAACTCGTTCTCACAAATTTCGAGAGCGACATCCACGTCGCTGCTGAGCAGATGAACGCGCTGCGAGTAATGATTCTGGCGAAGTGCACGCTCGATCTTTGGCTTTAATCCACAGAAGTAGATGTCAAACATGTACATATCTGCAAGAGCAGAAGTCTTGCGAAAGTTAAGCAACGCTGTTGCATCAAAACTAGGGACGAGTCCAAAGTCAATAATTACAAACTTCAGCTTAGGGAAATCGAGTGAATGCACGCGAGTCTCCATTCGCTCGAGAATGCTGACAGACGTTCCAAAAAACAAATATCCTTGTAGTCGCAACACGAAAATGGAGCTTCCCTCAGCATCGAGGTATGCTGTCTGCTCTGGGGTACGATCTACAGCGCTACGGGATAATGCTCCTGTCGTTTCGTGGTGAACACAGCCTACAGCATGAATGCGCCAGATTAGCTCAATCATGGAGATAATAATTCCCATTGCGACGCTCTCTAACATGCCAATAACGAGGAAGCTCGAAGTAATGAGCACAACTGTAGCCTTTTCAATCGGTTTGAGAAAGTGAAAAGGAGTCACCAGATAAGCCTCCAGGAAGTGCAATCCGACACTGAGTAGTAGACCACCAAAGATAAACTTTGGTACGAATTGTAGCAATCGAATTCCAGTCATCCATAGAGCTACAATCAGGAAGGCACACACTAAGGCTGGCACCTTCTCGTGAGCCTCAAACTGCTTCATGATGCCCATAGCCGAGAGATAATGACATCCACCACAGCACCCCATCAAACCACTTGCAAGGTTGGCCAATCCAATCACGCGCATCTCGTTGTCCGGGGAGATATCACGTCCGAACAACGTCGACAGTGAAGTTGTGGCCACACTGTATTTCAGCGCACCCAGGATCACAAGTGATACCATAAATTCCGTGCACTCATGAGCCAGTGTGTGCCAATGGACATGCTTGAAATCAATCTCAGCCCATGGGAACCACATGGGTGTCTGAGCCACTACAACGGGGTCCCATGAGAAAACCCATCCTTTCCTACCCAATTCCTCCATACTCGATCCGTACATCGATGAAACCACTTGGAACCCCACAAGTGACAGTGCTAACAAGCACGGAAACGAAAATGCCACAGGAAACTTCAAATATTGTCCGAGTCTTGCCAAACTCGCAAAAGCTACGGAAGGTAGTACAAGCATTTGCACGTCCCATGTAAAGAACGCCGCCGTGAATACTTTGCTAGACGCCATGTGCACTCCATTCTTCATCAATTGCGCTCCAATACCCGACAAAAATCCTGCAATGACGGGATATGGCATGTAATTTGCAATTGACGTCACTCGAAACGCTCCCATCAAGAAAAACACCAGTCCTAACACCATCGACGTAATAGCAACCATCATAATTGTCGTCGGCACCACTTCCTCTAAATTTCCATGTAAATGTTTAGAAATTTTTTCCGCCATGTCCGCCATAATTGGTGCTACAAACACATCAATTGCCCCCAAAGTCCACGGAGCACAACTCTGCCACGCCAAGACAATAGACAACATTGCCGTTCCCAGCAAATTCATGTCAATAAACCTTGCGATCACTGTAGCCAATGGAGTTCCATGTCCTACCACCACACTAGCACACGACACTGCAAGTGTCGATGATAGTAGAAAAGCAATGACCCCCGACGTTCCATTCACTAAAATTTCTAGTAAAAGGGCTTTAAATCGTTGCGAGTCCATCGCAGGAGCGAGTTGTGCTCTGGACTTGGACGTAAAGCTATGTTCCACTGAAAAAGTCACTTGGGTACTATTGCGAGTATGTAGAGGTCCATTAACAGCGCCGTATTCCCCCGGACGGCTTCTGCTGCGGCCTTGGGCGCCTAATAAGAGACCGTGTTTCGCAGCATCGGTGACGCTGCGCACACGTCGCATGAGCTGCAGTTTCTGGTGCGTGGGCGTCAGATTTTCTTCCGATACGGCGTGGGGAGGTGGCGATACTGTGGGCTGAAGCATTGGCGTCATGGCCACGCCACCACGTTCGAGTGGCAACGCATCCGTCTCCATACTAAAGACTTGGACAGTTAATTGCGAGGTTACGACGGTTAGATGATGGGACGATCGAGGAATGAGAAAATGACTTGAAGTTAGTATGGAAGACTGTGATGTTGAAGTTTGCGCCCACCTGGCTGTGGCGTTGAGCAGGTGATACGTCGGATGGTGCTACCCAGCACACTGCATGCGGTGGAGAGAAGAAGGGAGCGGCTGGCGGCTGGAAACACTCGTGAGCGAGAGATTCCGTGCAGGATTTGATCATGGGACAGTGACGTTTCGCTGTCCGTAAAATAAGTTATTGAATTGATGACGCAGCGAACGTGGCTTCTGAAGTTTATGGGATGGCTACAGTTTATGGGTTGTGACGATGTATTCTGGATACCAGAGCTGTGGTCACGATGATAGTACCTCCATTTACCTCCTAGATTCGGTGTATTGCATTAATGCTGCGCAAATCTCCATCGATTCTATTGCATCAGTGTCATCGAGTGTGAATGGTGACCACTGCATTTCCGTGCCTATGTAGCCGGTGTTGCGATACGGATGATGACTCCAGCGTTGTTTGCTGTCGGTGTCTGTTATTTACTTGTTCTCGTCTCCAGAATTTTCATCGCGTAACACAGCTCAAGTTTCCTGCGTCATGGAACCCACCACGATTGCTGACAAGATGTACGAGGGCGTGATCTCGGTTGTTTCCTACTTCGCGATTGAATATACATCAAATTGGAATTGGCACCTCGAGAACCTCGGTCCGCTCCTTCCGGTACGTTTAATCGTTGCTATTGTGTATCAAAAGGATCCTCAGAAATGACTTTGTGCGTGCTACAGGCTGGTTCTCCATGAAGCATCAACTGTTTTATCTATCGTCCATACCTACGCAACATTTTGGACGTAGCTTGCAACCACCGTAGCGTGTTCTTGGCTCGGCAATAGTATACATGGACGACGTCGTCTTCATCATTTATCTTTACTTTTATTGCTTATTTTCATTTGAACGTACCACTGGTGTTTCATACTACCACGCAGCAATGAATACGGTCAAATTCCATGAAGCCAGCATACCAATGAATGACAGCGATTGTGCGTGTTATTGGACTTCAAGCGCACTGCACGGTATTGCTCTAGCAAATAGGATCTACATTCAATCCCTGGTGCTTCGGTCGTTGCTGGACACTTAAATGCTCCACTCTGGTACAAGTAGACCGAAATCTTGAATGTCCCAAGTTAAAAACGCAGACAAAGGAGTGATCTTCACAATGAACTCGATCAGAGTGCCAAGCAGAACGTCAATCTTGAAGGTGTAGTCAGACAGAAACCCGGGCATGGTTGTCGAGGCTTGAGTTGGCAAATGTCGGAGGAATTAGAATTGGGCAAGGAACTGGAGGATTCACGTTCTTGAGACAAGACATGTCGAATCGGAGGGCACATGAGCTGGTGCTGGCCTACGATCACTGAAGCAGATGACATCCACGGGCAAATGTATTTGGCTTTCCCTCGCTTGCCCTCTGCAATGTATCAATTGTAATGCACAAGGTGCGGTTGTCTCACTTATCATTGTTCATTAGTGGCTAACAAATATTAGTGAACAGCTAGTTTTCATGCTTGGAAAATGTCAGCCTTATGGGAGTACTTCCAAGTAATAGTAATCAAGTACTTCGAAGTAGTTTCAGTTTTGGGTGCTTGGTAGTGTTCGTCGACATGTGAACGTACAAACCCTTAGTTTGCCTCGCTCAAACTGAAATGAAAACTCAACACCTACTCCAATCGATACAGTAGAGAAGTTAGAAAAATCCAAGCAAAGAGAATTATCATTTGGCGTACCGAAGTGTTCTACTCGGAACGTCAGCGTTGCTACCATCCAAACCACCAATTTGGATAGAATAAGTGATCTTTGCGTTTCCAGCACAAATGATAACTGATACAGTGCGTGAACACTACAGTTGTTCCACACGATCACTGTAAGCACTTCAAATGACACAAACTCTAGTAAAGCATAGGCAAACATTCTTGAAACCACACTTGAGACGTTTTCGCAAGTAACCCCTTCCATCTCCCTGTGGTACTGTGCACTAGGTAGATGCATCATGCTAAAACAAAGCTGCCGTAAATGGCGGGAATGACACATTCCAGATACTCTGTTAAGATCAGGCACTCCGATGTGAACAAAACTTTTAGAGATTCCAGCAAAATATGCGAACGATCGACGATCAACTGTTGTGCTTCACTTCTCCCTCATCATTGTTCTTGTTGGTTGCTTTCAGATTATCTGGCATTTTCAACGGTGAAAAATGTGGTTAAACTGCCATAGTACTCCGAACAGTATCTCCATTAGTGATGCTGAAGTCAAATTAGCAACATCCTTACTTTGTGAATGTTGCAAAGAGCTTATGATAATTCCTTCTGCCGACAGTTTATGAGGAACGCACGATTTTCACTTGAACAATTTCATGAAGTTGCACCTGAATCGTCTCAGATTTATAGCGCAGTAATCGAACCGCCGACAACAGATTAATATTGACATCAATCTTGGTAGTTAGTAGGGCAGCCTCTGCTAAATTACTCTTTGTCCGATGATGGAGTTCTAGCAGTTCAATCATTGTTTCCAAGAGATCAAAACCCAGTATTCCAGCTACAGATGTTAATGATAAAGTCGCCATGAATGTAGCAATATAGAGAGCATCGAAAAGGCGACAGTCAACACGGCTTGTTCGAGTATCATGTCTTCTTTGTGTGATAAAATGCGTGCAAAAGTGCTCTTTGTGATAGTCTTGAGAATAGGAAGTAACAGTAAGACTACTAGTTCGAAACTTGTATGGGCTACCTTGCTGAATAACATTTGAAATACAGGGTCATGAAACCCACCAACATGCCAACTTTATCTAGTTGACGAAGATCATGAAGCCGTGAAAATATCTCTCTAAAGAAATGCCTTCCCATAACAACACGTAAGAATCCAATGATCAGCACCACCAGCGAAAAAGCATTGACATAAATGAAGAATGGGACTGGGAACACCCAGATCGCTACGGTCACCATCGTTACAGCAACGAAACTAAGCCCAGTGCTAGCACAAAATACCATCATCTGTCGAGAAGAAAGTCCGGGGATACCAAGCCACACTTCAACCTGTTTTGCTGTCAGACAGTCTACCACAACACCAATTATCCCCACTCTGGTTCAAAACCCATAGTTTGTTTGCCATCCCACCATCGGGCTCTGAAGTGGGATACTTTCTTGGCATAGCACAACTGCGGTTATTAGAGCTGGTGGAGTTAAAACCGTTAATACAACGCGGAACAGGGATGTTTTTCGAGTATACTCTTTCAATGCTAGCATTCGTTCGATGGAATATTTACCTGCCTCCGTAGTGGGCTAGCTGTATAGCATACCATGCATTGACTATTCGGTTCCATCGGTCATGCATGCATTTTGAATGTCTCCACAACACAATATGCTCAACATTACACCACCACCAATTTTTTGCGCTGTATAAGAGGAACAGCTTTCGAAGTATTATTTCAGCTTCATCGCTACGACTTAATTTGATCTCATCGTGCTAATCTTACCAATACGTTCTGCAAGATTAGGTGCAATCCATATTCGTGCTCTCATGATACTTTGAACAATACGTACCAGTATTTTGTTCAATCTGAACATTGGATGCTCATCTTGCTGGTACTTCTTGAAGTATTTCTTTGTCTATGAAATGGATCCGTGATTTTCCTCTTTTGAGACGTAGTGGTAAAGTCACGACTTCAAACGTGAATTACAAAGAATGACATATACTTCAACCATGGAAAGCATTAATGTCGCCATTAGCTTGACCGTACAGGAAAGGCCGAATATATTAGACCAAAAGCTCAAATGACCGGCACTAGACGAGGAGCGATGTGACGAGACCGTTGCCATACGATCGATCAATCTGCACGACGCCATTGGCCACTAACGAGTAGAGCGCTCGGATCACAACTCCGTTCCCGTTCGATTTTCCATGGTCCTTGAGCATCTCGCTCGCCTCCTGTTTCAACTCGTTCACACCCATCTCCCCTTCATGTTGGTACAATAAATGCAGCAACACTGCTTCTTCCCTCAGCGTAGGTGGGTTGGTGTCTCGTGCCGTCAAAAGTTGGACATCGACCATGTGTCTCATCTTACGCTTCTGTCTATTGAGCTCCAATCTCAACACGTCCACTTGCGTCTGCACTTCGGCTCTGTCTCTTTTGGCCTGTGCCAGTTCGTCCTTCAACACCGGTAAGTGTCGGACGTTCTCGTCGAGCTTCTCCTCCGTCTCCTCAGCTGCAATGATTTGTCTTTGTAGTTTTTCCTTCTCATCTCTCAATTCTTGTAGCACCTGTTCCCTAGCAATTGTGGCTGCGTCCTTGGCGTCGTGACTCTGTCTCTCCCTCCTACGTCGGGTCTTGTTCCTCTGCAGCGACTCAATTGCTGCCTCCATATCTCTCTTCTCCTCTGCACGCAAAGCCACAGCTTCACGCAGCTCCGCTAGTTCTTCTTGCTCTTGTTCCTGCTCCTGTTCCTGTTCCGGTGGCTCGTCCTCCCGTAGCGTCTGGAGCTCCACCTCCCGTTCAGCCACGAGCTGTTCCCTCGTCTGCATCTGCTGCTCCCACGCCGTTTCGTCCTGCGCTAACTGTCTCTCCACTCGTTCCTGTAGTGCTACTTCGTCGCCTGTAGCCTTCACCTGGTCCTGCACGAGACGAACGGACCCGGACAGAGCTTCAAAGCGCCTTCGCAGCCGGTCGCAGCGCTCAACCGCGTGTTGGGAGCCCGTTTCTTCAGCCAATTCCAGTGCCAGTCGATGCAGCGTCGTCTGCCACGTGTCCTCACCGCCGGAAGGGTTCATTTTCGCCGCGTAGGCTGAGCTAGAGACCAGCGAGTAGAGCGAAGTTGATGCATGGGACGTTAACTGGGACAGATGATTGCGAGGCTTTGAGACCGAGTTAGAGGGCTGGAGAGGTACCGACACGTGCACAGAAGACGTGCGGAACGGATATGACCCGATCGAGGCGCTTAAGTCGCGCAGGTCGCTCGCACATAGCTCGAGACGACGAGCATTTTCGTCCACGCGCTGTCGCTTGGACATTGTCAAATGCAGTATCGACAGTCGGAATATCGATAGAACCGGTACTGACAATATATGTATGCATAAAAAACACTAATTCGTCCAAATATGTATGCATTAGAAAAACACTAGTTCGACCAAAAGTGTGTGCGAACTAGCGGTTTTTACCTGTATGCACAAAAAAACGCTAGTTCGCCCAGAAGTGTATGCATAAAAGAATTCGTCAAAAAATGTATGCGCGGAAAAACACTCCTCTTTTAGCTACACGTTGGTAGTCAGGCAGTCCATTATGTTTAAGCATGTTGCGAAGAGCGTGAACAATTTGAAGACGTCGGTTGTCCACCTTTCCGCGCGCCATTCTCTTTCGAGAGCAAATCTGCTCTCGAAACGCGGCTATCATAAAAATGTACTGTTAAAATCCGCCGCTCGTCAAAATTGTATAGGACAGAATTGTGAGACAACAACGGCAAACTCGATACTAACGCGTCTCGTAAATATGTCAATTCTGACATATTTACGAGACAGATTCCCATACAGTTTCCTGTTGTTGTCTCAAATCCAGTCTTCCTTATTTTAAGAATTTCACGTTGGCATATTCACGAGACACTCGCAGCCATTTCGCGCAGCACGTCTCAAAAAGGTGTCTCAAATCCTTCCTTCCTATTTTCAGGTACTAGTTTTCCGATATGGATTTTGCCAAAATGTATAACCCCTTTTTTGCAATTTCAAAAAAAGGAATTCCCTAAATTAAAAGTTAGAACAATCCTTTTTTTGGCATTGTTGTACTGGGAAACTGCTGGTGATGGCATCCTTCTTGCTCGGTGATGAATATGCGTCCTCGTCGTCGTCTTCAGACGAAGAAACTTGCTCTAGAGCAAGTCCAGACACTAAAGCTCCATGTCCAAATGAAACAACCTCCAAAACGTTGTTATTGCCCTCAGCAGACGAGTTATTCGCCCATAACACAAGTAACGCATTGACCTCCAGCGTCTCATCGACTCGAGTTGCAACTCAAAAGCGCAAGAACGAGCACGTGGCAAGACCAGCTACTAAAGCAGCAAAAACAGAGACAGGAAAAACAATTCACAAGCCTCAAATCGCTCCATTCGCGCCACCGCAGCTCCGTCGACCCAACATTTCGACGGAAGATCGGAGGTGCGTCATGAGCTTGATTTCGTTTATCTGTAGCGGACCTCACTGACTTGATGGGGTTGCTTTGACTGATATAGCTCCTGGAATACAGACAAAACATTAGCATTGCAAAGGAAAGCCAAAGAAGCACGGGACAAGTGATACAAGTGGCATAGTTACTGCTACTTTGGCCATGATTTTCACTGTCGAAAGCCATTTTTTAGATATACACGTAGGGAACTTGTCTTGTTTTGTCTTCATTAGTACAGCAGCTTCATTTCCAGCTAAAACAACGGAGCTGCATAGACTGCTAACTCCTCTGCTGAATATTTGTTCCTTGATGGCACATTGCGCTTCGGTGCCTCCTTCATTGCAAGGAGACGTTCCTCGATCCTTTTCAGATTTTTCTGGAGCCTCTCGACCCTCGCTGGGAAGTTGCGAAGTCGGTCTGCATAGCTCACGAGAGAACAACCTTCTGCCTTCTCTGCTTCTTGGAGCCCTGGAACCACCAAATGTGAATTGTAAATCTCTTTTCTAAGTGGAATTTCAACTGTACCGGCAATGAGTTTGTCCACTGTGCGCTGAAGTTTTTCTTGGGCAGTCAACAGTGTTTCCACGTAGTTGTGACAGCGCTCCACCTTGGGCCAGAGCGTCACGAACATGCCCTGGGCGAATGAAGCATCTTCCGTCGTTGCCATCTTGATTTTGCTGAAGTTTAGGAACTGATTAATGAGCGTTTTATGGCTGCTAAAATATCTGGATGCAGCCTCTAATTCAAGGTGTTTTATCCTAATTCAGATCTTTTTAAAACTAAATCGGCGCAGTTTAGACCCAAATCGTACCCAAATAATAATTATGATTTAGGCGAGATTGAGCACTAGGGTTGACCGATCGCTGCTGCATTGGAGCTGCACCCTCGGAACCACAGCATAACATACTAGACGAAGTGCCTTGCTGGGGTCGAGACGTCTTTGTTGAATGGAGAGTCGCGCAGAGCGCGCTCCACTCGTTGTGGGCAGCAGGCTTGCCCTGTCTAGCCGAAGAGTTAAATTAACAATGAAACAGAAACCTCTTTAAACTGTTAAGTATTTGTATTATGCAAGTACTAGAGGAAGTTCAGATCGCCATATGCGATCTGGATAGTACAGGCAGAGAGCTGCCTGCCATCCATAGTGCGATGACGAGTAGAGGCCGAGGAGTGAGGCAGTCGAGGACGCAGTCCGAAGACGAGCTCACTTCCTCTTTTGCCTCAGACACCGAGCACGGTTCTAGAGCATAGGCATTAGAATAGAGGATAAAGAGTAATAAAGCACACTATAGTGAGTTTCCTATTAGTGTTCTAAGTTTCATTTTAACATTTCAAGTAAGATGAGCAAGCCCAACCACAACTTGAGCGCGTTGAAGTTCAGCGGTGAGCAGGCACTGTTTGCCTCGTGGAAGGACCGAGTTTTGGTCCACCTCCGCTCAAAGAGCAGTCAATGTCTGGTCGAAGAGATTCAGGCCAACAGAATGAAACCAGCTGTTCGCTACGAAGATTCTCTGACGGGCAAGCCGAACCGCGGTAGCACCACCAAAAGACGATGCTCCCGAGAAGGAAAAGAAGGGCACGCTTTGCAGCTGGCCTTCGTGAATCAACAAGAGTCGTACATCATGGATTTGCTGAGCTTGACAATGCCGGCATCCTACAAGCTTGATGACAAAGTGCACCAGCCGGTCCATGTGATTTGGCGCGGCATTGAAAGGCGTTACGGCCTCAACACTGCGGCTGGTGTTGTCGGATTGCTACAGCAATTCGAACAAGCAGTGCAGGCTGACTTTAAGAGTGTAAGTCACCTCTTTGCACGGCTAAAAGCACTCAAAGATCAGGTCAACCGCAACAGCGGAGAAGCGTTGCAGACGGGCGTCATCTCGTCATATCTATTGATGCTCAAGGTTCTGGGAGTGTTACCAAACCATTTATGTGGTCAAGCCATCGATTTTACGCCGGCTGAGTTTACGCTCGACCGTGTGGAGGCCAAGCTCTGTGCCATCTTCGGGCGCAAGAGTAAGGGCGAGATAATGCTCTTAGATGGTGGGAGGCCTGTGAACCATGTGCAAGCGGGCCATGTTAAACCCAAAAGGTCAGCCCTGGGTAAAAGAAAGGCAACTGTACCGCCTGGCCCCGATATGCATTACAATCTCGGGTACATGAAGTGCCACTATTGTGCTGGGGTGCACAATGATATCAACAATATCGGGCCCCACAAAAAGGCCGATTGCCTGAAGTTGAAACAAGATCAGGCGCTTGGTGTGTTTCGCCGAGATATCTATGCGGTTGGTAAAGCCGGGCCGCGAAAGCCCGTGCATGAGCCCGTGCCTAAGATGAAAGGCAAGGCGAAGAAAGTCCGTCGAGAGGTTCCGATTCAGGAGTGCCTACAGGCAGCTGTGCCTGTCGATGCTTGCCGGGTTGTGCAAGAAAAGGCACCTCTCAGTCCTGATGGATTCGTGAGCCCTCCACCGAGTGCACTTGAGTTGCCGGTGACACCTGGACGGGGCACTGCACATTTGACGACGAAGACGAGCCAATGGACTCAGTCGTCAACGCAGTTGATGTCGACGCTTAGGACAAGAGTCAAGACGGTCCTCAGCAATCCGATGGCGACGAGGCCATGGAGGAAAAGGCAGTGGAAGTCAACAATCAAGGGATTGTGGCGACGACTGAGCGCTTCGCTGGTATGATGAGTGAGCTGGAAAGCAAGGTGCGATTTTTGTATCCGTTTCTATTAGATGGTGACTCATATCTAACAACGATTCTTGGGTGCTGGACTCAGGCTGCGGACACGGCCTAACCAGCGAGATGACACGGTTTGTGAGGAAGACGCCCAATACACAGTACATGTTTACCTTTGCTCAGGGCTCTAAACACTCTAATACACATATCGGTACAATTAAGCTGTATTTGTGTGGTCCTAAAGGGATTAAACCGTTTCTATTCGATAACATAGCAATGGCACCACACGCTACCTCGAGCATTCTGAGCGAGTTCTGGCTCAGACGCAGTGGGTACCAAATAATTGGATCACTGAGCGGAAAGTTCAAATTTGTTCTTTTTGACAATGAACTTGGATTTATTGCAAAAGCAATAAATGGAGCCTATTATGTGCAGAATAAAACGCTTTTAGAGCGACAAGTACTGTGTAGCGCAGTGAAAACGCAACCATGCAAACCACTAGAGCTCCCAGAGTCAGGGAGACTTGAAACTACACTGCAGGAATGGCATGTAAAACTAGGGCACATAAATAAAGATACGCTCATAGATATGCTGAGCATGAAGCTGGTAGGCGGGTTGCCTACAATGTCAGCTTCGGGATTACGGGAGATTCCGTTCTTTTGCTCAACATGTGCGGAGATGAAGAAGCGGAGAATGTCCTACCGCAACACAAAGGGTTCAAGGGACGAACAGCCAATCAGCACCATTCATATGGACACCAATGGCCCTATGAAGACAATGGGAGTGTACGGAAGTCAGGGGACTATCAAGTACTTCCTGAGTATCATTGACGACAACACGTCGTGGCGTTGGACTTATGTTCTGCGCAGTAAGAAAGAAGTCTTTGAGAAAGTAGAAGAGCTACTACTGCAACTAGAACGTGAGGGAAAGTTCACGATTCGTCGGATCAGATCCGATTGGGGAATGAGTTTGTGAACGCTGCATTTAAAAACTTCTGTAAAGGAAAGGGCATTGTCTTTCAGACATCAAATGCTTACAGCCCTGAAGAGAATGGAGCTGCAGAACGGGATCACCAGAGTAAACTGGATAGAGTGCGCTGTGCACTCAAGGATGCCGATATGGCGCACAAATGGTGGCCAGAAGCACTGATGTACATGACTTATGTGCAGAATCGCACACCTATGAGACGGTTGGGATACAAGACACCGTATGAGATGGTGAACGGGAAACCACCCAACGTAAAGGAGCTACCTGTCCGGGGTTCAGTCTGTTTTGCGCACATACCAGCTGCCCTGCGAAAAGACAAGAAGCTCTCTGCTCGTGCCGTTAAGTGCAGATTCCTCGGAATATCGGAGGATACTAAGGGTTGCCGGTTATGGGACACCTATAACAACAAGCACCTCATATCACGGGATGTGCTGTTCGATACGACCAATGTAGCCGCTATGGTCAAACGAGCTTTCGGACAAACCGAAGAAGCTCTCACAACTGAATCTGCCGCGCGAGAGTCACCCGCAGCAGAGGAAACAAACACACCTACCGGTGGAAATACGGAGGTTGTGGGAGCTGACCCACTTACACAGTCGTCTACAGACGCAGTGGGAGCCGAATCGCTTACTCAGGCAGCTGCCCCAGCAGTGGGAGCTAAGAACAAACGCCGACGCGCGGGGCTAGTGGAAGTGCCACAAAGCCGAGAACCGCGACCGCATCGAGAGGCTAAGAAACCTAAGAGATATCAGGATTATCAGTGCTTTCAGGCGACGTTGGATAAGAGCGTTGCACAGGATATATTGGAGAACAAAGTGCCTACACCCCGATCGCTCAAACAAGCGTTGAGTGGACCTCATAGAGAGCAGTGGAAACAGGCTCTGGAACTAGAATAGGACTCCTTGATCGAGAATGGGACGTGGAGACTCGTACGACTGCCACCCGGGCGTAAGGCTTTGCCATGTCATTGGGTACTAGTTGTAAAGCATAACGCTGACGGTACCGTCGAGCGGTTCAAAGCACGCCTAGTAGCACAAGGTAACCACCAGGAGTTTGGGGTAGACTGTGACGAGGTATACGCGCCGGTGGCACGATTTGAGTCGTTACGCCTAGTGCTGGCAATAGGAACCATATTGGACTGTCATATCCATCAGATGGATGTCCATACGGCGTTCTTGAATGGCACAATGGAAGGGGAGCAGAAAATCTACATGAGGCAATCTCACGGCTTTACGAAGCGAGGCCATGAGCATCTGGTCTGTGAACTTCAAAAGAGCATTTACGGCTTGAAGCAAGCCCCTCGCATCTGGTATAGAGTCCTTCATACCTTCTTGACGTCGATGGGTTTTGCACGCTGTCACAAAGGGTTTTGCATCTACGTGCAAAAAGTGGGATAAGAATGGCTTATAGTCGTGGTATATGTTGATGATCTGACGATCATGTCGCGGAACATGCGACTCATCAACAGGCTGAAAGCCGAATTACCAAATCGGTTTAAAATGAAAGACCTTGGCGACATTCACTATATCCTCAAAATGGAGGTGCAACGCAATAGAGAACATCGAGTGATGATGATCTCACAGCGCAAATACATTGCAGAGTTGATCATGTGGCGAAGTGGTTCTGCGAAATCGCAAGATCGCAGGAGTCCTCTTGCACACTGCGCCCGAACTGCCGACTAACGGAGGGGGTACTCCGATCTTCCGTGAAGTTTCTTGATCTCACCTTGTGTACCCGTCGGTGGGACTAGATCGCTCCTCGGGTGATCTCGATTAGACGCGCTTGTTGTCGATCTTGCTGTCTGACAGGACAGCGGGAAAGGTGGCAGCAGCGGGGATACTTCTACTCGCTGCGCCGCGTAGTTATTGAGCTTCGATCTTGGTTGTACTCGATCGATCTTGCCTCGACCAGTGTCGATCTTAGCTCGGGGGGGGTCTTGTGGTCGGTGTGTGACCCTAATCCAATGGTTCCAATACGCGCTTGCCGCTTCCTATAGCGGGGTCTTGAGATTTGAGGGTTGACGAACGTCCAGCCAAGCAATCTGGGCGTAGGGTTTCCACTTAGTGTCGATCTTGATCCTGCGTGACGTCGGGAGGGCCAATCTTGTATATCCCTACCCGGAATAGTGAAGAAGAAGGAAGACTTGGGTAGTAGAAGGTAAAAACAACTCTGAATTAATGGTTAACGTCCCATGCTTCCCATCTGTGGCTATCCATACTGCACTGGCTTCATAATACCTATAATAAAGTCAAGATCAATATTTACCTGTCAAGATCGATATCGCGTGGGTACAATCGTCTTGGAAGGGGATGATGGCGCACGCATTCACTTGGTCATTATAGTGAGTGTCACTATATCGAGGATCACCGTAGAGAGGGATTGCTCTTGATCTCGATTGACGGGACGAGATCGAGATCGGAAAACTTCTTATCTGCTTCACCACAACCGTCCCCTGCACGAGTGATAACAGCACAACTGCTTTCGCTCGCTGCACCGCATCTCCTTTCCAGCCTATCCTCCTCCATGGTCCAAGATCAAGCCTCCAATCCTTCATCCTCCCCAAGATCGACTATGCCACCGGGCCAATTGGGCCTACTCGCGGTGGCAGCCGCTGCCGTTGATCCTGACGCGTCCTCCAATTCACCACCTCACCCTCATTCTTCATGTCCGGAATGCCATCGGTTGCATTCCGCGCCGACGGCTCATGTTCATCGATCTCATGTGGATTTACAAGTCGTTCGAGCGTCGCTCCGAGACGTTCAAGCCTCTCTAAGAGGTGTGGAGGACATTATCAGTCGTGAGTCGATCTTCCGCCAACTGCAAGATGATCATGAAGATCTTCAACACGCTCACGTAGACTCTCTTCGTCACATGGGCGATCTGCATCGAAAATTGAATCACCTCCGATCTCAGGCCATGCCATTCGCTAAATTTTGCCAAGATCGGTATGACGCGCTGATCGAGGCATTGGAGGATTCCAACGCAGAGCTGGTGGAGAGCAAATCCACAGTTGAAGAACTTGAAGAGAAGCTAGACAGGGTCTCTAAGCTTCGGAAAGCTTTCGACGAACTGCAGGCCACCTCTAAGAGTACGATCTTATGTCTGGAAGACGAGATTGACACTTTGAAGCGCCAGGTCCAGAACCTCCAAGCCCAACTGGCTGCTCTGACCAGTCATCCCGATCTTGGTTCTCCGCCTCCTACTGCGCTTGCCCGTCTTTTGTTTAATCAAGATCAGGAGCTGATTGCTGCTCGTCAGCGTGATCGAAACCAAGATCAGTGGCTGCTGGAAGTCCGTCAGCGCCTGAAGGATCGAGATCAAGACTTATCCAAGGCTCAGCAGCGGTGTCAAGCGCTGGAGCGGTCGGAAGCTTCGCTGGAGGCGGTGGCTCTCCAACTCCAACGTCAGATCAATGCACAAGATCGACGGATCACCCGACTTCAAGAAGAACGGGACCAGTTCCGGGCAGACTGCCATGAAGCCCAATCTGAACGAGATCAGGCGGTAGCGAAGACCAATTCCACGTCTGAGCGTCTGGACAAGGCTCGTGCCGAGCTTCGTGCTAGTGGGAACCATGTAAACTCTATGAGGGCCAACATCTCTCGCTTAGAGCAACAGGTCGCAGATCTTCAGACTGCTCGTACCCAAGTGGACCACCAATTTATGAGCCAGAAGCGGGAGCTTGCTACTCTACGGGTCGAGCACGCTGCTCTCTCAGCTCATTACAAGGACGCTTATAGTCGATTTTGGGCTGTGGCGCGCTCCCTCAATCAAGACGTCGCTCTTCCGGCCCCGGCAAGTCTGACGCGTCCTCGATCTGGGTCGGAATCGTCCCCAACTCGATCTCGCAAGACTCGACGGCTCGATCTTTCATCATCCCATTCTCCTGACGATCTTCCTGATTCTGAGGGTCTGGATCCTGACGTCCCTGAACCTGAACTCCCTGATCTCCCTGATCTCCCTCAAGAATCCGAGATCGAGCAAGAAGATGGTTCTCCTGAGCAGGAAGGCGGCTCTCTTGATCTTCCTCAAGAGTCCGAGATCGAGCAAGAAGATGGCTCTCCTGAGCAGGGTGATACAGACGATCCTGAGATGTTGGCGGCTTTAGCTAAATCTCGTTCGGATCTTCGTCGATCCAAGTCGTCGGGGGGAGATCAGGGTGCTTCAGGAACTGCCAGCCATCCTATCGGCTTGGGTGGCGAGGGAAGTGATAATATTCCTTCCGACGACCTGTCCGAGCAGTCTCCGGAGGTCGATCCTCCCATGGGTAGCCCTAATTCTGCTCCCGATGACAGTGATCTTGAGTCTAGTGCGGGTAAATCACTTCCGGATATTCGACAGTCGTCCGAGGCCACCACCTTGACTCCGCCACACCCCAAGGTTCCAAGATCAGAGTGGATTCCCAGCTTGATCACCAGGCGTCTATTTCGCTCAGCGAACGTCTTCCCTTGGGATGTCGACCGCGTGAGTCACTTGAGCATCTCCACCTTGAACACCAAGGTGTGAGTCACCTTTTGCTCTGTGTTTCCGAATGGCTATTTCCTGACGTGACTCCTTCTGCAACACCTTCTCGGGTCGAGATCGAAGATTTTATCACGGGCCCTGCTGTGGATGCTCTTATGTCTCTCAATCCTCCACCATGGGCATCTCTGGAATCCACCGAGGGACCCCTCTCTTTCATGGTCGATTTCATGCCTCCTGGTTTTTGTGAGAAGTACTTGGAATATGAGGAGAAGCATCTCCAGGCGCTCTGGGAGTCTAGTCACTTCCTGCCGATCTCAGACGACATGTGTGTTGCAGACGCAGCCTTATCAGCCTACCATGAAGGTCGTCGTCAGCGTCGATCTCGGGCTGGAGCCGCCTGGAAGCAGTTCTTGTTTCGCCATCTCATCCCGGCTCTGCGCCAACAGTATTGCGATCTGGATATCTTGCTGGATCCTTTCTTTCCGCATTTCCCCAAGCCGCGTCACCCCAAGATCTGGTATCCGGATGTGTCAGCTGCGTCGCTGGAGGATGCGTTGTCCGCCGTTGATCTTGCGGAACCCTGGCGTCTACAATATCGCCAATCTTCTATGGATCACCCAGCGACGCGTATTCCTCGTCTTCAGGACAAGTTCGTCAGCGTGCCACCTTCCTCTCAGCCAGCCTCCAACATAGCAGTGCTTTAATCTCTTAATTAATCCCTTTTTCTTCGCGATTTCCTTCCTTTTATGCGTCGTTCTTAAGACATTAACGCCTTTCGATCTTAGTGACTCATGGTCATCTAGTCGGTTTCACATGTATCATATTCACCACCGTCCACCTGATCTACCGCCGTCCGATAGATCCTTCACCTGTTCCTTCGTGATGTGACCAACTCACTTCACGATCTCGCCTCCTTATGGCTCCTCATGTGATTGCATGACCTCGAATCGATTTCGATTCGTTCGATCTCGCAAATAGTCATACAGTAGAGCTCCACAATTAAGATCGGCTTCATCTACCCATGTCGGTTCGTCATATCCTTTCCAGTGCACCAAGAATTCGCGCAATGTACGTCCATATCGCGTGCGCTTCCCCGATCTCATGTCTACGATCTTCTCAACTTCATATTCGCCGGTATCTAGATCTCGTACCCAGCTGTCTTCAGGTAACAAGGCTTCATCAAAATCGAATCGATCTTGATCTTGTATTGTCAACCGCGTCTTGGGACGGTCTGAGAATTGTCGTACAGGCTTGATCTTAGAGACATGTACCACCGGGAAAAGTCGGTATTCGGTACCGGCAATCTCAAGACGTACTGCATGTTCTCCAACCAGTTCCAACACACGAAAGGGACCGTGCCACATATGTGCCAGCTTACGCGCATATCCTTCCTTGACTCGATCTAGATACAGCCACACTTGAGTTCCAACTTCGATCTCATGTGGTCGGACAGTTTCATTGTGTCGATCTGACCTTTCTTGGATCGCAACACGTAATCTCTCATTAACCTGCTCGCGTGCTTGCTGATATTGCTTCTGGATACGATATCGCCACCGGCGAGGTTCACGATCTCGTCTTCTCGTTGATCCTAATGGTATCATTGCTTCCAACGTAGATCGTGGATCCCAGCCATGTAACAGATAAAATGGGGTATCTCCTCGGACGCGATCTTGGGCAGTATTGAGTGCGAAGGTGAGGCGCTCAGCATATTCGTCCCAATCTCGCTGGTCGATATCCTCCACATACATCTTGACTGCACGTGTCAATGTTCCCACCATCCGTTCGGTTGTACCGTTTGCTTGTGGGCGGTATGCCATTGTTGCTCGCTGTCTCTGTCCCACGATCTTGTTGAACGATCTGAAGAAGTCAGACATAAAACCGGGCTCTCGGTCATGTCGGATAGCCTCGCTTGCACCGAATCGACGAAAAACACATTCTTCGTAATTCTCGGCGACGGTCTGAGCTGTTCGCGATGCACTAGCTCTTGCGATCACATATCCAGTGAATAGATCGATCCAGATCAGCAACTCGGTGTTTCCTTTGTACGATCTTGGTAACGACGGTATGTGATCCATGCCGATAATCTGGAATGGGTACGTAGCTTGCAAATTACCGGGCGATTCCCCGTGGATCGTAGGCCGACCTTTTCCCGTCTCGCAGTCTATGCACTGACCCACGTAGCGTTGTACACTCTGATATAATCCACGCCAATGAAAATGAGCTCTGATCTTGTGGTATGTCCGTCCGATACCTTGGTGGCCACCTTCCAGACTCGAATGATAGTGATGCATACGATCGTGTTGTAATGTTTCAGGCACTACGAGCTTGGCGACAAGATCGCGATCTTCGTCTGACTGCTTGGTCGGTGGAAAATAAAACAGTAATCCTGACTCATCCGTCTCATAGCGATCTGCGATCTTAGAATAGCTTTTCGTTTCAGTCGACGTAAGATCTTGTACGTCCCCTCGCAGGTAAGCCTTAAGATCGACGATCCATTTCTCCTCGTCTTGAGCTCGGTTAATACGTTCCATCCTCATCCTTTGTACGATCTCTTCTTGTAACACTTGAGGACGGCATTCCTTACGCGATCTTGTGACTGCAGCGATCTTGACTGGGGTTGCATCATCCTTAGCTATTAGCAACTCATCCAATCTATTGAGAGTCATCAGTTCTTGGCGCTCCTCTTCTTTGACAATCACAACTCCACTTTCACGACGTAATGCGGCACTCGCCAAACTGTCTGCACTTTGATTCCAATCACGCTTCATATGCAAGAACTCATGGGTGGGCCAAGATCGGAGACGTTCAAGTGCTTGCTGTCTTAACAACGTTAACCCCGGGGCCTTGCATTCGATCTCACCCTTCATTTGTCTGATCACAAGATTAGAATCTCCACAGATAATCAGGCGTCCCCTGTCCATATCTGACAGGAGATCGAGGCACAGAAGCAGACCATGGTACTCGGCCTCATTTACCGTAAGATCGAGCTTGTACTTCGATGCTGCTGAGATCACTGTCCATTCTGGTAGGCTCCACACTATTCCACTGTATGCTCCGCCACTTCGTTTCACACGTGCTGATCCATCAAAACTCACAACTAGCAACCTCTCATCTGGTTCTACTGTTGGAGGTGGCATCGAGATCACTTGTCGTGGTTGTTTCCTGGGAGCGATCGAAACCAAGATCGCGTCCACTTCTTTGCGGGGTGTAATGCTTGCCGCAATCACACCTAAGATCTCGTCCTCCCCTTTGGTACATTTCACGATCTCCAAGGTCCAACTCGATAGAAGTGCAGCCCATCGCCCTAACCGTCCTTGCAACCCGGATGAGTGAAGTAGCCACGCCAATGTAGAGTGGCGTGTCAATACTTTGATCGATCTTGTCACGAGTTGAGTATAGCAGATATCTAGTATCCTGAGCAGAGCCAACACTTCTTTGTCGACCATACCGTAGTTGATCTCGTTGGGTTTGAGTGTGCGACTAGTGAAAGTCACTGGCTTATACACTCCGTCGTGTTCTTGCATCAGAGCAGCTGAGATCGCCCACTTGCTGGCGTATACTACTACCACCGGTAGTCGATCCACATCGAAATGTTGTAAGATCGGAGCATTCACGATCTTGCTCTTTAGTGTAGCAAACGCTGCCTTAGCTTCGGTCCACCTGTCATCCTCTTCTGCCACGACACCCTCATCGTCCCCAGTCGATTTTATCTTCCGAGCGATCTTGTAGAAATCCGCTTCACGTAGCTCGTACAGAACTGATGCGTAGATCGCGAAGTCTTCAATAAATCGACTGTAGTAGTTGAGACTCCCCAAGAATGATTGCATCGATCTTAGGTTGGTGGGGAACGGTAATTTTTGTAAAGCCGACAAATCCTTTGGATGTGTCTCCAAACCTTCAGCTGATACACGATGACCCAGGTAATCCACCTTTTGCCGACCCCAGAAGCTTTTGGCGACACTGATGGACAGATTCCACTCGTCGCAGACATCCAGCAGCTTTTCCACCTTTTCGCATAACGCATCCCACGATCTTCCAGTTACCAGTATGTCGTCGATGTAAGATCGACGTCCCAGTACTGACTCATTTCTTGCTAGATCAGGTTCTCCTGTCTCGAATACGTCCTTTCGGTCAGATCGATCTTGATCTTGGGTCACTTTTACGAATCCGTATAGTGCATTATCTAGGAGCCTCTGGTAGATCTGGGGAGCGTTTTTAAGTCCGAACGGCATTCGATTCCACTCAAACAATCCAAATGGAGTAATAAATGCCGAGATCGATCGGGCTCTGTCCGTCATGGGCACTACCCAGAAACCGCTGGCCATATCCAAAGAACAATACCAGAGAACCTTGTCGAGATCATCCAGCAAATCATTGATCAGAGGCATGGGATATACCATGAGCCTTGTCAGGCTATTAACCAGGCGGTAGTCGATGCATAACCGGATGTCGATCCCATTCTTCTTGATGATCACAACTATGGGTGACGCCCAAGGAGAGGTCGAGTGTCGGATCATTCGAGCAGATAGTAATTCCTTGATGAGTTGATACAACTTTTCGCGAAACTGTATCGCCACTTTGCGACAACGTTGAGCGACTGGCTTTGCATTCCCCACATCTATATCACATACCACTCCCTTCGCCGCTGGTGGTAAGGCATTGCCCTTTCCGATAAGAAGGTGCTTCCTTTTCCAGATAATTTGCGCGAGACGCTCGATTTCCTCCTGGGTGTTGATATTGGCATCACCTATTTGAAGATCTTCGATCTTGACTTCCTCCGTGGTCGCGGTTACTTCTGGTAGCACAGCCATTTGATCTTCCACATCTTCTGCGAACAAAGTTCCTCCTTCCTTGATACAAACTTCATCATCCATCGTAGGATCGCCAAGGTTTACCTCAATCTTGGTGTGAAGATCATTACTCTTAACAGGATCGATCTTGCCTTGGTCAGATGTACACTTGCTTAATGGTAGACTTACGTCCCCGTCCCCTGCGATCTCGATATTCTGGACGGCTGTTGCCGGCCGTGGTAAGATCGCAGTTGGTGTTACGTACTCGGGACGTTCCACCGCTGGCTCGGCGGCCTGCTCGTTAATATCCACTTCACTGATCTCATCCGTAGTCGCCTGATACGCGAGATTTTGCCATTCAGCGTATCTCCTCGACCCTACAGATACATATCCCGGAATTCGGGGAACTCGATCTCCACTCAACCACATCGCGACTCTCGATCCTTCATGGAGAGTTAATGCATGATCACTTATGTTGGTCACCTGTAGATAACGCGTTCTTCCTGGTCCGACTGTGATCGTTGGCACCCATCGATCTCCCCTGGTGACCCATAACTTATACTGGTTGGACGTCTGACCGCGCAGCCTGATCTCGGCCGTCTGCCCGACATCGATCCAATAATGATCCTTCCAGCACACATGTTCGATCTTGTCACCGTAGAGGGGACGCCTACCAGCCATTTGAAGGCGGACTTCGTCGGGCAAACATATCGTCCCATCAGCGAGATCGAGGCGGATACCCGCTGGCACCATGAAGTCCATTCCTAGTATCAGATCTTGACCTCCAGTGGGCGGACCTACCCATGCATCAAAGAAGTATACTAGCGATCCTGCCAGCGTGATCTTGAGACGAGTACGTCCCTCGATCTTATATGGAGATCGTCCAACACCTTCGCATTCCAACGTTTGACTCTCATCAATGTGGCACCCGACCTTACGAGCAAAGGTGGCATCCAGTATGGATACCTCGGCACCACTGTCAAATAGCAAAGTTGCCTTTTTGTTGTTGATCTTCCCCATAGCCTTGGATTGCTTGAACTTCTTGTCTGGAACATGATACTTCCAGTAACCTCGCGATTCCCCAGGGGAGATCTCAAGATCCATCATCACACTCGATCTTGCATATTCATCGATCTGGCGTAGACTTGACACTGTAGCGGTAGATTTCTCCAGAAGATCACATGTATTGTCGATCGGATCGATCAGCTGATTAACTGTTGCTTCCGATTGTTTCTCGACATATGCATAAATGCAATAGCTAGAACGCTCGTCTCGTACCGGTTTCCACACCGGCGAGCGTCCTAGTTTAACATCTTCTCCGCAGTCTCTGGCAACATGCCGGCGTGCTTGGTGGGATTGTACCATTGTCTGATCAGGTTGTAAAACTCCTCCATGGCACACTTTCCCGCTTCGTGGATGTCACCACATGCCTTGCATGTGAATAGGCAGCGATCCGAGGGATGTCCTTTACGACCGCACTTCTCACATGTTAAACGTCCCCAACACCCAAGATCGCTATGTTTGCGCGACCCACAGTGCGAGCAACGCTTAGGTGGTGAACCTATATCGTGTCGATCTTGTTGTGCACGATTGTTTCCGGTCTCCGAGTGACTGCGATCTTGGTTCCTTTGATCTTGATCTTGCTGCCCTTCATTGTTTCCAGATGCTGCGAGGTAGACACGACGTAATCCTGCTTCGCCGTCCGATCCACTAGAGTCCTCTTCAGACTCGCTGCTATCTGAGATCGCCTTGACAGCCCTGACGGCTCGAGTTGAAGCAGACGGGGCTGCTGCGCTGTTGTTCTTCTGACGAGGCTTGATTGATCCATAAACAGCTTTGCTCTGTCGTGCTTTCGCTCGTTGCTGAGATCGAAGTGCTTCCTCCAGGGTGTCAGCGTCTGGGATTCTTAGTAGGGCCAAGTGATCTGCAAGATCGCGATCATCCAGAGTTTCGATGAAATGCTCCACGTGTTCACGTCGAACTTCCGAAGGTCCATCCTTGATCTAGAGGCGGGCCCTAAGTCCTGCCACATTGAGCCGATACAAATACTCCAGCGGAGATTCGTCCGATCTCTTGCGCGCGTGGTAATATTGTCTCGCAACTGACACTCCTCGTCCACAATATTGAACTTGGAAGCTGCTGAGCAGATCCTTCCAGGTACTGCGTGTCGTGCGACTAAGCTGTCGATACCAATTTCGCGCCGATCCTGCGAGGAGATAGCCGAACACCAGACACTTTTCTTCGTCTGGGGCTTGATCTCGCATAAAGGCAGACTTTACCTTGCTAAGCCAGGCCCTGGCTCGATCTTCGTCCCCTTCTCTCCCCGCGAACTCCTTGAGTTCAAACATGGCAGATACTCGTATACGTGGGACACTTGTCGATCTTCCGGTGGTCGTGGCTGATGCTGATGCTACAGTTGCGCGCCTGAGAGGCTCAAGATCGAGATCATCTGGGTCGTATTCATGAGGACTTGGGTGTCGATCTAGCGTTCCCACAGACTCCATATCCACATCTCGGTCTTCTGCTGGTGCTAAGATCCCGGGATTGACAGGGCTTTGTTGTTCTTTCAAGAATCGGCTCATTGCCGCTTGGAAGTACGATTCCAACTTCGTATTCGATCCTTGTGTCATGTTTGGTGCGATGACATCCGTTACTCGCTTGGTCCCATGATCTCCACGCTGCCGTAACATGGCAGCTCCTGAAGGGCCTAGCGTCATCCGAGGCGGGTCATCTGCACTGTCAGTGTCTACTTCTTCAGTCGCCGACTCGTAATGTGAGGATGTTCCTGTCTGATCTTCCAATGTGAGTGCTGGCAACGATCTTAGCATGTCGTCGGTTGATCTGGTCGTGACCTTAGAGGTTACATTCTTCTCGCTACTAAGGGCTTTAGTAGATCGAAGATCGACATTAAAGCCGTGTTGATCGTACTGAGCCTCGTATCGAATAGCTCATTAGCGTCGAACGATCCTCCGATGATCTCACCTTCCTTGATCAGTTGTAATAGTGCCTTCGCAGCTTCTAGCTTGCTCGATCTTGCCGTTGGTTTCTGCACTGGGCCTTTTAGATCACTAATGATCTTCGGCTTGATGATCTGCATAACGGGGTTCTTGATCAAGAAGGTGTGGAGTTCCTTCTTATGGTATGCGATCTCGAGGGACTCATCAGTCCACACTGTTTAAGGATCGTCTTGGTCATCAGCGTCCGATCCTGGTGCTTTCATCTTCTTCCGTAGAGGCTTAGATCTTGCTGACTTCTTTTTTGTGCTCGACTTGGAGACGAGCGTTTGGATGGCTTTCGCCGGTGGGCTTTCGTCCTGCAGATCACGACGCAAGTCGGAATCTCCTGGGGTCCCCGAAGGAACCTGGGGAGGAGGTAGAGGCTTTTCTTCTAGGTCCGTAGGCGGACCATCCTCTGTTCCGTCGGTAGAGCTCCTCCCAAAGCTCTGCCGATCCGCGGATCGATCTTGATTCAGCGGTGTTATTGGTGATCCGATCTCCAACGACGCTGGTTTCCCTGATCTAAGATCAGCATGCGCTTCTTCATGGGACTCACGGTGAAATCCCGAGTCACCCAAAGATCCGGGCACGCGCACCATTGTGGCGAAGTGGTTCTGCGAAATCGCAAGATCGCAGGAGTCCTCTTGCACACTGCGCCCGAACTGCCGACTAACGGAGGGGGTACTCCGATCTTCCGTGAAGTTTCTTGATCTCACCTTGTGTACCCGTCGGTGGGACTAGATCGCTCCTCGGGTGATCTCGATTAGACGCGCTTGTTGTCGATCTTGCTGTCTGACAGGACAGCGGGAAAGGTGGCAGCAGCGGGGATACTTCTACTCGCTGCGCCGCGTAGTTATTGAGCTTCGATCTTGGTTGTACTCGATCGATCTTGCCTCGACCAGTGTCGATCTTAGCTCGGGGGGGTCTTGTGGTCGGTGTGTGACCCTAATCCAATGGTTCCAATACGCGCTTGCCGCTTCCTATAGCGGGGTCTTGAGATTTGAGGGTTGACGAACGTCCAGCCAAGCAATCTGGGCGTAGGGTTTCCACTTAGTGTCGATCTTGATCCTGCGTGACGTCGGGAGGGCCAATCTTGTATATCCCTACCCGGAATAGTGAAGAAGAAGGAAGACTTGGGTAGTAGAAGGTAAAAACAACTCTGAATTAATGGTTAACGTCCCATGCTTCCCATCTGTGGCTATCCATACTGCACTGGCTTCATAATACCTATAATAAAGTCAAGATCAATATTTACCTGTCAAGATCGATATCGCGTGGGTACAATCGTCTTGGAAGGGGATGATGGCGCACGCATTCACTTGGTCATTATAGTGAGTGTCACTATATCGAGGATCACCGTAGAGAGGGATTGCTCTTGATCTCGATTGACGGGACGAGATCGAGATCGGAAAACTTCTTATCTGCTTCACCACAATCACAAAGTACAAGATGGTTGACAGCGCACCGGTGATGACACCACAAGTGCCTGGCCTAACATTAGAGTCAGAGACGAAAATGAGCGCACAGCAGATTGCGGCGCAGCCTTATGACTACAGAGGCATTGTTGGATCACTCCAGTACTTAGTTCGTGGTACACGACCTGATATCGCCAACGCGGTGAGAGAACTTAGCAAGTTTTTATCTTGTTACAACCGTACGCACTGGGATGCGGCTAGGCGAGTACTCAAATACTTGAAAGGGACGTCAACGTACGGTCTGTTTCTCGATGGGAAAACGAGGGACGTGGCTTACGCAGTGTACACTGACGCGAGCTTCGCGTGTCAATCAAAAGAACGTAAATCTGTTACTGGGTACGTGATAAAAATGGCCGGTACCAGTGTGTCATGGTGCAGTAGCAAACAAGGAGGCGTGTCGCTTTCTACTGCTGAAGCTGAACTTATCGCACTAAGCGAGGGAGCCAACGAAAGTGAGTGGCTGTGGCATTTGCTGGGCGAAATGGGTTTTCCGCAAAAGGTGCCAGTGCAAGTATGGTGCGATAGCAACGCAGCCATCAGCATTGTGAAGAATCCTGGAAACCACAAAGCAAACAAGCACATAGAGATTCGTTATCTATTTACGAGGGACCTGGTAGAACTTGGCCGCCTCAAGATAGCCTATTGTGCAACTACAGAGATGACAGCAGATATACTCACTAAAGCTCTGCCAACAAAGCAGTTCCTAAAACTAAGAGAGAAGCTAGGAGTTCGCGATCTAGAACTTACTCCTAGTACTTAGTGGGAGTGTTGAATGGAGAGTCGCGCAGAGCGCGTTCCACTCGTTGCGGGCAGCAGGCTTGCCCTGTCTAGCCGAAGAGTTAAATTAACAATGAAACAGAAACCTCTTTAAACTGTTAAGTATTTGTATTATGCAAGTACTAGAGGAAGTTCAGATCGCCATATGCGATCTGGATAGTACAGGCAGAGAGCTGCCTGCCATCCATAGTGCGATGACGAGTAGAGGCCGAGGAGTGAGGCAGTCGAGGACGCAGTCCGAAGACGAGCTCACTTCCTCTTTTGCCTTAGACACCGAGCACGGTTCTAGAGCATAGGCATTAGAATAGAGGATAAAGAGTAATAAAGCACACTATAGTGTGTTTCCTATTAGTGTTCTAAGTTTCATTTTAACAGTCTTAGAAGTAGAGTACAGAGGAAATTTGACGTCGACCGACGAGAAAAGCGGAGGGCGGGACGAGATAAGCTGAAATGTGATTGATATTAATAAGGCATAAAAATGCAAAACTGCTTCACTGTAAGAGTGCCTCTATCTGCGCTCACTTCTCCTGTTGTGTTTCGACGCATTCCGTCGATGCTACCCTTCAAGATGGTGCAATACGAACCAACTGTAGCATACCACTGCTAGCCGCTCCATCGATTTAGGTCCGACAAATAGAGATGGAGGACGACAATTCGCAATGCAGCGCCTCATTGCGAAGTTGCCCCTTTCCGCAATCGTGCAATTTGGGGTCAAGTGACATCCCAGAAATGACAAGTGTACGGAAAAGGAGATTGACGACCGAAACCACTTGTGCTGTGTTCCCGTCAAAACTACGACGGATGCAATAGGCAGTGAAATAGTATAGCATGTATTAGTGTTAGTACCAAACATGCACTGAGTGCATGCATTGGTGCTTCAGCACGAGGACTCAGTCAGTCGAGGACATGACTGTTGAGATTCAGCACTAGGTAGGCTGAGCGAGTGACTGGTGTTCGAAGAGAACTTAGAACAAAGCAAGTGCTTCCCACGAAAAAAGTTTGGGATCGAGAGAGGGAAAACCTAGAAGGTAAAAAACCCTCTCTACTGTTAGGCATGTAGTGTATAAAACAACTAGCGGTACTAGCGGCAGTATTGCTGTTGACTCACTGGACTCGGATACTAGGTGTGTCAACGGTTCTAACGTTGACACCGTTGTGTACGCTGGTGGAACTCGACACACCATCTCCACAATGACGCCTGCGGTGCAAGTGAGAACCCAACTTGCGCCGAGTCACTGTTTCCTGTCGAGGGCCTTACTTCTCGACACACATGTGTTTTGGTTTACTTCCTATATCTACATGCACTCCATCCGATAATAACTGTAACTGAAGTTAAAGTTCTGGTAGATTGACGCATGACACATCACAAAAAAGCTGTTGTACCGCGCTGTTTCATGCCACAAAATTCAACTCTTATACCGCGAATGATAGTCTGCTCCTATAGTCATATGGCGCTTAAGGTTTTGCCGTCCTACTAGCATCCGTCGCTGCAATCAAAACGACGAATAGGCTATCTGTCCTGCGACGAATTCCCAATTGGGCAGACAGCTACACACCAAACGGCTGGTGACCTCCTTCCGCTTGGTTCGGGATTGGATCCCACGTGCCGCCTACAAGTTCACACATTCTGGCTTAGCGGAGGAGTTGCTATTGAAGGTTCGAGAAGACGTGCAGGTAACGACCTCGGTATATAGAACAGCAGCACACTCTAAACACCACTTCGCACTATACAATGCATTAATTACCGATAGAGTCTCTAAGTGAAGCTGATGTCATGATTCTTGCAGTATACTAGTGCTCTCCCCAGGACTTATTTCACTTATTATCACACCAAAATATGTAAGTCGGATTTTGTCTCTTCCGGTTTCCTGTCCATTTCCAGTATTATTATTTGTTCGTGAGTAGGGACATTCGACTACTGTATGATATTAGTGGTTCTCTTAATCCCCTGTTAGGAAAAGCGTTGGGTGGAAAATGTCGGATCGATTTTGCGGATCTTTGTGTGGGAGCACTGGGTTTACAGGAAGCGGTAACAAAGACGCAAGAACAGGTGATAATTTCATGGAAGTGCAAGAGACTGAGGTAATTATGGAAATACAACTACAACCTTTTGGGCGATTTACAGATGTGACGCGTATCTAAATTAAGAGTGAAGATTATACTTGCGGAATACGCTTCACTATCGTGAGTCTGCAGTAGTAAGACGCATGGGTTAGTTGATCTAATGTGTAGAGACCGTTCATCTCAGGTTATATGATGCTGGTTCAGTTGCCTCTTCTGCTAGTATGGCGCTGGTACACAAACGCTTTTACGTGGCTTTTTATAAAAGCAGGGGCGTTTCGCCAGTGGGGAAATAAGGCAAAATGATGGACTAGTGGAGGGAAAGCGCTTTACATCGTGGTCAAACAGTAATCGCACGTCCTGCAACGAAACGCTAGCCGACCAATGTTTCATGCAGGTTATTGATATCGTCATATAGTGCACATTCTCCCGTGGGGCGGGTAAAGCCAGCCAATTGGTAATCGGCGCACTTCAGCTTGCAGTAGTAAAATATTGGTTTATCATTGCAAATGTCCTGACCCAGCAATAACGTTTGAGTAGCCAGTCATCAAATCATCCGCCTCGCGGAAAATACCCCGGGTTTAGTGGTACCTTCCCCACAGCTATTGAACTTTATTCAAACTGTTTTCGGTATCCTCCATAAGTGCTTAGACGTCACGTTTTAGTCAATATCTAGAGCATTCTGGCACGGACCGCTCGTTTTCGTTGTAAAAGCACATTTTATAGACGCGCAATCGCGAATAAAGAAGCATACTTGGTGAGCAATGTATATTCAACACGTGTTAAGAATGTAATTCAACAACTCGATAATCGCTTCAGAACTCATGTCAGACGCGTTTGCGAGTGTAAAAAATGTGCTTATGCACTTGTCCCATGAGGTAATGTGAATGATGGTGACAAAGTACTTTTCGTCATCCATCCACGCATCGTCTGCACGGTCGCAGCTATGAACAAACGTACACTACTTCATGTGCTCTCACATGGCGGCTTCCAGATTGAGTGTATGCTTCTTAAGCGTACTGACGCTCAACGTTTCACGGGCACGTACTTTCGCGCCTTAGACTTTTCAAACTTGTTTGGTTCACAATTCTCCGCCATGATTCAATCTAGTCAGCGAAAAACGTTTCGGAAACCTCGTCATTCTTTAAGAAAGCGTTGAGGCTGTTAATCGGAACTCTTGGTGTCTCTACTTATTTTCATTCAAAAAATAAATTAATCAGCAGCAAATTCGTTAAGCTCTAATTGAACCTACGGAAGGACCATTGCCACAGCTAAAACCTATCCACGTGAACCGTAGCAAAACTTAATTGGGGTCTCTTTCGGCGGCTGCTGGCTTCATCATTGGTGACTGTTGTTGGGAGAGCTCTATCATGGCGAGCGTTTGGGCTTCGGTCTGAACAAGAAGTCTCGAAACACGTAATAATTGTTGCAGTGTGTTTGATAGAAGTATGTATTGAACAAAATTGAGAATAAGGTGTTACTTATTTTTTCCCTGAAGTACGGAAAGTTAATATTGCGGATAAATTATTAATAACCGCACCAAGTAGTAAACTTACTGTTGCATTTCAAACCTGGCGAGAAACGGAGGAAGAGAAGGGAGGGAGAGCACTGGGGACTGGCGGAGAAATCCAGAAGTGATGGATTTCCCACAAACCATTAGCTCTACAGCCAAACATCCCAGCTGGGGCCCCTCTGTTAGCTTATAGATTTCCTAACATAATACACACCTGAGTTAGAACTACCTCAATATTCCATACACTCACCCCAAACTTGTATCGGCCTATATAAATAATCTTGAACGTCCTCGCTTCTTACCTTATCGTCCTTGATGCCTTCCTTGTACTTGTCCTTCGCTCTTGGTAATACCTTCTCTTGATCATTTCCGCTTTCTCTTCATTCCGGCTTGACCGTCCGCCGCTGTCCGTGTTTCCTGAGCCTAGCGCGTAGAACCTGCTCATCGGGTTGCCATGGTTCGCCAAAACGTGGATGCTGCTCGTCTTGGCCGTTCTCTTACGTCTCATCAAGTCCAACTTCGTCTACAACAGGCTCGTCTTGAAGCTGCTCGTGTCGCCGCTGCTGCTGCTTCCGTCTCCGACTCCGAGCACCGATACACTGTGTGGTCCATCGTTAACCGCCGCGGCCAGCCCGGTGCTTACGAATACAGGGTGATCTGGGCGGGTTATACCGGCTCAGCTAGTCATACCTGGGAGCCCCGTGGCTGGATTCTTGAAGAACGCTCCGACTTCAGCGACGCGCTCCGTGTCGTCGGCGACTGGAAAGACTCGGACTCTCGCGTGACTTTCGCTCGCTACTGTCGCGAGCGAGATATCCCGTTGTCGATAGATTCTGATGACCACTCTCTCTGTGGATTCGTTACCCTCGCCTTTGCTGCTCGCGCGCTTGGTCTCTCCGAGTGGTCTTCTGCCGCGCTGATTGGTGCGTTTATGGTGGGTGTGAACCGTCCACACCACGGATCAACTGCGATTGTGTGGCCCACCTTACTTCGCTTCGTCAAGTGGTCTAATCATCGCACGGCTCGTCTGGGTACCCTGCAACTGGAGCTGAATATTCTCAGGACAAACCTGCATGCCGACAGCATCACCGGGCATAATACGACGGCACACCTCCTTTCTATGGGCTTACCGTTCGGTGTGTATGTCTGCACCGGTTTTTCATCCTTACCAAATGCAATTGGCTCACTGCTTCCTGCTCGAAATTACTCTTGACGGTTACTTCGCATCTGACGTTGGAGCGTGCCGTGAGACGCTGCGCGAATACGGCGTCTCGTGGATTGCTGGTCTGCTGTTGGTCCGTCGCGTGGAAGTCCGAAAGTGAATGTTGGATTCTTGGGCCGAGTAGAATTTTCATAATTACAAATATAGCCTTCGTGGCCGTGAACCGTCCGAAAACTGGCACTCAGGGCACACACTATATAGTGTATGGTACACCAAAGTGTTGACTTGGTCTGTTCCAGGTTCTACTTGGATACTGAGTCAGCGGTGTGTCCGTCGAACTTCATCGTCCTTCTTGGACATTACACGTCGTCACTTGCTTGATCTCTTGGGGCTCTTGGCTCCGTATGCTTGGATGAGACCAGTTACTTGATGGAGGTTCTTCAGTGATTCCCACGTTGCCTTAGCCTCACCCACCCATCGAATGAGTTACTGCACAGTTCCTATTCGCTTGCGCTTGTCGATGATAGCTTCTACGAGCTGACCAACTTTGCCGTCGTGAAGAATGACGTCTTGAGGGCGTGAAAGACGTGATGGTTTCTCGTACGGCTTGAGTGATCCCGTGTTGAATACAGGATGCTGCTTGAAACCGGGTGGCAAGTTGAGCTCGTACGCATGCTTGTGAACCTTGTGCATAACGGAATACGGTCCGATCCACTTGGGTCCTTGCTTGAGTAAGTTCAAAAACCCCGTATGCGCGATGTCCAGGTTCTTGGTGCTAAGATTACTTGATCACTGATGTTGAACTCCTGCTCCTTACATCCACGGTCGTACACGTCAGCCATACGAGCTTGAGCGTCCACTAAAGCTTCTTGACACTTCCGCAACAATGCTTCTTGGCGTTCTGTAAACTTCGTTCCTTGCTGTCGCCCTCCGCAGAGTCCACGTCGACTTGATGCTGTTACTGCTGTCAGCGGATTGCGTGGTATGTAACCCAGGTCAGCTTCAAAAGGTGACATTTTGATGCTTGAGTTGACTACTGAATTGATAGCGAACTCAGCGTTTGCAAGGTGCACGTCCCAGTCATCCTGAAGTGGTGTCACAAAGCAACGCAGATACTCTTCGGTAGTCCGGTTCATACGCTCTGTTTGTCCATCGCCTTCCTCTATACGCCACAGTCATCTTGAGTTTCATCCGATATTTTCAAAGACTTGACTCCAGAAACCAGAGATAAACTTGGTGTCGCGATCGGAAACAATATCTTGTGGCATACTGTGAAGTCTCCAAATGTTGTTAATGAAGAGGGTGGTGACTTCTGGAGCTGAAACCGTCTTTGCCGTCGCAATGAAGCGAGAGCGCTTGGTAACTGATCGACGACAACACATATTGAATTGTGTCCCCTCTTCATCTTCGGTAAATCTGTGATGAAGTCCATAGAGATAGAACGCCATCGTTCATCAGGAATTTGCAGTGGCTCCATGAGTCCTGGTGTCTTTGAAAGACGTGGCTTGTTCCTTCGACAATCTTCGCAGTCCGAGATATACTTCTTAATTGTACAATCATCCGTGGCCAATACCAATCCACTCGAAGTTTCAAGTATGTGCGGCCGGTACCTGGATGACCCCCGTAGTTGGAGTCGTGGACTTCAGCGATGATGCGATGTTTCAATGTTATGGCATTCGGAACTACGATTCGAGGCTTCTCATCCGTCGATCCATGGTACCATATCAAATTATTTTCCTCAAAGTAGGGCTTGCACTGCTTCGCTGCTACACCACGAGTTCTAGTTGGTTCTTCACGCTTCTTGATCGCGTGCCGGATCTCACGGATGACCTTGTCTTTTGTGTAACCTGCAATCACATCCTTGATAAAGTCGCTTGACGATCTGGTCTTCACAATCCGCAATTGATAGCTTGTCTCGTTGTAGCTTGGAAGAGAACACCGCCAACCGCGTACTGGCTAGCGTCCGTTCGCATATGTATTTGTTGCGTAAAATCGGGCAAGTGTAGTACTGGCGTATCCGACAACCGACGCTTGAGGTCCTTGACGTTCTTGACCTGTACCGCGTTCAACGTAATCTTCGAGTTGCACTGGTTCTTTTCTTCAACCGTGTAAACAGCGGTGCTGTGAGTTCCGCATACTATTCACAAAATCGCTGCACGTATCCAGTCAGTCCGAGAAAGCTGTGAAGCTGCTCTTGCGTCCATGGCACCGGTCAGTCTCCAATGGTCTGTACTTTATCGGGGTCCATGCGAACTCCATTGCGACCGAAAATCACCGAGGCATGGAATTTCTTCGGCACAAAACACACGCTTGGATAGTTTCACGTACAACTTGTTCATCTTCAAAATCTCCAACACATCACGTAGGGCTCGTAGGTGTTCGTTGATGTCCTTCAATTTCGTGAAAACGTAGATATCGTGTAGAATGATCGCGTGTGTGGCAGATCCTTGAAGAAGGTTGATGTCAACCTGTGCATCGTCGCTGGTGCGTTGCTAACGCCCATTGGTAACACCAGATACCCATACAGTCCACTAGGTGCTTAGAACGCTGTATACTTGACGTGGTCCAACTTCATCCATACTTGGTAATAGGCTGACATCAGATCCATGCACGAGAAGTAGTAAGCACCGGCCATACTATCGAAGACGTCTTCTTTGCGCGTCATTGGCACACTCTGTCGAACTGTGTTGCTGTTCAGGTATCGGTAGTCATGTACGATACGCCATCCGACCGGTTTACGTACAGAGAATGTCAGCGCAGCATGCGGGCTAATACTTGGTCGGATCAATCCTTTAGCGATCATTTCACGCACCCACTTGTCGATTTCCGCTTTCTGCTCCGGTGAAAGTCGCCATTGTTGTCGATACATCGCGACGTTTGGATTCTTGATGTCGATACGGCGCTCAATTCTGCGCTCCATCGGTAGTCCGTCTGGTAGATCGGGCTTGAACACATTGTCTTTGTATTCGATGAGGACCGGATACGCTGGGTTATTCTTGAACGACTCCCAATCGGTGCTCAGGAATCGCTTGGCTTTCTCCGAGCCAACATTATCCGGCTCATCATTACGCTTGAGGTCTTCTCCGATCCGCTTGGTCATATCGTTTGTCAACAAAATCATGAAGTCGTGCTCGGGTGCGTCTTTAGCAGGTAACCGCATAAACTTCCGCAGCTTCTTCCTGGTGATATACTTAGTTTCGACTCCTTCCGAGTCAACTACTCCGAGAGTAAACATTGCCTCGGCCTTTGCGATCTTCTTCTCACTCCGGGAGAGTATCTCCACGTCCTAATTTGGTCTTTCGACGACTTCGGCTTTGCACTCTGCCTGCGTTTCTGGTACGGCGACTCCACAGGGATCACGGCTTAACGCGGAAGAGCTTTCGGTGTCCACATCATCGTGAAGCCCAGAACCATTAACCTGACTACGCTTCCCGCAGGGAGTTGAAGATTTAATCGCCGAGGCTCCATCAGAGACGTCCTTCTTGAAGCATCGATGCTTCCGGTCGATATCAGGTTGTACATCCACAAAGAACGGCATTCCGAGAACGCGATCGAATTCCTCTGATATATCGAATACCACAGCGACGCACTGGTAGTACGTAGTATTCTGGGGTCGAACTTCAATCTTTATTAGCTCCAAGACAGACTCGCCAATCTTGTTGGCACCAAGCTTAACCTTGATGATTCGCTCTGAATACACGTGGGTCCTCAGGTCATTCCTTCTGTCAAAGTTACGCGACAAGTAAACTATTGTTGCACCACAGTCTAACATAAAGTTGGTCTTGAACGTCTGTTCACACTGACGCACGTCACCAACGATTGAAAACAGCGGTGCTCGCTTGTACACGAGAGGGTCATCGCAAAACAGATTCAACGTAGCCTCGTTTACGATTAAATCTTGTTCGCTAGCGCTCACCTCATCAGGTCCCTCTTCTACTGGCGTGGCTTTTCGTTTCCCTGATCCTTCTTGAGCTTGCTGCAGTCGCGCTTGAAGTAGTCAGGTTTCTTACAGTACAATCACACAGGTTCGTTCTTCGTCTGCTCGGCAGGTGCGTAGTGTCTGGGTTTGTACGAGTGCTTATGGAACGACTTCTTAGTCTGGGACAGGTTCGGTCTTGGAGGCCCACGGAAACGTTGCTCGCGCTCAGGCCTCTCACGTCCAGGCCTGCGTTCCCCTCCGAAGTGTGACATCTCGTACTTGACTGCTTGGTCCATCGCTTCGCTCAAAGAGGTCGGGTTCTGGAGTTTAACGTAGGCTTGTGTAGCGTGCTTGAGCCCATCATAGTAGTAGCTGATTTGATCTACCTTGCTCATGTTCTCGACGCGGAAGATCAACGATGAGTACTTGCCGTTGTACTTCTCGATGTCACCGACTTGACGTAGCTGCCGAAGTTTCTGCCGCAGCACTGCTTGGTTGTTGGAAGCTTCAAAGTGCGAGAGGGCGTCAATGGTGAACTGATTCCAGGTCTGCTGCTCAGGTAGCGTCCTCGAGGCCCAGAACAAGAACCATCCGGACGCTGGTTCTTCCGTTGCTGTGCCAGCGATTGCGGGCAGCGTTGAGTTGCTATCTGCGGCGTCGTGACCGTGTATACGGCACAGCGTTTCAACTTGGTACAGCCATTGGCGTACGTCTTCGTTGCGCTTCCCCTTGAGCGTAGGGAGGCCAGTTGGTACACGAGGCTTTGTCTCACCGCTTGGCGCTCGCGCAGCTTGATTTGTGGCTTGTAGTGTTGCGATTTGGGCACGCAACTGGGCGAGTTGCGCCTCTAGTTCGGCCTGGTTTCCTTCCTCCACTGGTGGATCGTCCCGAGTTTGGTTGCGAGTTGTTGGGGCCATGGTCGCTTGAGTCTTGACCAACAAGTGCTACCAGTATTTCAAACCTGGCGAGAAACGGAGGAAGAGGAGGGAGGGAGAGCACTGGGGACTGGCGTGGAAATCCAGAAGTGACGGATTCCCACAAACCATAAGCTCTACAGTCAAACATCCCAGCTGGGGCCCCTCTACTATCTTATAGATTTCCTAACATAATACACACCTGAGTTAGAACTACCTCAATATTTCATACAAGTAATCGGTACGCTCGGTTACTGTGCTATAAATCTGAGACAATTCAGCTGCAAATTCATGAAATTGTTCAAGTGAAAATCGTGCGTTCCTCATAAACTGTCGGCAGAAGGAATTATCATAAGCTCTTTGCAACATTCACAATGTAAGGATGACGCTAATTTGACTTCTGCATCACTATTGGAGATACCTTCTGATCGTGTTCGGAGTACTATGGCAGTTCAACCACATTTTTCACCGTTGAAAATGCCAGATAATCTGTGACGGGGTCACACGAGCACCTTGCTTAGAGGAAGCGTGCTATTAAGAGTATACAAACTCTAAGTGAACGGCAGTTCACTAGTCCCTGGTCTTAGGGGACTTAATAGTCAGTTTAGAGTAGATTTTAGACTGATTTATTGATAGTTAATTAGGTTCATTTGGCCTGTAATACAAACTCCTAATTAACTATACTTTAACCTAATTATGCATATAAAAGGTAGGTTTAATGTTATTGGTTGGCCCTCAGCCACCGAACCTACGTGGCAGTAGTGTGGCTCACACCACAGTGTGGTCCACACCACTCCATCAGAGTATTAAAACAAATACTCACAGAAGTATATCTACTTCTAAAGGCGGTACCCTTTCTAGGGTACCCCTTTCATGTAACCCCGTTACATCCTCCCCCACTTAGGTTGGAAACACCCCCAACCAATGAGGAGCTAGGAAGAGAGCTCCGCTCTCTTTCCTGTCCTTTGTCGATACCCATCGACGAGCCACGGTTGTGGCTTAAGGCTTTCATTCAGCCTTTTCGCGCGCGCAAGACACCTGGAGGTTTCCACGTCAACCTCCCAAGATGCCTAAGAAGGCAAGCACCCGCGGCGCTTCGGCGCCTTCCAAGTCTAAGACCGCGAGGTCGAAGACTGCTAAGGCCAAGTCGAAAGACAAGGCCGCTTCGCGCAAGGAAGTCCGCAAGGCGGCTTCCGAGCAGGCAGCAAGTGCACGGCTGCTGCTGCCAGCCAAGAAGGGAGTTCGCGACGCAGTCGCTCGCGCTCCCTATCACCCGACGATAGGCCGAACCCTCGGTTCGCCTATCGGGACCACAGTCCTGGGTCTGAGTCCCCGGAATTTAACATTCCCATTATCACGGGATCAGAGTCTGACGGGGACTCTCCTGGATCCGCTAAGGATCCACCTTCTTCTCAGGATGCATCTTCACAGGATGCTCCTGCACAGGACGCTCCTTCGCAGGACACTCCTGTTGATGATACAGAATCATCGGAGGCAAAGGCAGCTTCGACGAGCTCGCCTGCCAAGAACCTTACCTTGACCGAAGGTAAGGCTCGAGCCCAAGCTGCGAAAGCAGCTTCTCCAAAACGGGCTGTTGAGGGTGCTGCTGCTGCTAAGAAGCGCGCAGCCCCTGGCCCTCCTACGTCAGAGCCTTCAATCGCTAAGGGATTCAAATCCCTGTTCGACTCCTCAGACGAGGAAGTAGAGGAGGGGGGTGTCTCCGAGCCCCGAGAGATCTCCAACGATCTCGATGAGCAGCAGGAGCGCTATCAAGCTGCTCAACTGCAAGGCACTCCTGTGCCTCCCACGCCGGTGTATCCTCGTGGATACTATCCACCGGATGCGGGGTCTGGGTCTCCCATGTTCTTGCAGCACCTTAAGGCCCCTCGTGGACTAAACCATGGGCGCACTTCGCGTGGCGCCTATGAGCGTGCCTTGGTTCAAGTCGAACACTCTTTGTCAACGACATTGAGGCCGCTAGGTGTGTGCTTCTTGCACCACACCGAATTCCTCTCAAGGAATTCACTAGTCTTCGGAAGAAACCCAAAGACCGTGGTGGGCTCTTCCCCGTGTGGGGTTACCCTCGGGTACAGCCCGAGAACACCAAAACCCAGACCCAGGCGGAAGACCTGTTCTGGAGATGGGTTTCTCTAAAGAACTTCACAGTTCAGGAGTTGAAAGAACTCCGGGAAGATCGTTTGCTGTCCTATGTCTTGGACCAGCGAGATCTTCGTATTGAGTTTGCCCACTTAGTCGCTAAGCGGCAACTCCACTCCGTCATGGAGGGACTTAGACAGCAGTCTAAGTCCAGCGCTCAAGATGAGCGCGGGTACGGTTCCGTCAACCCAGGGACCGTACACCGTAAGGCGGCTAAGAAGCCGCGGACTACTTACGCCCCGGCTGTTGCAGATCCCAAATCTCAACAGCCTTCGGGCAGTCAATCCGGAGCCGGTCTTCCGGCTCCCACGAGTTCTGTGACGAGGGGTAACCCCCCACTTCACAAGCAGCTGGCGCTTCCCAGAGCGCCGCCGCTCCTGGACGACCCGCTCCACATGATAGTGGAGCTCGCCGTTCCGGTCAAGGAGGGCAGGAGGAGCTCTCGCACGCGTTTGAGTACGCGGCTCCTCTCAGCCGTATCCTTCTGGACCCTCAACTTCGGGTCGGGACTCTGTGGGGTCCCTATTAAGCGACGAGGTCCGTCAGCTTCGAGATCGCGTCTATGCGATCGAGATAGCCCTTGGGTTGGGACCTGGTGGTCAGGTTGCCTCTCAGGCTGGCAAGCCGGGGACCCTTGAGGTCCTTTGCCAATCACTTGGACGCTCTTGGTCGTGAGACTCATGAGCTCCATGGGTGTGTTGACCGCCGAGCTCCGGCTGCCGCCGTGAAGGAGCTCCGTCGAGGCTTAGACGTTCTAAGCCATGAGGTGCATGGTCGGATGCCCTCTTATGAGCCGCAGGGGTACTCGTACCACTCGGCTTATGGGTATAGCTCTTATCCGAGCTCTTCCCATTCGGTACCGTCATACCCTTCGTATGACTCGCGTGGGTACCAGTCCTGTATATCATTCGCAGGCTTCGACACCGGCAACTCCGGTTGTCCAGAGAGCTCAGCCTCGTTTCGAGGAGGTGAGTTCTCACCTTGGTCTTCCTACATCCGAGAAGGAAGACCCAGCGGATCATGATACCGCTTAGGCGCCCCACGTAGAACGTCGGGTGCGTCGCCATTGACTTTGGGAGGTCAATGGTATACGCCGCGCCATGTCTGTCAGGACCGCAAAGGGTCCGATGAAGCGGTGCTTCAACTTGTTGCTCTCTACAGAGCTAACCACCTTTAGCGGTAGGTTTTTAGTGTCTAGGAGAACTAAGGTCACCAACCTTAAACACATTTAAGTTTACTCTACTTGTTTTGTCAGAGTACTCCTTTTGTTTGTCTTGGGCTAACGCCATTGCGTCTCTAACCCGGCTGATCAACGTCAGCCTGTTGTCGATAAACGACGACAATTGTCTTTTTAAAGACTCTGGCTCGATCTCCGAAACCTGGGAGGAAAAGGCTTTCCGAGCCTCTCCCCCACTTACGATGGAGGCCACGGTGCCGTAACCCATTCAGATAGAACGGGGTAAACCCCGTTGATGCGTGTACCGTTGTTGAGTGCAAACTCAACCATAGGAAGCTGATCCGACCAGGATCGAGGTGCTTCCGCACAGATACTGCGCAAGTATCTTCGAGCACGCGGTTGACGCGCTCCGTCTGACCATCCGTCTGCGGATGGTCCGCAGTTGACATCGTCAACTTAGTTCCCAACAATTGGAACAGGGTGTCCCAAAACGCACCCGTGAAACGCGGGTCTCTATCCTAGACTATGGTATCTGGTAGACCATGATAGCGAAACACGCTATCTAGGAACAGCTGTGCAGATTGTTTCCCGGTGACCTTGTCACGTACCGGAGCAAGATGGTACATCTTGTCAAACGGCAGACAAACACCAATATGCCGGTGTTGCCCTTGTCATCGGCCGGCAGGCCGAAGACGAAGTCGAGACTCATCGACTTCCAGCAATCTGCTGGTACAGGTAGGCTCTGCAGTGGAGCCGAGGCGTGGCCCGAAGGCTTCACCCTCTGACATGTTTCACATGTCTTGACATAGTGTGCCACCCACTTATACATGCGGGGCCACCAAATGTCTGAGAGACCATTTGGTAGGTCTTCTCCCGGCCAAGATGGCCCATTATCGGCGCATCATGCGCCTCTAGAAGTATGTCATACTTCAGATCCTCGTCGTTTGGAACGACAACCCAAGGAGGATCTCTAGGGTCTACTCTGTAATGAGTAACCCATCGGCCAGCTCATAACGATGGAGCTGCGCCCGTTGTCGAGGCGAGAGCCTGTCGACTTGGCGTCCTTGCCATTGGACAAGAACTGCACCAGTGTGGTGTAGTTCTCGTCCTCCTGATACGCCAAGCGTATCCGATCATATAGATCTGTCGTGACCCGACTGACATGAGCTAGCTCATAGTCAGGTCGACGCGACAATGCATCGGCAAGCACGTTGAGCTTGTCCGGCTTGTATTCAACGCGGAAGTTGTATTCCGCGAAGAATGACAGTCCACCTCGCCATCCGCTGCGACAGATGCGGCGAGTTGGTGGCAGTCCGCAAGGACGCGTGATCAGTATAGATCACAAAGGGCCTCGTGCCCAAGAGATGAACTCTAAATTTGACAAGAGCGTACTTCATTGCAAGTAGCTCCTTGTCATGAACGGGATAGTTTCCGTTCGCAGCCTTCAGCTGCCTGACTGGAAGGAGATGACACGTTCGTGTCCTTCATCGTCCTTCTGCAACAGCGCACAGCCTATTGCATAGTCAGAAGCGTCACAGACGACGCTAAATGACTTGTTTTCGTCCAGAAAGGCCAGACTGGCGCTTGCTGTAAGCTCGCCTTGATGCTATCAAAAGCATCCTGGTGCTGTTGCTCCCAGACCCAGTCGGCATCTTTCTTTAGAGATCCGACAAGGGTCGAGCTAGTTCAGCGTACCCTGCGCTGTACTTGTGAAGATAGTTGGCTAAGCCCAACACTTCCGGAGGTCCTTCTGCGACCTCGGGTCCGGCCAAGCCGCTATGGCCTTGACCTTCCTGGATCGGCGCGTACGCCACCCCTGCTGACAAAGCCCGAGGACTTTTATCTCCTCAGCTGCAAAGACGCACTTGTCGATGTTAGCATAGCCTTATTAGCTCTCATGACCTCAAACACTCGACTGAGGTGCTTCAATGCACCTCCATACCGTCTGGCC